>JANIPN010013104.1:39211-62476 GCA_027478595.1 Erythroxylum anguifugum
GGCAACTTCCTCTCAGCAGTAAGCTCAGGCTCGATCTTGTAAATTATGCATGGCAAGGAAGCTATTGTGTGGCCATGTATCCCGCAGATGGACTACAATGCAAGGTTCTTGTCCGCAACCTCTTCCTAGAGTTGGCTGTTCGATTCCATTGGGCCTACAAACTCCAATTGGGAGGCAACATAGCTCGGTCAGCTTACGTATTATTATTCAGGACCTATCTCCAGCTATCTGCAAATAGGTGCGAACTCCCTTATGATGTAACTTTCACCGCCCTTGTCAATTTGAAAGCTTTCTTGTTAATCTATGACGTTCTGTTGCCTGTACTGATGCGTTGCGAAGCAGGAAATGTCACTGTTTGCCTTTTTTAGAACCAGAGTCCGGTGTATATAGCCCAAAATATAGCCACATCTATTGTGCACCACGAAGTACCAGGTCATCCTTTCTCAAAAGCGAACAGCTCGTCTAACGACTTCATCAATAGAAGAATTGCAACTGCAAAAGGCATTCAACAGATTCTACACAAGAAGAAGCCAATAACATAATCAAAGATCTAACATCATGGACTGGAAACAGTTGTTTGGCGGCAGGTACGAACGTCCTTGCGATCAATGCGAAAAATGGATGAAACTGGTGGGTGATGCTCCCGCTGAATTTGGCCGAGAACACTGGGTCGTCTCTGCTGTCGCTCGTTTTCGAGTTAAAGATATCGGCGAATCCGAAGTTTTGGAAATCATAAAAAATGCTTGGATTCACCTGCGATATCAGCAGCCGGCTATCGCTGTTGTTGTGGAAGACAACACTCTATCGTACCAGGTACCTCAAATAGCCCAGTTGAACGAATGGGCAGCCGATACCGTATTTTGCGAGGATCAAACGGTGGACGAGTTCTTCCTTGCTAAAAAGCCAACCAAACTCAACACTGTACATTACTTTCCCAAAACATCTCAGGTTTTGATCAGAATACACCACTGGCTTATAGACGGTATGGGAGCGGTTGCCTTGATGAACCTCTTCTTCTCCAATATCGCAAAGAACGAGCCTAAACCACTTTTTGGCGACGAGTGGGAGAGATTGCCTCCTAGTATGAGTGTGGCTGGAGACCTGGCAGATTCGAATTCTTCCAAAGCTATTGAAGACGGGGAGAAGATGTGGACCGACTATCTCGATCATCTTCCCTCGGTCGGGTTACCTTACGATAACCAAGAACTCGGCGGAACCCGTAGATCAAGGATTAGTAAGGCAGAAAGTTTTGGCGAAGATCTTCGAGCCGCCTGCAAATCGAAATCAATAGGTGTGAGTTCCGCAGTGCACGCAGCAATTGCGTGTGCCACCTACAAAATGGCAAACCCGTCCTTGAAGAATAACAACTATACGCCATTTGCACTATTCAACTACCGGAAACACCTTCAACCCCCTTATAACGATTCTGAAACTCGGCCAGCGGGATATTACATGCTTTTTCTCCCTTTTTCGATCCCCAAGGCCGACTTTACAACCAACGCGCAGGCTCTTCAGAAGATTTATGGCCAGCCTATATCTGATAAAGACTACCCCAAGGTGCGTGGTTGGAACCACTATTTGATGAAAATGTCCCAGTTGCTTGTTGCAAAGTCCTCCTCGGATGAGCTTCTTCCCAGTCAGCCACAGCTCAGTAATTTAGGTGTGCTCGATAATCATCTCAACCATTTTTACGGTGGCGCAAAACCCATAACTGTAGATGATATCGAGGTAGTAACAGATCAAATGACGCCAACTATTGTACTGACTCAATGGTCTTTTCAAGGTGTATTTCATATAACGGCGAAATATAATGAGAAATTTTACCAGCCGAGCTTTGTAGACGAGTTCCTCTCGGAAGTAGTGTCGATACTGTGTGAGGAAATGAACCTTGGGATGTAGTATTTAGTTTATGGCTGAGCGGTAGATTAGGCGGCTGGCTTTTCAATTAATCTCGTTTAAATAGGTTCATGTCTGCAAAAATTGCACGATTCCTCTGTCCAACTGATACAGAGTGAACATATTCCTTCAAAATTGTGAAAGGCATTAGAATTAAATCTAAAAC
The DNA here is from genome assembly GCA_027478595.1 of Erythroxylum anguifugum. Taxonomy (NCBI): domain Eukaryota; kingdom Viridiplantae; phylum Streptophyta; class Magnoliopsida; order Malpighiales; family Erythroxylaceae; genus Erythroxylum; species Erythroxylum anguifugum. The sequence continues at coordinate 41,274 of JANIPN010013104.1, forward strand.
CAAGCCCGATTCTACCAAGACTCTACACTTCTCCGATGTAATCGTTCTCCTATCTTCAAGGTTAAGCGAACTTAGCTTTAGAGCCACTCGTTCCTGGAGCTGGTTTGCATTGGCCATTCAACGCTGAGAGGCCGCTCGTATCGACTGCGTTGGCATCCCTGCGGTGGCCCCCAGTGACGTCGATTCGTCATCAAGGGTGTCATAGCTACAGAATCTCAGGTCCATGCTACTGGACTGATTCGAGGTTGTATCGGAAGTTGTGGCCGTGAACTCCGTCCATAACACCTCCACGGTAACTGTTAGCGTTAAGGTTTCCACGGTGCGACTTGACCGGCTTGGTCTTATCTGGATGAAGATAGATTAATATAGTGCTATGTATCCCAGCTCGAACATTTGCTTTAATAAATTAATAATGAGTATTTTTGTCCAATGGTCATCAGTCGTAACTGCTTTTGACTCCTAATATCAACGTCGTCGATCCGACGTCTGGTCCAAGCTCATAAGTGCGGGGTAGAAACTCTAGGGATCTAAAGTGCCTCATGTGCCTCGATAGCAAAGGCGGAATTCTATCAATTGGTGAGAATTCCAAATCGCATGCTGCCGAGGCAGCCATGCTTTAAACTTAAGGTGTCCCTATTTACTGGCATAGTTTATGCACCCAAACCGGGCGTTACGTGCTCCAAGGAGCATTGTCCGCCGGATCAGTCCTCTCCGCCTGATTCGACAGGCCGTTCCGCCTACCATTAACTAGGAATAGAGTTTCCCTAGTAACGGGAAATCATTTAGACAGAACCAGTAAAAAACTATTGTAGCCTGGATGGGTAACTTAAAACGACCTGTGTCCTCAGTCTTATCGGATTTTGCTCCACTTGTTGAAGGCTTGTTTAAAGCGAAGACCTTGCTCTGCAAACTTCTAGCTCCATTTTCAATTCTACTTCTTGAATGATAGACTTGAACCGCACTATAACCTACGATGGCAGATGCCGGTGCGACAAAACAACGTCGCAAAAGTCTACCAAACCGACTTAACTTAAACTTTCTTACCAGGCAAAAGATGGAGCAATCGGATGCCCAGCTACAAAGCCCTGTAAGCACTATCGCTGTTTAGGTCCTACAAACAGAATTAATTCGTACAGTGCGATACGGAAGAGACGGTTATTACTCCTGGGTCGTCTGATGCCCAGTCATTCAATATTGTACGCTCTGCTTGCCACTTTATGGCTATAGAATTGGTGCTGAATTGTATAGGAGGACACGCAGTCCGCAAATGCTGCTGATTGCGCAGAAAAAGTCACCGAGCCATCAATCCTCTTTGAAGACCAGCGGATCGCTATAGCAATAGACCGGTCTGGTAGCACGTGGAGAGGCGCGCTCGGTCTTGAGCTCATACTGGTACAAAGAATTTGTGGACTCTTGTCGGCCCGAAACGAAGCACCAGTCCAAGTGCTTCCATGGAACCACCAATACTATCAACTCATTAGCCTTCCACAGGATACGAGTTTACTCAGTTCTCTAACGTCGACTGGAGGGACTGATCCAAGAGTCCTGTTTTCTTTTGACACATATCTCCAGACATTGAAAGAATGCGGAATTTGGTTTCTCCTCACGGATGGCAAAATAGATGATAAAATTGTGACAGACTTCGCGCTTAAGACCGCTCATTATGGCATGCATGGGACTGCTTGTGTCATTATTGTCTTTGGCTCGGCCTCCAATGATCTCCCTGGAAGCTGTGATATCTCTGTAGGAGTTTCATTGTATGCCGTGACACCTAACTGTCTTTTTCTATTCCATGATGCTCTCACTGGAATGCTATACAACATCCAGGCTAAAGGATGCTTTAAGGAACTTCTACAAAATCCAGACGCCCAGCCGGTACTAAACCAAAACACTCGTTGGAAGGATCTGCCAACGGTGTCACTTGCAGATATAAGAAAGATCAAAATCCCCAATCCTATCGAGATTTCGAGGAACGAAGTAGCCCTGCAGGAACAGCTGAAGGTTGACATCGAGCAACTATATTCTGGTGCGACACCAGAAAATGACCTGGCCTCTATAATTAATAACGATGACAATCTAAAATCCGTGGTTATGACAGAAATGAGTCGCGGAAGAGGCCAGCAGGTGCAAGGCTGGTTACAAAAACAGGTGCAACGGATGCCTACTCTGACCAAAGAGCGGCGGGACGTCGATGGACAAGCACAAGCAGCAACGGATAAGCTTCTGAAACGTATCCGAGAAGGAGATGAAGGCGCAGGACTGGAGGAAGCACGCCATGCACTCCAAAAAGCTCATATTACCAATTCACTACGATTTGAAGGTGTTCGCAGCCGCCACGAAAAAGCTCAACGGAAAGTTGGTTCTCACAACAGGCAAGTGCAATGGGCACAATCTTTGGGATCGGATATGAATAACTGCCAACGGGCCGGAAGTATTCCGAGCTACAACAGCAATCACATATCGTCAAATTCGGTGTCCTTCATACCCGATGATGCTGATACACACCATAGACTCCAAGGCTTCGCAGGAAACAGGTTCCCAATATACTCTCGCGATGGGTCGATGACTTCGTTTGATGCTCCAAAAACTAGGATGGCTACTCCATATATTACAAAAGAACCACCAAGGGAGCTTTTTTTCCCTGGGTTTCAAATTCCATCCAGTAAGGATAATTCTAGCTTTGTTGGAAGATGCATGCTTTGTGCAAGAGATTCAATCTTGTCGCTCCTAACCAAGGCACCTCCCAAGACATCTACACCAAACTTTCCGATGCCAGGATCCCAATCAACCTTGGCGTTCCCACTGGCTACAGGAAATTTCCCAGAGTTAGATATCGTTTCGTTCTTTGTGAGTTGCAACGAGTGTGCATTATACCTTGTTCGTACCTCAAAGTCCCCTTATGATGAAACTATAACAGATGCGATTCCCCTTGTTCCTAAAGCTCTAAACAACTCTTCCTGGCATGGGGTAGTAGCTCGGTCATCGCATAACAGATTCAGGAAGGACGACTTATCACTACTTTTCGTCGCTATTCTAGATCGCATGATTTTGGATAATGACAAACGTCCTCAGACTGACATTGGAAAATCTGGTTTTCATGAAGCAGCTCGGTGGGCGAAGAGGGACATCCTCAACTCAACAGCTGTTCCATCTACGCTAAGCTCCACCTTCGCATCCGGCACGGTGATTGGCCCTACCTTCGGGAACCTCACGTCGCTCTTGGCGGATAAAGTACTGGTGGATCCGCTTGACCCAAGAAACTGTGATCTGTTTATACTGCGTTATCCTCTGCCTGGATTTGTTGTTATTGCGCACATTATGCACGACTGTGGAGCGGCCGACAACACGCTTGAGCTTCTCACCCTTCATCGATTCTTATACCATCTTACAGAAGCGTATTTCAGAAATCTCGAACATTTAGGTATACAAGCAGCCCATGATCTCCTGACGGAACTGTTATACCCAGACAATGTTGAGCCGACAATAGTTCAAGACATACTTCCGAAAAAGGAACCAATAGCAACTATAACCCCAACGATGACTCTATTGCATTCAAGTAAACTCATCGACGAACAAAGCCTCACGTCTTTTAAAAAACTATCTGCGTTTCTTAAGGTGGACACGAAGGGTGGTCCAGCAATTGCTGTGTATCTACATTACTTAAGGACCTTGGCACTCGATCGTAGCTCGCCTGTAGACACTTTCAACGCAATCAAGGATCTTCCTGCAATGATTGTTATAATGAAGACGCCTTTTGACGTTCAGGAAACTTTAGCAACAATGATAATCGCGAATATGAGATGATGAGCTTCCGACAGTTTTATAGTACTGATAGTAAAGCTGTTTATAACACTACATTTTGATGTACTGGCTTCTTGAATGGGGGGAATCTAAAAATTTCATCATCTAGGCTAATGGGGCTTCGGCTAAGTTTATAATTTAATGAATTATTTTTTAATTTTTTAAGAGCGTTGTGTGTGAATGTATTGTCTTATGACATTATACGAGGCTATCCTGCAAATTCCTTCCATTTCTTGGCTAGGCAAGCAAATCGTGCTTATCGGCGTTCTGCTTAGCAGAGAATCAAACAACAGCAACACATGTGAAAATCAGGGCAAGGCTCAAGCTGGTTCCGTTCATATATTTTCACCCGAGATTTGAGGCCAACCCAGCAGAAGTGGGGTCCTCGATTGGACTACTTTAACAGAGAAGGCTACTATAGCCGGCAAACTCTAATCCGACACTTTGCTGATTGTAGCAATGATGCTCTGCGCCTCACCCGATGGCATCCCTATTAGCAGGTCCCTCGTACTATCAATATCCCTTGCCCTGTCGATTGCAGAGACGTCAAACTCGAACCGCCTACAAATCATCCCAAGTATCAAATACATCTCCGCCCACGCCAGAGTGATCCCAAGGCATCCACGCGTTCCCTTACTAAATGGCGTAAGGTACCGCTGCAGCTGCTGGGAGTCTTTCCCTAGCCAACGTTCCGGTCGGAAAACTTGTGGATCCGGGAATATATCCTGGTTGGTGTGTATGAGAGCGGAGGTCATGGACACAATGGTACCCGGAGGTACTTCCCAGTCGCCATACTTAAGGACCTTCCTGGGAAATGCACGCAGTAAGCGGTGGCAGACTGCGTGGTCTAGGCGCAGCCCCTCGAAGATGATAGCTTGCAGGTACGGTAGCTTTTCAAGCTTGGAGAGTTCCGGCGGATCTTCACGATTGGGCATGATAGATCTGAGGTCCATGAGGAGCCGGGTTCGGACGTGGGGGTTCGCCATGATGTGATATGTCGTGCTTTTCAGGAAGTGCGCCCTTTTCCGATTTCGTTAGCCATGAAACTTTGTTTGGTGATCTAGGGGTCGTCATACGTCGTCTCTGAGCCCGCAGTAACCATACTGAAGGCTTCATCCCGAAGTCGGAACTCACTCATGTCTTGTGGCGATAGGTCACTCTCGAGCAGAGACTGAAAAATAGTGCGGTGCCCTGAACTCTCGTGCGACCTTTCTTTACCTGCTTTTATACTTTGAACTTGAGCACCCAACGCCTGTTTGGACGGTTAGTTACTTTTTGTTACATGCTATGTTTCGACAGCTGGGTTTGATTACGTTTCTAAAATCTAGAGTATCAGCCATAGCCTGATTGAGCCGCCTGACAATCGAATCCTACATAAATCAGCCAAAGCGAGCGAAACAGCTTGCGCATAACTTACGGGTAAGGCATACAACCATCCCATGAGCCACGGGATATGCGCATTCTATCAAATTCGGTCAGAGGCTTTCATAGGGCAGGCGGAATTCCAACACTCACCCACAAGCTGAAGTTGATGAAGTAGGAGATGTCGTCAACCTTCTTCTTATCAAAGTCTGGGATATCGACTCTGTTTGTGCACTTCGAAAAGCAATATTCGGTGATCACATCTGTGGTCAAGGCTGCGTATGCATACCTCAAATCGATGGGTTCGGTATTTTCGGCCGCCTTGTCGAAACGAGAACCCAGTCTCTCTATTATCTCCACTATGAACGGTGTGAGCTCGACCACCGATTGCCGCGAGAAGAATGGGCTGAGTGCTCCTCGGCGAATGCGATGTAGGTCGTGGCCTATGGTTCCAAGCGTCTTTTCCGCCGTTAGCTAGCTGGCCACAAAATCTGGAGAGCGTACCGCTGGGTAGGGTCCAAACGTGTTAGCCGCTTTAAAGGGTTTCTCGGTATTGCCATTAGAAACGTTATAGATCTCATCGTAGTAGTTGGGATCGTTGAAATGTAGCTCATCTGGATTGATGCGCAGCACAGGTCCTGATATGTCGATAAGTTGCCTATAGCTTCAATGACAACACAAACGCACCGTACTGCTTGTGAAGCTCCCCTATCTTCCACGTGTATTGTCCAGGCTGGACAAGATCGTAATATATCTCGTAAAGGAAGCTAACTGCTGCCAGCCTGGGTCCAGGAAATCTGGCAAGTGGGTGAAAATACAACCTATATATCCAGCTCGACACCGTCCATAACACAATGACTGCCGAAAAAATTAACACCGAGTTTGGGAGTTCCATTCTGAGAGCTGCTCAACGGCTTCAAAGCAAGATACATGTATGAATGGGTGCGCTCTAAAGCTTCTGCTTGGGCAAAATGGAGTTCAATCGCTACCTTTTTGGCCACCTCGCTACTCTGTTCTGTTCCCTTCTTTTATGGCACTTCGCTGCCCCTACGCCCCGCTGCTCTCTATCCATCCCTAAGGGCTCACCTCAGCTCTGACGGGCCCTTGCCGCAAATGCCGCGCGTTAGTTACCCCTCATACCCCTAATAATGAAAGCGCTTAGGCAGCTTCGGCTTGTTGGTGACTAGAGGCTGAGATTCGGCTCTTTTTATGCGAAGACTTAGCATATCCGGCTGTCTGCCAACACAGTATGACAGCGTAGAGATCCCGCTGCTGTCGTGAGAATGCGACTACGAGAGATGGGCGAAGTTCCTATTGATGCGTGTGTGTGGCGTAAACTTCGTATCTGAATTTCTCTCTTCCTCCTTGCCCTCGCTACTCGAGGCGAGCCCTGGTAGATCCCAGCCTTCGTCCTGTAAGGCTTAGGACTTCGTGAACAAGGCTACAAGGGGATACACGTTCGTGGAACTATCATGGCGCGAGCTGAAAACATTTTTTAAACTGTTTACAAAGTAAGCAAGTGTCTATACGTTACATGATATAATAACTTATGCGGCCCTAAGTCTTGGCGGTGGGATGACTCTGTGCGTACGATTGGTTTGTAAGCCACCAGTACTCCTACTACACTCTTGTGATCAAGCAAATTGAACCCTTTCCAGACCCTAAGGATTTCATTATCTCATCGAAGGTTTTGATTAGCACAGAGCATTATTGCTGACCTGGTAATTAAGCCCGATCAGGATACCACCACACGTCAGCCGCGGCGTAGAGAAATCCCCCTAGGCCATCCGGTGGGACGCCCGGTATGATGTAGGCGTCTCGCTCAAGAAGTCTCAAGATGTAAGTTCGTCGTTTGTCTACCTTGTCGCAGCTGTGTTGGCTGTCGGACAACGAAGGGCCGCATCGTAATGCTGTTAAAGTCTGCTATTATTTTTTTTACCTTGTTTGATCCCACCGCGAATCGACCATCCCTTCTTTCCAACTTCAGTGGTCATAACTATGTTTTTCTCAGAATTAGCAGTCCAGCTGGCAGTGCTGGCTTCCTCTGTATTTGCCGTTTATCTTCAGATAGATGGAAATTCGTTTGGAGTCGCAGGCAGAAATGAGACCTTTGATTACGTTGTATGTACAAGAATCGTAGAGATTTCATTCATAATCAAGCTCAAATCGTTCACAGATTGTTGGCGGTGGTAACGCAGGAAGTGTTGTGGCTACGCGCCTTGCACAAGCTGGGCATTCAGTCGCACTTGTAGAGGGGGGTACTTTCTACGAGCTCACAGGAAATACAAGCGTTGTGCCACAATATGACTTCAATTACATGGCCACCCCTATGTCATCTCCAAGCGTAGTTGATTGGAACATCAACACTCTACCTCAATCGGTAAGCATCGTCAAAATATTCCTGTATAACCGTCAACGAAGATCAAAAGAAACGTTATACTGACAATACAAGGCTTTAAACGGGCGGACTATTCGCTACTCGCAAGGGAAGACTTTAGGTGGAGCGTAAGCGAGTTGCTTATTTAGAGTGTACTAGCACATGCTAATAGGAAGTAGGACCGCCTTAAACTACATGGCATACCACAGGTATACGGAACAATGACCTAGCTAAAATGATATTCAGCTGCTAATTGCTCACGCAGACAGACTGTTGGCTCAGCAAAAAAGTGGGCTGATCAGGTCGGGGATCAGAGCTACACATGGAATAATATCCTGCCTTACTATAGCAAAAGTATCACCTTCACACCTCCAAATCTCGAGAAAATCGGAGGAAATTTTCCAAGCAACTACTTCAATTATGATGCAAACGTCTTCGGCAACGGCGGTCCATTGAACGTGACCTATGCAAACTATCAGCACCCTGCTAGTGTTCCTCTTTCAGAAGGGTTTCGAAGCATTGGAATAAATCCCATTGATGGTCTAAATAGTGGAGAACTCATAGGATACTCGCCAGCGACGGTCACTATAGATAATCGCGATGCCACTCGAAGCTCGTCAGAGACCTCATTTCTACGTCTGGCTCTGGCTACCACAACTTTAAGGATATATCAACGAACAATAGCGCAAAGAATTATATTCAATGCGGAGAGGCGGGCAACTGGAGTGGTGGTAGAAACTGAAGGAGCCGCTGGCAATCTTTATACATTGTCTGCAGAAAGAGAAGTTATTGTCTGCGCTGGAGCAGTAAGCCCCTCGTCAATTGATGTTTATTTACTGCTGATTTTCCAAAGTTCCGATCACCGCAGCTTTTAATGGTCTCGGGAGTTGGCCCATCCTCTACGCTCAATAATCTTGGTATCGACATCGTTTCGGAGCTACCAGGTGTAGGTCAAGGTCTTTCGGTAAGTGCAACACTTTTATTTACGAGCACACTCTGATTAAGACCTAGGATCAACCACTTATCGGATTATCGTATGAGGTGGATGCTGTAACCGATTTCAGACTAATAGTAGATCCAGCGTACGCTGCTCAAGCTCATAAGCAATATCTTGAGTCGCAAAGCGGTCCGCTTTCTTCTGTAGGTGGTGATATCATCGGTAAGATTGTTCCTCCGTCCTGTTGCCAACCATAGATGCTAACTGAGCCCTATTAAAGGCTGGGAGAAGCTACCTGCGACGCTACGGGAAGCGTTGCAACCATCTACTCGCCAGTTTCTCGACACTTTTCCAAATGATTGGCCAGAACTTGAACTTCTCGCCCTTGCCATCGGTGCACCTTCTGCTGAACCAGCACCCACTGATAATTTTCTATCTTTGAATCTCGCTTTATTGACCTACAGGTCGCTTGGAAACGTTACTATCGATAGTACTAATACCAATGATAATCCCATAGTAAGCCCAAACTATTTGGAAGATCCAATCGACCTAGAAATCATGGTACAAGGCTTTAAGCGCGTACGGGAATGGGCTAGAGCCAGCCCAGGCATCGGTCAAGAGACGGCTCCAGGGCCTAGCGTCCAAACTGACGAACAAATTATCGAATATATTAGAAACACTGCTACTTTGATCTACCATTCCACTGCAGGTTGCAAAATGGGCAAGGAAAGCGACAGAATGGCTGTCACAGATACGCAAGGGAAAGTCAGAGGTGTTTCGGCGCTTAGGGTCGTAGATTCGAGTATTATTCCATTCCTGCCTCCTGGGCATCCAATGAGTACGGTGTACATGTTAGCTGAAAAGATTTCGTCGGAAATTATCGGGCAAAAGGTCGATTGATCTCCCGTTCTCCTTAAATGTATTATAGACTAACAGTCATGTGCAGAATAGGGGCCACGACGAATTATGAAATCCGATTTGATAACACTACGATCGCCATTATCCCAGAATTTTCAGTTCAAAAGTGAGAACTACCACCACATCAGGAATCTACTAAGAAGTATTAAAGATCAACTAAGAAGGCGAACGCATAGCGGACTTTCGACTGATTCAAAATATTGTATCTATACTTCCTGTAAGGGATGGCTTGGCGCCAAGGCTGAAGCTATACATAGGCGCTGCGGACACATTACGCAGGGTAGAATTCAGTACTCCTACAACAATATACCTATCATTACATGAGTGCATTATATCTGCCACGCTTCTATTGCTATCCGAGCTAGTTGTTACACTTCCTCAACGGAACGATTGTAGGTGACGTAAGGTTAAAGTTAAGCAGGTTACGCGCGAGACTTAATTGTTTTCGCATTTCGACTTTCAAACGATATAATGTCGCGTCCGAATCGGGCTAGCAGTAATTAAATAATAAATAATGGGTACCTCCGGCGAAATTTTGGTTGTGCTTAATGAAGATGCTTCAACCCCGATAACGCCTTCATCAATGTCTCCCATAAAAGCTACGATACACTCCCTCATCAATCAACTCAGCAGTCACGCTCAACACCATCATCATCACCATCATCATCACCATCATCATCACCATCCACCATCATCATCACCATCCTTATCACCATCCTCATCACCATCCTCATCACCATCATCATCGTCCTCGTAGTCGCTGTTTCGATCGTCATCGCTATCACTTTCCTCTTTGCATTGCCCCTCGAGAATTTCCTTAGCGGCGAGTACAGCTTCTTCCCTATCTTCCCCGGCCTTTTCGGATTTCTCATCCACCGGCATATTGTCATCGTATTCAGGGCCTTCTTCGTCGGCATAAGCACCCATTAGTAAATCCTGGGCGAGTTCACTATCTTCTTCATGCCCGATCTCTTCGATGAGCGCACGAATGTGGCAATCTTTCATATATCGGCCCCTTGTGCCCCAGAACCTCACATGCATCTCATTTCCAAGTACCGGCTTTTTGAACCCTGCCCAATATGCTCTTCGCAGAACTTCAACGCAGTTGTGATAGTACAGGTAACGAGCTCTCGGCTCATTACAATCATGAAAGCTCACTTTGGTCCCATCGAGGTCAGCCCAGGTTCGAGGTGATTCGTAAGCATTGATCGCCGATTGCATGTTTGATGCGTTTTTTTCTATAAAGTGTATTACATAGGGTCTCGATCCCCTTCTCCAGGCATCGACCTCTTCTTGGGATGTAGAATCCAGCAGGAACGGCCGAAGAACGAAGGAGCCGCTATCGAATAGTTTTTCGGCCCCCTTACAGATAAACATCGCGTTTTGCTCGTCGTGCATTTCATCAAGTCCGAACAGGTCTATAAATGAGGGCTTTTGGATTCTGCATGGCACGATATGCGCTGCGCACATATCTTCGGCAGGTCACTCTCTAGCTGAGTGATAGGGCACACAATGTAATTAGGAAATTTGCCTTTGGCAGCCTTATTCATCGACGTTTGTCGAAGCAGTTGCTGCTGTCCCCTTTCTCTCTTGCCTTCTTCGATTTTTATCCCCAGGCCGCCCGACGGAATAGGCGTAGCAACATGACGACTCAGCCACGCCCGCCTCCCATTTATGTCTATTCTTGATGCTTGCTTGTGGTACCAATCGACCCGTTTCTTCATCAATGTCATATTCATCAATTGCCTCATCCCTTCATCCGTATCGTCGAAGGGTAGATTTCCTACATGGTTATCCGGAACTGAGCATTCGCAGAGATACTTGTGATAGTCATATGTCGCTCTCTTTGCTTGCAATTCGGTTGTAGTATACTCGGCGACTTCCGTCCAAAAATCGGCGTCAAAAATTGTATGACGCGTTAATGACCGCTGAGATGTTTTAGCTAACAGAGCTTTTGAGCTCATTCTTTGTTTGAGATCTTCTGTTCTCTTTTCTGCAGGGGTTAGCGAACTTGTCCTGGGGGGGACGAGGACAGAAGATGGATGCTGAGACATAACGGCAAGGTTGTGCTACACAGCGACAAGCCTGGTAGAGAAAGGCGAAGAGGACGAGGGCAACGGAGAGTAAGAAGAGAGAGAAAAGAGGCGAACGAGATCGTCAAGGTAAGCGGTAATCGAGACAATGTCAGTGTATAAACGCAAGTGAATCGTGTAACAAGCCACAAGTCAAATGCGTCAATCAAAGAAAGAAAGAAAGAACGCGAAAAAAAAGTCTGAGTTTTGGTATATAGAAAAGAATTTGGGTTATGAGTCATCGAACCATTTCTTCAGTAACGCAAACAATTCTTTCAGCAACGCATAAATTTGTGCGAGTAAACAAACACGCAGATTAGAGCAGGTGAGAGTTATCCTGTGGGCTCGTAACGTCGGGCTTATTGATCAATATGTAATTTAAGCGTGCTATCAGTCTGCATGCCCGGTTCAGTAGCCAAACATGATTGTAGCTCGCGCGTTATTTGAAATTCAACAAATAGCATGTACGCAATGCTCTTTAAGCATCCCGATTATGCGCAACTATGGCCTACTATGTATTGTCTTATCATTGCCTAGTTCATCTAGGAATCTGGTCGTGCTAACCGGGAGTGGTTGTCCTTGATAACCGGGCGGGCTGGATCGTCAACAGGACCCTTCTGCGGCTAGGTGTTGACCTCGACTAGTAGATTGGTATTGGGAAGTGTTGCCAGTTTGGCCGATGATGGCTATTTGGCTGGTGTTGCTAACTCGAAAGGCGTTGCCGGCTTGATAGCCGTTGCTAGTTCGACCGTTGTGCCGGTGCACTGTTCCCTTATGTCCTTCTGATACCTCTTCCCCATAAACTTACGAGGTCATACCCCGCAATCTCTACCTAAACTCTAAATCCACGTGCGTACTACACGCAGAGGTTTAGTATGAACACCGATCTGGATAGAGTCTGAGATTGTGTCGGTCATACACAGCCTTTAAGCAGCCGTTCAAGCGTAAACAAATAAAAATAGTATTTAAATAAGCGTCAGATACGACATTCCGTTTAATTTAATATTGTAGATATAATGTGCGTTGATATGTGGAGGTGAGTGTAGCTGCGGAGGCCTGCGCTTGGCGGTCGCGATTTGCCGCGCTGCAACGCACCACACAGCATATTTCATAGAGCGTACCAAATATCAGGTCGTCTGAACTTATATGATATTTAATTTGTTGGTCGGTCTCGAATCTAAATTTTAATCTTGTGTATATCCCGTAGTTTGCACCTAGCGTGGCTGTGCGCCTACGTGCGCTGACTGTTGGAGGCTAATAGTAATTCCGTATGTTGAAGAACGTGGTATGAAGGGGCATAGGTAGTTCCCCGGGTGGTCTGGCGGGCGACTCCACTAAAGCTTCACGCTTAAAGAGAAATGAGTAACTCACCTTTCTCCAGATTTTCAAGATAATAAACCCGAAGTACGACCCGACTGCTAAGACGTGTATCCAGATGGAGGCAATGGAATGCCTTAGGAGTTCATGATAGCCCACTCAAAATAGAGTACGCTCTTATTTTAAACTAGTATTGCAAACGGTTCGATCGGAACGATTTGTATTCCTATACCTAAACCCTGAAGAGTAAAGCTACTCGGAAGCATGAGGGTCAATAAAAATACAGAATTTAGATGCTAAAAAATTAAGCCATGATATCTGATATGAAAGGACTTGTGTGCTTAGGGACCATAGCATGGGAACTGAAGCACTCCCAAATAGTTAACGCACTCCTCGGTCATTTCCGACAATCCAAGAGAACCTCAAACAAGAACTACTGTGCTAGGCTGAGACCTCCGAAAAGCATTATGGAAAGCAGCTAAAGTTCCACAGCCGACTCTCGAGTATGTTGAATCCGAGTCACCCGATGGCTTTAGGAGCAAGATCGCAGTCTTGGTCCGATTTCGAAGGCGTCTCTTAGCTATCGCCAAGCACTGATACTCCGAACCGCCGTCTAACGCGGCCAGGCGTTCCGCCTCCACTTTTCCGACATCGAAGGTCACTTCCAGATTGACCCTCAACTTCCGAGAAGGCAATGCTGATTTTAAAATGAAATCATAGCTGGTGTGTTCGATGATTTTATCTCCTTCTTTTAAATCTTCTTCGCCAATTCCTTCCTCAATTCTACCAAAATCTTTTTTGTTGTTTTCAACGTCTTCGTAGGTGCTTTCGTTATCTTCGCTCTCCTCACTATCGCGTAAGTCAACATCATCAGCTCTTTGCATTAGTGGCATCTTGAAAACTCCTTTCCGTTGGATCGACTTCCAGCTGCGACTGCAATGTACGACCGATAGTAGGAACGCATTTTTAATAGTAAGAGTCGCTTCGGTAACCTGCCAGACCGAACACTGGGCTTTCAGATTAGGCTCGCGCTCGAACGCGAACCTCACGCCACACATCACGGACGCCCAAGACCAACTCGGTAGACCCAAAGCATTCCTCTTTTCGATTGCATTGATATCACCTTCAACTATCCACAACAAATCAAGAGGAAGCTGTCGCTTCCAATGCCCAACCAAAAACTCATCTCCAGTTTTCTTTTGAATCTCATTAACCATACCCTGAATCGCTATCAGCCGATCACTTTCATAAGTTAATTTGCGGGCCGAATAGACTTTCACTAAGCTGTTCCACTCTTCTAGGCTTCCTGTTTCTCCTTCGAGTACCCTTGTTAAGGTAGTATCAGAGTCTCCATCCTCCATCTGTGTGATGGTTCGACAAGACCAGATCATTGAGGTCTTGGTAAAGTAAAGCTTCCTCCTGGAGAGGACGATTTCTGGTGTGATCCACCCTCGCGACCACAGATGCTCATATGTAGGGCTTGATGGTTCTTTCACTGGTCCACCAGCATATACTCGAGCAGCAATGGTACCCTGCTGGAGACCCTGTTTCGTAACATGAGGGATTTTCAGGTCCTGATGCTTTCGAGACTTTCGCTCACCAAAAAGTCCTTCAGTTGAGTTGTGAGCATGTGAGGCAATGATAGTTAAGGTTGCTTCTTGGTAGACGTGGCTCATCTGCGGTGCTTCTCTTGCCCAGTCATCACGATCGTCCTGAACAATGCACAATGAATCAATCCATATATACCGGACTCCGATCGCTTGCGTCACTAATATCGCCTCCTGGAATGTTTTGGGGATTTGATTCCACGGGATGCCTTGAATCCAATTCTTTCGAGTATCCTTTGTAGTCAGAATGGGACGTTTATCCGGAGGACCCCAACAATGGCTCAGAGCCGTGAAACGCCCACATTCGTTTTGCGGCTCATGCAGCCGTATCGAATGGTTACCGATACTTTTTCCAACATCTAGCACACGAGTGGGAAGCAATGGAGAGTTGTCTTCGATTTTTTTCCCAGTAAATGTTACCGCGCAATTTGGATGATGTGAGGAGCACGCTTCAGTCCACATACGCATTAGGTCGAGTGCCTCTGGGGAATCAAGTCTCGAGAAATACTCTCGCGTTCCAACATCACCGGAAATGATGGCTGGCGAACCTAGTCTTCAAGTTAGTTTGGATCCAAATAGAGAAGAGCCTAACAAACTCAATGGGGCAATTAAGTATAATGTAAACCCAGTATAGAGACTTCGTCCACCACCCTCGTCTTTCCCAAACCACATCGAAAGACTCGGTATCCCACGAGCCTCATCGGCACCACCGAACGGGAAGTTAGAACATGTGTTGATACTGAACTTCATAGCATTGTTTTCGTGTAACCGTAATTGGAATTTGCGGTCAACAATTGAGGAATTCTCCATAAATGGAATCCAAGAATCTCCTTTTCTCGTCGGACTCTCTACTCCCGTAGAGCTGGAACTAGAGGCATCTGCTTTTACGAAACAACAGCTTGCAAACAATGTACAAAGCTCACACGTGGCCGCAGAAGCGACAAGGTCTAACGAGTTTGAGAAGTAAGGATAATGGTCAGAAAATGGCTTTGATTGGTGATTCGATACCATGAGGAACAAATCATGAATGTTGATCCGCTGGCAAAGAGCACATAAAGGCATTATGAAAGGCGAGTTAGCTGATCCCTCTCGTAAATGGGCAGTTGTTGTATACAGCGGTGAGATGCCTTTCTTGAAACAACACACAGCAGGTAATGGAGAGTCAGATGCAGCATGAGTGAATCTTAAAATTTTCCATTAAAAAAACAAGGTCATATGATATATATGGATATCTATTAGGCCAAGCAGACCTTACTGTGGCGACATAATGGGGGCATCTGTCAGGGAAGAGTCTAATCGGATCCTACTAGTGACAACGATTGCAAGCAGGAAGTTCCAATAAATCTAATTGATGGCTGCTGACGTGGCAGCTAAGATAATGAGGGGTACAACAAATCCAATTCGTGGCATTTTGCCTGAATATGCACGCATAGACCGAAATGAACAAATTCCACGGAAAGACCAGCCAGCTTCTTGATTGGTGCGAGCCACAATACAAATATTGCGAAAACTTAAATTTATTAATGTTAAGGTTCCGTATCTTCGACCAAGAATCGTACAAAGAATTTTAATGATCGATAATGTTATCAAGGCAATATTGCAGCAGGCACAAAGACATAGAGTCCTTTAACGAATAGTTCTTTATTGGTTCTTCGTTTGATAGCTGCATGACGAGCCAATTGAAGATACAATTTTGTCCATATCCACAAAGCTACGTCGCAAAAAATCAAGCCGTATCTGCAGCCTCACGCTCAACTTCTACTAAACGTCTAGCCCTGCACCCTGTCAGCAACAAGCGCTTACTATGATGCTTTTAATTCAAGTTTCTAGTGGCTCAAAGTTTATCGAGAAGATCAGCAGTGGCATTCTCTATACATTGTTCCGAGTCACATTCGCCGGTGATAATCTTATCTGCTAACGTTTCGTAGAGGCAAGGCGAGCTATTGCGGTCAGACTCTGGAGAACTCTATAGAAATCTAATAGTAATATTGTACCACATCTTCAACATCCAGCTCGGCTGTTTATGTATTTTCAATCCATGGCCCCTCGATGTACGCTTAGATCGTTGTATTAGTCGGAATGTTAATATTTGGCTTCCCGAACAAATGTCTCCGCGTATTTAGTTCCCTCGCTTATGTCACGGTTGATTTTAGCAGATAACTATCGTCTCAGGGTTTGTACGACCCTACGTACTGGGGCGGTTAACCTGGATCTCTATCGTCCTTGTAATCTTATTACCATTGTGGTCAAAATCCGGATAGTGCTTCGCTGTATCATTCAATCTTAGCTGGTCGGTGCCGCCAGAGATCTTCCGATCAGCCGCATTGTGATTTCGGTAAGAGCTACCAAATGATTCGTTCGATTTCGTTAGTGCGTTGAAGTTTTCTGAGTCTTTCGGAGTTCTACTACGGCTTGAGGGTGTAAATCGACTTATGAGTGAGACTAAGCTCTTATATATGGACAACGTTGGGCTAATCTTGCGAATAAAGCGCGGCATCACCGGTAGACAGGCGCAGATGAATCCAAACGTGAGTTCAGCAATGGTCCAAAGGCCGAATTGTAAAGAGACGTAAGAGACGTCACTTGTCTCTTCCAATTCGTATGAGTAATAAAGACGAGCAATCGATGATCCACACGCCCTGAAAGATCTTAGTACGCATATTGCATTTAGTCTTATGGCTTACAGTATTCCAACGGCAAACACAGACCCAACGGCAAGCCTCTTCCTTGATGGCAGCTGAAGTTTCCAAATAACATGCTGTGGCATGAATAAGATGAGTGTATCAGTGATCACGTTGAAATATCCAATGCTAATGTGAATTGTGCCGTGGTCATAACATTCGCCAGGAAGTCGTGGGTTCCAGGCTTTCGCTCGCGGCCTGCACAAGAAAATGATAAAGAATGCGTTGACCAGGTAATAAATAAAACATATAGCGCTAAGAGCCCACGTGCTCCAGAATATAAAGTCTGATTTTTTCATAGGGACAAATATATTGCGAAACTGAGTTAAGATGGATATCTTGATGGTCAGAGCAGTGAGGCAGTAGCATATAGAAGCAGCGTTCAACCACTTTCAAAGGGTTAGTATTACATATGGAATTCTCCATAAATAAACGATTAGGTTTTCTTACAAATGCTATGTTAAGCATATCTCTCACACGGATGTTCCATTGGTGGTGGCCTCCTCTGTGATAGGTGACGGCGCTGGCACAAGCTCCAAAGACACAGTATATGATCCAACTAGCGAAGCAAAGGTCTGTAGTCAAGTATAAGCCATGGATACTTTAGGGCTATCTCAAAGCTGTAGTACTTACAGTCATCTACAGTATGCTTTTTGATAACAAACATTTTGGTATACATCCGAGCAAATATTAACGCTGTTGTTATAACGTAGGATAGAATCAGAAAGGGAAGCCCAACGGCAAACAAGTTATCCATTGGTACGTCTCCAGGTGGTGGTCGGAGCGCAGGCATGTCCAGTGGGTTGCCCGTCGGCCCTGGACGAGGAACTGTAGATGTCATTTTTGACAATATCAATTATGACTGACTTAGACTGAAGAAATACAAATTAGTAGTCAGCTGTTTGTTTAACGAACAATCTGAAGAAAAGTAACTTGCGAAGTGATTCACAGAAGGGCCAGGGAAAGAGGGGGGCATGGGCATCTGATGTGAATTAGTAAGGTTTCAAGTGATTGCTAGCGAATACACGCCAATGTGGCATAGTAGTAGGAACTACACTCCGTTTAGGCTCAGCGTGTATTGTTACATCATATGCAAGTCCCATTGAGCCGTACTCGTAAAAGGAGGACTAAATCCTATGCTGACAGTAGAAATTGGTCTCAGGTGTACATGTATTAGGCGTACCGCCTGCTTAATGGCACCCAATCGACGATCTCGCCAAGTAACCGCGAACGGATACGCACACAGACATACACACACACTTAGATCTTCAAGCGCCCGGCTGTCAGCAACGGAAGGATTGTGCGTTCCAAATCAAGTCTTGCCAGACACAGGGTTCCAAGGCGGCATACATACACAAGGGTACCTGGTAAGGGCCTTGGCGCCATAGCCATCCTAGATCTCCATTGGACTCCCATGATTCACTCCATGGCCTAAGCTGCAGTATCGTATTAGCGTCGACAGAATATGTTCTTGATTTCTGTATCCTCGAGGCTAGGCATGGCGTTATCATCTTCAAAGTTATTGCTATGCGCATGTAACCAAGATATGCAATCATATGCTTCTGTTCTAATACTATTCGTAAAACACAAGTGCAACTTTTTAAATACGTTTCTCTAGTATCTAACCTCTATATTCTTCGGCGTATTGAAGCATATTCGGATACCCAAGTCCGGTGAGCTATCTTCAAACTCAGTTTGAACCCTTCTTAGCCCGAAAGACACCTTCTTTTTCTTCTGGCACAGGCGTATCCGCAATAGACATCAAGAGTGATAGTTGGATATAGGCTGTGACAAGATGTACTAGACCAGCAACTTTTGACTTGCCTAGTAGCTTAGCAGCTGCTTCGAAGGTCTCGCTATTGAGGGGCCCTCGAATTGTAGCAAATTTCAACGAGAGGTCGTAAATTGAAGCCTCAGATTCCGACAAATTGTCGGGACATTCTCCGTTTACAGCCTGCTGGATCTGCTCCTTTGATAGGCCGCACTTCAATGCAATTTCAGAATGTGCATATAGGGCAAATTCCGTATCGTAGATGGAAAGGACAGCTAAAACAGATATTTCGCGTTCTCGTAAGTTAAAATGTGGCTGATTTAATACAGAATTTCCGTACGCGAACCAATTGTTAACTAGTTCTGGAGTATAACTGACACAATCTTTTAGATTTCGTTTTTGAAATTATGTTGGATAGATACGTACTATAATGTGGCATATGGACCGAGAACATTACCACTATCGTCTTTATATGAAAGCTGTGGGAAGTAGCCAAACATTTGTTTCAGTAGTCCTGGCTCAATAGAGCGCTGCGTGTCGGTCATGCTGCTTTCAGGTGGAGTGGGATAGCGCGACATTGTGTCCCAAACGTGATTTGTAGGAGCAGGAGGAGCAATAGTGTTGTTGTAGGATAGGGTCAAGACAATCGAGTAGATTCACTAAACGGCTCTTGGGAGAGGCTTTTATCTTACTGTTCATAAGAGCTCATCCCCTACATACCACAAGAGTGTCGAATGGGAGACTGACCGTGCCACACTGCCAATGAAGCTGAATGTGGCACAGAACCGATTGACAAGCCCCGAATCAAGGTAGACCGTAGTCCACTGTCAAGAATAATCTATCATCGAGCGCTGTGCCGCGTCTGTGCTTCCGGAGGATGCTCGATCTATTTCTCGCCCCAATTCTGCCTTACCATTTCGCCTGATCTTACTTTGCCATTTTTCAACGATACATTCTGGATGGGTATTCCTCAGGCCTTGCAGTTGATCTGCGTTGAATACTATTGGCTATATCGATATTAACTTTGCGCCGGTGTTATACGTGCCGCCCTTAGCTTTATCTGTCATCGATGTCATGGTTTTTGACTGCAAATTATTGACCAGCTGACCGCCAAGAGTCCCTTCCCAAGAAAGCCGAGAAGTGGCATATTCTTGGCTGTGAGACCAATACTAAGAGAAGATTTACACAGCCTCATTCGAGACAGGATTAATTCAGGTTTAGTGGGCTTACCTGAAACCACAATGAAGATTGGCCTACCGGGTAATCCGGCTTACATAGGGCGGCTGATGCTAAACAGGTGATGGGATTGAGGCGTATTTCGTATGTACCGCCATCGACTTTATGTAAAATTTTGGTAGATCGCCTCTAGTCAAAACTGACGTCTTCGGGTCAAAAAGTGGACTGTGAGGCCTTCTAAGCACTGGGCGTCGCAGATTATTATTTCCATCGAATGTCAGAGTTCGAGTACATAGCGACATTGATTACCTTCGTTTATTAATCCTGGCTATCCTGGTATTTTTTTTTTCAAAATTAGTCAAGAATTGCGCCTGTATACTGAATGAAGGCATAGCGCAAAGACATTGCTTCAAACGATTGTATTGACAGTTTTATTTGATATCTGCAGTGTATTTTATCTAGCACAATGTCAAAGTTCAATTCCTCAACGAGTAGCGAATGCGGCTTGGCGGAGCCAATAGCAATAGTTGGGATGGGTAAGCAAAGTAGGCCATCAAAGTTTTGACAGTTATCTTAATTGCTCAGCATGTCAACTCCCCGGAAATGTTGATTCCTCGGCCTCATTCTGGAAAATGCTCATGGACAAACAGTCAGGCCAAGGACCAGTTCCCGCCCAAAGATGGAACATAAACGCCTTTTATAGTCCTAAACAAGGACGACCCGGCAGTATGACAACAACTGGCGGGTACTTTTTACAGCGTGACATTACTTCTTTTGATCCATCTTTTTTCGGTATCCACAATAGAGAGGCACTTTACATGGACCCTGAGCAAAGATTACTTTTAGAAACAGTATTCCAGTGTTTTGAGGACGCCGGTGTAACATTAGATCAAGCAGATGGTGCCAATATCGGTTGCTATGTTGGTAAATTTACCTACGATTTTCTCAACATACAATGTAGAGATTCCGAGTTTTTTGATAGATTTTCGGCTACTGGAATGGGCACAACTATTCTTGCCAATCGCATAAGTCATGCTTTTAACCTCAAAGGACCTAGGTGAATACATCGTCATCATGAATAATTTGGAAATAGTATCGAATTCATGCTTACCAAAGCCTTAGTTTCGTACTCGATACAGCATGTTCCTCTTCAATGTACTGTGTACATTTGGCATGCTCTGCTT
>JANIPN010013104.1:62576-92451 GCA_027478595.1 Erythroxylum anguifugum
TTACCAAAGCCTTAGTTTCGTACTCGATACAGCATGTTCCTCTTCAATGTACTGTGTACATTTGGCATGCTCTGCTTTACGCCAAAATGAATGTGAATCGGCTCTTGTAGCAGGCGTTAATCTGATCCAGTCTCCAGAGCAACACTTGGCTACAATTAAAGCCGGCATTCTGTCCCCAGATTCAACCTCACATACATTTGATCAATCTGCGAATGGCTACGGACGTGGAGAGGGCGTTTCAGTATTATATTTGAAGCGATTGAGCGCAGCTCTGCGAGATGGTGACTCAATCAGATCAATCATACGTGGAACAGCGGTCAATAGGTAAGTTTACCGAACAGAGTGTGACGATTTTTAATCCTCCGCATAGCAATGGCAAAACGCAGGGCATAACACTCCCAAGTCTAGTAGGCCAAGAAGAGGTTATTCGGAAAGCGTACGTTCAGGCTGGGCTACCGGTGACAGAGACAGACTATGTTGAAGCGCATGGCACTGGTACAGTAGACTGCTAAACTAAACTAGAGAGACTACTAATGAGTGTTAGGCACCTCAGTTGGAGACCCAATAGAAGTCGAGTGCTTGGCCAAAGTCTTTTGTTTCGATGGAGATAGACGCCAATCACCGTTGCTTATTAGTGCAGTAAGTTCCTGAGCAGTTAACTACCCTAGGCTGTTATCTAGACTGCTTTAACCACCTACGTTCTTGTCATGAAGTCTCCTAAGCATTTGCATGCAGAATAAGCCCAATTTTGGCCATAGCGAAGCAGCCAGCGCAATTACTAGCATCATAAAAGCCACTTTAGCTCTCGAGAACTCGATAATTCCCGCAACCATTGGGATCAAAAATTTGAACAGTAGTATCAAAGAGAGTAAATGGAACGTTCAAATTGTACGAGACCATACCGATTGGCCCGGGGGATTGCATAGGCCTCGCCGTGCAAGCGTGAACTCGTTCGGTTTTGGTGGAGCAAATGCTCATATGGTATTAGAAGCTGCACCTCAGCGGCTTCAAAAGTCTGCTAGTGACGCCATCGCTTTATTACTCCTGAAGAATTCGAGATTCCTTCTTCCAATATCGGCACCTGATGAATGGTCCTTAGAGCAGGGTGCACGCAGGCTGTGCAGCCTTGAAGCGTCAGATATTGCGATCACGGACCTTGCTTATACCTTCAGCGAACGCCGTACAAAGTTTCCGTATCGAGGATTTGCACTGGTTGATCAAAAATCGTTAAAGAATGGCCTGTCACTTGACTCTTTCGTGTTTGGTACCAAGGCTTCCTCGTCTATACCTCGATCAAGGTGCTTTATCTACACTGGTCAAGGAGCTCAGTGGCCACAAATGGGATTAGAACTTGTTCAACGATATAAAACCGTTCGTCGAAGCCTAGAAGCTCTGGATTCAGCTCTTTCGAAGTTACCAAACCCTCCCTCATGGACGATTTTAGATATCCTTGAAGAATCCTCCCTCTCCAGTAGAATAAACAGATCAGAATTTGCCCAGCCAATCTGCACAGCTGTTCAAATCGCGGTCACTGATCTTTTACGGGAGTGGAATGTGACTCCAACCCATGCCATTGGGCATTCGTCTGGAGAGATAGCTGCTGCTTACGTAGCAGGGAAACTGACGGCCGAAGAAGCTATCGCTATAGCCTATTACAGAGGCCTAATAAGTGCGAAGGTTACTTCTGATGGTGCGATGCTGGCAGTATCGCTAAGTTTTGACGATGCGTCTAAAGAAATTCGGAGTTTGGGGCTTACTCAAGCTGTCGGTATAGCTTGTATTAATTCTCCAAATAATGTCACTATTAGCGGGGATTGCGAGGCAATTTTTCGGCTTTCCGAGCATCTAGCCGATGCTAAAGTCTTTTGTCGAAAGTTGAAAACGGATGGGAAAGCCTATCACTCCCACCACATGAGAGAAGTTGGGCAGCTATACGAAGACTTCCTTTGTACTATCCCTCAACAATCATTTGAGCAGCATGATAAACCTTCGCAGACTGTATGGATTTCGTCCGTAAATCTTGATGTTATATCAGGTCCGATTGATCAAAGCTATTGGCGAAAGAACCTTGAAGAGCCAGTTCGCTTTCCACAAGCTATTTTCAGCGCTCTCAAGATGAATGATCTATTCTTTATTGAAATTGGTCCCCATTCTTCTCTTCAACTTCCAATAGAGGAGTGTTTATCCAACAGTGTCCAAAGCCGCTCAAGTGATTGCTACATATCGGTGATGAAACGCGGTATCTCTCCAGTGGAATCCGTTTTAACAACAATGGGTAAGCTTTGGATGGAACATCACTCCGTCGACTTTCAAAGAATTAATTTTGCTGAAGCATTGCAATATACGCAAGGAACATATGTGTATAAACCAAAACATGTAACGCATCTTCCTAGCTACAAATGGAAATACGATACTGTTCTTTGGAAAGAAGCTGGGTCCAGCAAAGAATATCGATTTCGGAAATTCCCTAGACATGACTTGCTCGGATCCCGTACAACAAACGTTAAAGATAGAGTGGCTGTATGGACGAACAAACTAAGAATCAGCGATATTCCGTGGCTAAATGACCATAGAATCGATCGTGCAATCGTTGTTCCAGCCGCCGCTTATATTGCTATGGTGATTGAGGCGGCGGTTCAAATTGCAGAGGTTGAATTGAACGAGTTAAACTCATGCGAGCTTACTGATATAGTTATCCATAAGGCCCTCGTACTAACCGAAGAAATGGATGACGAAGTTGAGATAGCTACGGCTTTTTCCGCGGTAGATGCTTCTTCTAGGCCCTCTACACAGTGGAAATTTTCTATTTCTTCCGGAAAGGGCGACAAGACTATTCAGCATACCGAAGGATTAATTTTCATAGGACGTCCAAAATCTAAATTACAAGCATCAATTATCTCCCAAATCACCAAAAGTGAGTCTTACGATGAAAAGAGCTGGTATGAACAAATATCAAGATCTGGCCTGAACTTTGGTCCGTCATTCAGGATGATGAGCGACATAGAATGTGGAGAACCTCCCTACGCCAGCTATACAGAAGCCTCGGTTAAGTTGTATAATCCAGATGACACTGCTCATGAGTCCAGATACCTAATCCATCCTGCTGCCATAGACGGAATTCTTCAGCCATGTCTGGTGTCTACAGCAAAAGGTTTCCTGGATGAGTACACAATTAGGATTCCGGTGTATATCAAATCATTCAGTATTAGCTTGCCTTTGAGCTGGTCTTCGGCAGGATCGCTAAAAGTGAGGGCGGTCTCTGAGTCCCTGGGAAGGAACACTTCGAGTGCATCAACAGATATATACTTAGATGATGGCAAAACACTAGTGGTACAAGTAAAAAACTGCCACCTTCAAATCCCATATGAAGAACGAGAATATGCAAAACAAGAGCGACAACCAATCTTAAGGACAGTTTGGAAACCGGACATTACCATTCAAAGCGATGACCACGCAGTACAAGCTTTGAAGTGTTACTCGCACAGTTTCACCAGTGGTAGCAACCCTAGGGGGTGTGGCCTTAAGGAGATGCGAAATGCCCTCGATCTCTTCGTTCACAAGAGACCAAACATAAAGATTCTAGCAATTGGGAAAGTTTCCTGGGAAAAGAGCCTTCTTCCAATATTACAAATTCACTCTTCCTTTAGGCTTTGTGATTCATTTGTCAGACTAGACTCAGAGGCTTCCGATTCTTTAGTAGGTGAGATCCTGGATTTCACATCCAGCGAATTTAAGACACAGTATCCACTTAGAGCAAAGGAGTTTGACCTTATTCTGTGCGATCAGGTATTGTTAGCTTTCACTGCATGGTAGGTATCACTAACAGTAGGAAGGTATCTCAACACGTCGGTATAACCAGACTGGTAAAGATGGCCCAAAATTATCTCGCAGACCATGGAAATATTTTGGCATTAGTCTCCGACGACCTAGTACCAGACATACAGTCAAATCTCGAGACTACTATTGTGGCTAATAACAACTTATCTTCACTTATTCTTGCTAACAAGAAAAACAATAAAGTTATTAATGCACTTCAAACCTCTAGGCCACCTAATCTTATAGTAGTAAGTTTTTGGACACTAGTAAACGAAGTTATCTAATGCGTATTTTAGGTAGAGCCAAGTACTCCGAGTAAATTTGTCGAAGTGCTTTGTAACCATCTGGGAGGTTCATTCTTGGGTTCATCGGTGAAACGATTATCCTTGAATCAAATCCCAACGGAAAGCGGACTGTCCGCATCCATTATAATTGTTTGTCTCGAGTTAGAACAACCTTTCCTGACAACGATGACAGAAAATGAAATGAAACTACTAAAATCTATGCTAAACCATGCATCTAAGCTGCTCTGGATCACTGGTGGTAATCTTCTTACTGGACCCAAACCAGAGTTTGCCGTTGCCGCAGGACTAGCTCGGTCAGTCATGCTCGAATATCCGGCTCTGAAATTTTTCACCTTGGATCTTGACGATATAAATGTGGAGACTTCGCAGCACTTTTACTACTTAACAACTATCTTACATCAACTTTCGCAAGGAACTCTGGGAGATTATGAATTTGCACTAGAGAAGGGAGTGTTACATGTTAGCCGCATAGTGCCGGACTACGAGTCAAGTAAAGATTTCCGAGAAAGGAATGGTCTTGAACTATCGAGATCGAAACTGGATCCGGAATCAACCTACCGGCTACGCGTGAGACAAAGTCAACAGCTTAAGGCTATATACTTTCAACAAACCGAATCTATAGCTAGAACGTTGAAACCACATGAAATAGAAGTGGACATCAAAGCCATAAATATTGATAGAGACACCGCGGAGTTTATGATCGGAGATGAGCTTGCGTCGAGCCAGAAAGCGGCCGTCGGATTCAGCGGTCGAGTCTTAGCAGTTGGATCTCAAGTCACCGGAATCAAGCAAGGTGCTAGAGTAGCGGTTGTTGCGCCAGGTTCCTTGTCAACTAGGAACGTATTCCCTGCATGGTCTTGCGTTGAACTTAACTCCGGGTACGACGATTATTCTAGTGGTGCAGCCATAACTATCATCTACGCCACAGTGCTTTATGCCCTAGATTACTGCACTCGTTTGAGCAAGTCGAACAGTGTAGTGGTGTTCGACGCCGCGTCTGACTTAGGAACTGTAGCAATACTATTATGTCTCCATAGAGGAGCCAAGGTGGACTGTATTGTCAAATCAGAAAACGAAGCAAGAGATCTAAGAACAAGGATACAATCTCCTAGGATATCAATTCACGTTGTAACCGAAGATGCATCTATGGAAACCATACAATCATGTCAACATAGCCAAGGAGCGGATATAGTATTCTCTCCGTTCACTGTATGGAGTCCTCAGCAACTTTTAGCTGTTACATCAGATGGTGGAAGTATAGTGGAAATTGGACATAGGAATAAGAACGAAAGCATTGAGTTGTGGCAGTCAGCATCCGAGCGCGCAATATCAGTCTCAAGATCAACAATAAGGGGGATACTATCTCTGAAGGGTCCTAAGATTGAGAAGATGTGGCATGATATACTTGAGGATGGACTTGCCATACACAATTTAATCGGGCAACCTTATCTAGTACATTCCATACAAGAATTTGGCTTGGAAAACATTGAAGAAGCTTTGACGTCAGCTAGGAGCCTAAGTAAAGGGCCTATAGTTCTCAATATTGAACCATCTAACCAACAATTTGATATCAAACCGGTTAAATATCGAACAAGAATAGACCCCGAGAAGACGTATTTGATGATCGGCTGCCTTGGAGGTTTGGGGAGAAGTGTTAGTGAATGGATGTGGCATCGTGGTGCCCGAAGATTTGTCTATCTTAACCGCACTGGTGACAGCAAGTCTATCACTAAACGTTTCATTCAAGCTATGGTGAAAAAAGGTGCTGACGTAAAGGTGATAAAAGGGGATGTCACAAAGTATGAGGATGTCCAGAGAGCAGTTCACTCCATCAATTCACCTCTGGGAGGCATCGTTCAAGGAGCCATGACCCTAGGCGTAAGTTCTATAATGTATCGCTGCAACTGAGCTAATATAAATTTCAGGAAGCGTTGTTTGACTATATGTCACATTCCCAATGGCACGCTGCGATGCGCCCTAAAACTTTAGGCACTCTCAACATCCACCGAGCCACTTATACGCAATCCTCTCGTCTTGACTTCTTTTTACTTATGTCTTCTATCTCTGGCACTGTTGGGGTAGCTACTGAATCTAATTACTGCGCAGCAAATACCTTCCTCGACGCTTTTGCACGTTATCGACATTCTATTGGACTACCGGCGGTGAGCGTTGGTATAGGCATGGTTTCTCAAATCGGGTATCTGCACGAGCATTCCGACATACAGTCTGGTCTAGAGCGTAAAGGGCTTACTCCATTAACCGCCTCTGAGTTCCTCAATTTGATTGACCTCACCCTGTCAAAGGAACGCCAGCGAGCCTGGGTACCTCAATATGACCAGCTATCGAAAGCGAACTTACTAACCGGTTTGGAACCTGTGGGGCTTCAACGACTACGTGAGCTTGGTTTCGAAGGTATTTTGGCGACGTTCGACGACCCACGAGCTGTTCTACTTAGCGCCTCCCTGCATAGAGAAAATACTACTGGTACCGAAACCTTAAGTTCAGCATTACCAGGAGGTGTTGCGAAGGCCCTCGATCACGGAGATGGAGTTGAAGTGGCAGTGCTGAAATCCATTACTAAACAGTTTTCGAACTTTTTATTGATCGAGGAAGCAAAAATGGATATTGATAAGCCGCTGGCAAGTTATGGTATAGATAGCGTCCTTGCCGCCGGGGTGCGGACGTGGTTATATAAAAAATTCAACATCAACCTTCCATTTATGATGTTGTTAGGCCAAAAAATATGTCTCCGGGATCTGGCAGGTGAACTAGTCAGGCGATTAGAAAGTTTACGATCAGACTGATGATAAATTCTCCAATAAATACGATTATTGCAAATTGATACAATGTGCTATAAACTATCCCCTCCGCTGCTAGAAAACTGCCACACTTAATTAGGCATAGTGCCCACATCGCTTAGTAAGGCTTTATATTAATTACCTAGGTAAATTTAATAATATAATAGCGTTAGGGGCATTAGGGAAGCTGCCCCCAATGTAGCCGACTAGGCTGGGGATACCACACAAAGTGTATATAGTATACCACATACCCACCTTAGACAATTTGGCATCTTATACACCTACATCATACAAGTCCCTTATTTGCTTATGCGACTTCTCCTTAATGCTCCTACTCCATAAGTTGGCTGTGGATAGAGTCGAGGTTTACCGCCTGGCTTCTCCGTGCAGAAATATGTTCAGAATCGTACTTTCGCTTAGGAGGTAAAATCAGCCAATCACGTCATTATGACCACTAGTGCGGCGTTGGGCTTACGCTGAGAAGATACGGTTAGTCTGAGTAAGCCGGTCCAGGGTTCTGATAATATAAAGAGCCAATGTTCCAGCTCTGAGGCTTATTTCAATTATCTTGGAGCATACGAGGCTTACTTATGGGATTCCTGTTTTGACTAATAAGGTTACAATCACTTCTTCGTACCTTGACTTTGGCAGCTGTGATGGACTCAAGCATAAAGCATGTCGGGGCTAAGCCACGTAAGCCACGTAAGCCACGGGTTTTGACAGAGAAGCGAAAAGAGCAGAACCGTATCCACCAACGACTTTATCGGAAGAGACAGAAGGGTCTTACCCTTGAAACTCAAAACAAAGCGTCTCAGAAGCCCTTTGTGGCTTTGAAAAATGCTCAGAGCCTAGACTTTGACGTCGCACTTGAGGCTGAGACAGGTGAATTCAATATCTCACTCGAAGGAGACGAAACCTATGCCCTCCAATCACTGGGTACACCTGTCGACGAAC
Source organism: Erythroxylum anguifugum (assembly GCA_027478595.1). Classification (NCBI taxonomy): domain Eukaryota; kingdom Viridiplantae; phylum Streptophyta; class Magnoliopsida; order Malpighiales; family Erythroxylaceae; genus Erythroxylum; species Erythroxylum anguifugum. Next base: position 70,450 of record JANIPN010013104.1, read on the forward strand.
AATGGTCGAATATTAACAGTCCTATATTTAATTTTTCGACTCCTCCAGCTCTTGGGTCGGGGCTGGAATCATATTCATCTTCAATTGAACAGAATCTGCAGCCTGATTCTGCTGATTTCATCGACTTTGATGCTTTCAGTGCCCAGAGTGTAACTCCTCAACACCAACAAACGGTAGAGAGTGAGATCCCAGCAAGCAGTCAAGATGAAAGCTTTCAGTATGGTCAAGTGAAACTATCGATAGACGGAACTTTAGAGGTGATCAGAACCAACGCAGCCGGAACGATCCAGAAGTATCCACTCCACCTAGCTCTTAGGGAAATACTTGATACCCTACGCTGTCACAAAGGCTTCAAGCGTCATGCCATAAAAGCATCACACTCCAGGTCAGTGGGCGAAGTTGACGCTAGAGCACATGACACCCAAATTTTTAGGAGAAAACTTACAGCGTGGGTCAAAAACTGTCCAAATATAAAGAACATATTCAGCGAAGTTGAGCCTTATACCGCTGATCCGGTAGCAAATCACATCAGACTTCATAGAGTAAATCTTTTGGCAGCATGCCTTGCAAATTCTTCTATGCTTGGAGCTGATATTCACATGATTCCAGAATCATACGATTCATCGCATGGGGAAGTCGTCTCTCCAATATGGGAAACTTGGTCTACGTTAGGAGATACGGCTAAAGTTCTGGAAGTTTATTCTAATATTAGTGGGGATCTGCAGCCATGTGTTGAACAAATTGAACAAAAACATGGTATTTACATCGATTTGATACCATTCCCTGACTTCAGAAAGCGAGTTCTGAGTGCCCGAAACGTTAGTCCCCCGCTTTTTTCTGAAAAAGAACTGTGCCACGACATTGACGATGGCGGCCTCGTATGTTGGGGAAGCCGGGGTACCGGCACCCCTTGGGAGATGCGGAGCTGGGAAGCAAGGCCGTGGTTTCTCAAGAAATGGTGGATGTTAACGGGCGGCAGAGAAAGTGAGATGTACGTGCAATCAAAGGTCAGCAAATCAATTCCATATTATGATGTTTTAAGTGTTCAGCTACACCACTAAACGCAATTTTGCAAGAATTAACTTCTAAAGTGGTACTGGGATCTTCAAGGTCTAGAAGAGGAATGAATAAACTTCTAGTTCGGCAATAGTTCTAAGTCAATAGAGCTCTCCACCTTCCCCTTTGCTCGTATTTGATCCCACATCTTGACGGGGTGGACTGTCTCAATTCCTTTGATTGTAAGTCTCAGAAAGTCAGCGTCTTCTACAAATTGGGGCTCCTTGGCTTTCAATTCTTCAACGTCCCAGTTTGCCCATACGAACCTGCCGTGCAGAAAACTGGCCTGACTGCTCGCTGCCCAAACTGCAAACTGCGCTGGAAGTTGTACTGATTCGTAGTTAGCTTTTGATATGTGTAACTGTTAGACACACCATTGTCCCAGGGGATACTGTCCAGCCGGTATCCCGCTTTCTCTGCGGCTCCGGTAAACACCGACCCGGGATGGAAACTCAGAATTTGCGTTCGTTCTTTTGGAATCTCGTCACTAATAGCCTGCAGAGCGTGCAAGAATGCTGCTTTCGTAGTTCCATACAATGGAATGTTCATCGGGTTCCAGTGTGCCGCGGCCGACGAAAGGTGTACAAGTGCCTTCCCTTCTCGCTTACCCTGAGCAAGGAACGCAGTTGCCATATGCCAGTTGCCCATGGTGTTTATTCCGTACCTTTTGAATGGGGTCAACAAATACTTGGGTTTACATGCTTCATGAAGAGGTATGATCGTATTGTGAGGCAGAAAAAGGAAATTTTCAGGGTTCGTTATTAAAATACTCTCAAAAAGTTCTAGATTACAAATAAACCTAGCTAGAACAAAAGTCTTTATACTCACATGCTCTTGAGGTTGTGGAGAGACTCAGCAGAAGCGATCTTTGAATCTGTATCGACACCCGTTGCATTAAGGACTAGAACATCTACGTCTATCCTCAAATCTGCCAACGTTTTCCAAAAACAGGTGATGCTTTCAGTGGTAGACATATCTAGAGCTTCTGACAAAATGATAGTTCTCCCATTGAATTCGTCATCGATCTTAACTTGGAGCTTTGATACGGCGCTATCGAGCCTACTCTGGTTGCGGCTCGCAATAATGACTTTGGCAGCGGAAGCAGCAACGAACGCTTCCGCAATTCCGAATCCTATTCCAGTCGCACCGCCAGTTATAAGGATTGTTCGATTGACTTGAGAAAGAATGTCCTGTAATGGGCTGATGGCAGCATAGGGGTCATGATGATAAATCCTGGTAAAATGCGCCATATTAGTTCCGTGAGCGTGATCTCTGTGATATTACTTAAAACGTAGCAATTCACGTAGCTTTAGAAAGTCTATTATGTTCGTGCTCCATAGATTCCTACCGTTATTATATCTATAAATCATATATGAGGCTTATGGCTTGCGAGCTACGGCTTATGGCTTACGGCTTATGAGTGCCTGAGTTTTTCCGGCTGCTTAGGTATATTCATAGGACCGACATTAAATTAAAGCATTCATTGATTTTATTCACAGTAGAAGCATCGCATTTCAATTGCGGTTTTTGGTTGGTTAAATTATCTAGACCGGGGCTTTCTTCTGATTATCAAAACTTTCTCCCTCGGTTCAATGCCTATTACTAGCCAGTAACAATTAGGTAGCAGAGTAAGCGTTCTCCTACATCCGCGTATTGCTAAGAGGAACCTGTGGAAATTTTGCTCTAAAATAATTGTACTCGTATGTGTAGTTAACTCGGGGCAATGTCTAGGTTCCAATTTAGACCACTAAAATCTATCTTATGCTATAGAGGCTGGATTTCTATCTAGGCTAGGCACGCAGTTACACTTAATATTCAAACTTTTGTTTAACCAGCTCCTCGCTCAATACCCACAGCCTATCAGCTTCGATGAGACTTGTAGCCCATGGCCTGATTGTATCCTTTAGCGGATCACCCACCCTTGATTCAAGAAGATACGCGCCATTGTGAGCTGTCAAAATATTTAGTATGGTTCTGTCGATACCTGTCAAAGTATTCAGCGAGGATAACATACCCTTGAGATTGGGGTCGAATGCCGCATACACATGAGTAGCTGCGCCTCGTGATTGCGGTATGAATTTTAGGGGTGACCAGCCCTCGGGGTTGCCCATGGATTTATCCACAGCGTCTAAGCAACGCGCTATTAGTAACTTTCATCAAAGATAGTGCATAGTTCGGGACGACCGGAATAGCAAACTGCTAACATACTTAATGCGGGCGCGTCGACGTCCCAGTCGCAGTGAGCCCCAAGTGCTGTGCCCTCGACGACTCCTGGGTGCAGACTGTACGACTGTAGCTTAGGCCCTAGCTTCTTCGCCAAAGACAGGGACATCAGCATATTTGCCGTCTTGGACTGTCCGTATGCATGCCATTTATTGTACGATTTTCCTTCCTGTACCGCAGATAGGCTGTTAGCTCCCGCTTGCTTAAAGTATCTAGCAAACCTAAGGATGATTAGAAACTTACATCAAAATTCAAATCCGCCCAACGCATCGGATTTAGCCTATGGCCGTCGCTGGTCACATTAATTACACGTGGGGCTTCCGCTTTCAAGAGTTTGTCTATAATCAAATTCGTAAATAGAAAGTGCCCTAAATGGTTTGTTCCGAATTGACTCTCGAAACCGTCGGCGGTAAGCTCATACGGCCTAGCCATGAGCCCCCCGTTATTCATGAGCACATCAATGTGTGGAACATCGGTCCAATTTTTAATGACTTCATCCGCAGCTTTACGTACAGCAGCGAAGGAGCCCAAGTCTAATGTCAGGGTCTTTATCGTAATTCCGGATTGTATGTCCGCTACTCGCTTGGCTTCCTGTTTGTTCTTCTCTGGGTTGCGCCCCGCCAAGATCAGAGTTGCAGGTTTTGCTTTTGCAATCGCTTCGATGAATGCGGCGCCTAATCCTCCAGGAGTTACACCGGTCGTCAAAATAGTTGTCCCTTGAATGAGGCTAGCGTAATCGGCCACAAGCTCCTCACAGGTGGTATTTTTGTCGTATGGCGGTGCCATGTTGATGATGTCTTGGCTCCGGAATGTCTCAAGAAACTATGGGGTTTGGCAAGTTGAGTGTAGGATTCCAGATAATCTAGACACAAACAAAGGCACAGAACAAACACAGCAGTGTATGCGCTCAACAAAGAAGTCTCAAGAAGTCAGCACGAGTGGCTCTTCTTGCTATGGTCGGCTTCACTTTTTATATCTATTAGACTCATCGCCATGGGGTATGACAACATTATACATCGGCTCGGTCCGGCGTTTACAATCTCCGCCAGTGGCATCGCCTACGATCATTATGTGGCAAAGTGCATTGGCTAATTTTGAAGCATTTTGTATATCCTAATTCGCCAACAAGTGAGAGTAGTCAAGGAGGTCTCGTACGAGAACAAAGGACTTAACATACCCGCGTTTCTATGTCGCGATTATCTAAACTCTGCGCCCATATTCCGGGTTTCGTAAATATCCCCGCCTGATATCAACCCCAACCCCACCAACTTTGCTTATCAATCTTTTCAAGGGTCCGCCAAGTAAATCTGCCCCAATTCTGTCATCCTGTCATCCTGCCTACCTGATTTCGTCCTTGACATCAGAGACTCGTGAACGTCAGGCCACAACGGTGCGAACTAGACGAACGATAATGATGCCATTTCGCTCTTGGCTCCGTTCCCTCAAAGGTGATTGATTGGGTGTATTTGTTGTAGTCGCATGTTATTTGAGTCAGACTAACTGTGGGAATGCCAGACCCACTTAAGTAGGTGTTACGAAATGCTGATGCTTGCTTAAATGAGCACAAAAAATTCCTATGCGGATGGAGACGACATGTATTACACCACTACGGACATGGAGTATATCTCCGACATTGTCCAGAGCTGATCAATCTTGAATTATCCGCTGCACATCTCGGTCTAATTCCGCTCTTATAAATTGCCTAACCTGGTTCCCATCCATCAACCTTGACTTGGACCCGCATCTACGCATCGTTTATAATAGCGTCTATGCTACCACTACACTTCTACTAACAAATCCCAGCGGGTCTTGATTCGCGATACATGAAAGCCTCTGTTATGCCACTCAGGCTGACATCGACCTTGCGCTTTCAACACGGTCTACCAGCCCAAGAACTACACTATCACTAACAGCCATAGGAGTACACTGACAGTTCCATAACAACGAACGCAGGCTGAATCGAGACTTCCCTATTACAGAAAGATCTGCCCGGTCCATTTCAAGATGAAGAACCTAACTCTTACCATTCCCTACCACTATCTTTTCTTCTTTATTAGTTGGCTCGACTGCCGGCCAGAAATACCAAGCAACACAAACACCCATTTTCAAAATTACTCCGATCCACATGACTGCTGCATAGTCCGCCCTACTTTTTGACACAAATCCACTAATTAGAGCTCCGCAAAAAAGTGCGATTATTCCTACACCACGCCGAATTTGCCGTTTTTGTGACTCAAGAAATTCCCGGGACCCTTTACTCTCGGCCCAGCAACGGCCTGTATTTAGGGAGTCGGCGACCAAATCGTGGTAGAGGGTGCTGATGACTAGGGTAGGCAAGTCGTTCATCATGAGTACACGGCTGAGACTAACCTGCCCCGCGGCCTCAAACGAGAGGAGCGCCATAGCTACTAGGTCGCGGTAATTGTCGCCGGGATGGGTTTCGGTGCCAGTAGAGAACATGCCAGGGATGTATTGATTTGTAGAGATCTCACCGGCATGCATTAGCACGGCAACAATAGCAAGGGCGACGACTTGTATAGCAAAGGAAAGAATGAAGGTCCACCGCGAAAGCGGGGGTTTTGTACGGCCGTTGAAACAGCGCCGAGGGGCTCGGTGGATGAGGTTAAAGATCAGTGCTCCTAAACAGTAGGCAGCCACAGATGTCATGCTTTTGATCCATCCAAGAGCATGGTATCGTGATGGCTGTCCTGTTATATTGAGAGCGAGGATGATGGTGTTGCCTAGCGATGATATCAGCTAGGCCACCGAAGATTTGATAGGTACTTCGACGGGGAACAAAGACCCACCCGTTTGAATGTTGACGAAGGTATTCCATAAGCTAAATGCCGCAGAATCAACAAGTCCTGCGACAAAGTAGCATATAATTATGATGATAGCAGACCGTGATGGATCAATTTCTTGATAGATGTGTCGGGTCGTAGTCGTGGGTTGGAAGCTAACACTAGACTCTTTGGTCTTTTCCACAGTTACTATGTCTTTAGCTAGAGTTGCTATGTCTTTAGCTAGACTTGAATTAGACCTGGTGGAGGGTGTTTGTTCAACATTGGACTCATTAGAACCAACAATGGTGTTAGTAGACGTCGTGGATTTATTTGATTGAGAAATTACGGAGTGAGAATGATTGTCTCCGTTCGAACTAGTCTCGTGAATTTCACTCTGCTCTTCTAGTCTTGAGAGGCTCAGTGGTTTGTTTTTGAACCAGCTGCTATCAGTAGACATGTTGTTGAACGTGAAGTGCTCTCTATAATAGATACGGATTTAATAGAAGAGACAAGTAGAAGTTTTGGTCTTAAAATAATAATTGAACGATTGCTTTTATGAATAATGAGTGTTCAGTGTCTGTGCTATCTTTAAAAGAGGCTTTGGACAGCTGATAGGATAAATATTTACTTAGCTGGGACCGGAATTCAAGAGGCTGTTGTTGATGGAAATTAAGCTGTATAAGTAATCACTCAAAAACATACAGTAACTGCGGCACACTGCGATACACCCATAGCGGCATGAAGCCCCGAAATGAGTGGGTCTAAGCTGAATATCCAAGAGCTGTAGTCACCTACCATTCGGGGTGTGGAATGGTCACTACAACTTCCTGTGGCTGGGCTAAGTTTTTGCCCTGCGTCCTGCCAGAAGTGAAAAGTGTGGCAATAAAAGCTATGAGCTCTATGTCCAAGCATTAACTATCTGATTACGGTCGACTGCAGGGACTACGAAGTGTAAAAACTCGGTATGGGTACTAGGTGGTTTAGGACGAGCCGTACACGATTCAGAGTGTAAACCGCTGTATGTCTGGATCGCCGAAGCTCGATACGTCTAACTTTACTTTAAAACGGCTCAATTAATATGACTGATCAGTTTTTCAGGACGCGAAATGTTACAGCCTGGCGCAGTAGCTCGGTGTCGCTGTCCGAGCATGCGAGATCAACCTCGTTGTGGCGACCCGAAACCCGACGAAAGCGCTTGACCGAGCCCGCATGTACGACTATCGACTGCTACGACCACTGACTGCTTGTAGTCTTGTGGCGGACATGGAGAGCCTGTCTTGTTTATCGTTCCAGGATTCTGGAGTCAGGTTATCACAATTTCCCAACCGTTACGAGCACTGCCTTGTAGTCTCCTCCAATAATCCTTCTGTCGCCATCCCACGAAGCACGGTGCCAAGCTTCTGCGAGCAGCACCTGCATGATCGGTACTACTGGATTGCCCTATCGCGCTCTTCTTAAGATATACTCGGGCTGTAGATGCGAGTTTTCATGTGAACAAAGCGGGCAAACCCCGTCCAAGCGGCCGCGAACGGGCGGGTAGTTGCAGTCTTCACCCCCATGCCACAACAGCTCTTATCGGAATATTCTCGTATTAGTGGTAGATGTATTATTGTACGTGGGGTGTTATAGTTCTCTCCCTCTCTTAGGTAGGTGCAAATAAGACTTAGGTATGCGACTAAATGCGAAACTTGCCTTCTAGCTACCACATGTGAATCAGATCGCATCGGAGCTACGTTGATAGCGATGCTTCGGAAAGTAAAAGCCAGGCACCAGGGTATATCCTTGCTACTCTTACTGGTTCTTACTATGTAATCTTTCGGTAGCTGGCCAACGAGGAGAGCCTCTCCCGTAGTGGCCGTGCGCAAAACGCTTCTAAATTTAAGACGGGGCTCCTCTGTCGAGATCCCCGCGAGGTCTCGACCCCTCCTAAAAAACCTAAAACTCCTCTTACACAAGACGTACTCGCGCAGTTCCTAAGCGTCGACGGTAAACGTGAACGCTTTTGTCGCAACAAATTGAAAGTGACTCTGTATTGAGGCTAAGGGGAATAACCTTTCACATCGACGTCACGACTTGCACTTGGGTAGAATTCTAGCTTCCTAATGTGGCAAGGCACTTGCCGACCCGTAGAGTCGTAGACAGCCAGATCTACATTGAATAAAGGTTGAAAGAGCGCGCTTGAACCACGCCGGTTCCGGTCCTAAAAGGTAGACTAAGTGGGTAGCTTGGCATTCAGCTACCACCAATCTGACAGTCAGCTCGGGCTTAATGTTCCAAACGTGTGTCCATCGTCGCTATTTCTTTCAGTTTTGTGCTGGAAACCATGGAATCTGTGCCGGCGAAGACACGAGACCGACCAACTGAAATACACCCAGGATCGAGATAGTAAATGAAAGGATGAAAGCAGCGACGTAGGTACCACATTGAGTATGGATTCAAACACTTGCAACAAAACTGTTACACAAGGGTACAGCCCATTCGGTTCTCTGCCTAGCCATATTTGTAGTCGAACGAGTTTCTACCTCGAAGGCCTTCAGAAGCTGCTCGGTAATGACCAACATGCTTCCTATAAGGTTGTGGCTGAAATACTCAAGCTTATTCCAAGGCAATAACTATTCGAGCTTCGATTTAACCCCAAAAGGGTTGAAGAAGTCCTCCTATTCTACGCTGGAAACCCATTTCACGCATGGAGGACAATTATTGAAGTACAATAGATTGATTCAATAAACCGAGATCGCTTTGAAAGACCTTCTAAAGGAACGAAGTAGTGAAGTAGACTTGGTCTACTCCGTCGCCAAACGCTGGGGCTCGTAGCAGGTACCCATACAATCGCTTCCTCCGTTATCCGGATCGCAGACACCTCTGTTGAAAGCGCAATCATGGCCAGATGGACACTCGAAGCCGACGATGCCACCACAAGGAGTGTCGGGGACACAGTAGCCGGTGCCATTATCGCACGTGATGCCGCAGTTGTCGGGCGCCAGGAACGGATCCTCGATACATGTTTCACCTTGGGCGCATCTTAGATTGAGGGATCCACAGCGGGTGTAGGGCTGATCGTACCTTTGCGGGTCCGGGTTCGGGGGCCGCACGGTGTCGACGGTGCAATCTTCGTACTGGGACACAAGTCAACACACATAAAGGACATCCCAGGTATGGCCGTGTCCGCCAGGGAACACGTCCACGGTATATGTATATATATCTAACTTACCACGGGCACGACGCCACCGCACTTCTCGTAACACTCTCTCTTGACATCGTTCTGGCAGTAGCAGCCTGCGGGCCAGCTCATGACGCAGAAACGTTCCTCACACTCGCAGGTGGGGGGTGGCGGTGCTGCGAGAGCCAGAGCAAAGAGGGCGGATAGAACAAAAGCGTAATTCATGGTGGATGGTTGACACGAGTTACTAGTGTTTTGTAGGATTGTAATGGCGGAATGAGATGGTAAAGGAACATATATCGACCGGAATTCAGGTCTTATTTATGCTCAAAGGCTATGAGTAGCCTCCACAACGGGCGAGCAGCCACCGAGGGTATTTTAAGCCGTGTTAACGCCCAAAAGTCACTCTCTTTGTCAAATACGAGCGGGACGTTGTTGCTGAAATCATGGAGCAACCAGCCAGCCGCGGACAGCTAGGTGGTAAACAAGGAGTTTCTGTGTCTTCGGAAAAGTGCAGCAGATCTTATTGGAGGAGAGCGAGCTCACGGCAAGGCTGGAGTAAACCGGTACTAATCAAATGATCTGTTACACAGGGTTAGACTAGACAATTTCTCTAAGCAGCTGAGGCGTAAACCTAAAATGTCGTCCGTTCTTCCAAACCCCCTTGCATCTGTCAGCTTTCCGAGCTTCACAGACCGCCCCCAACTGTCGAATCAGAACGCGAGACTAGATGTTCTTAGCAATGGAAACGAGAAGTGGCGTTTTACGAGCTTGGCTATCACACAAATAGTTACCGTTTGGACCGACGTCCTCGCAATTAACACCACGGCATGTATGTATCCACATGTCCTTCCTAGACGGTGCGTCGACTTCGGGCGACATCAAGGCAGTTAGTCATGTTATTATTCTGCCGCTGTGATCCAAGGCATGGAAGCCCAGAAACAAAAAAGGATAAAGGAACAAAGAAGCTCGACGCCGATCGAATTCGTATAGTGGGCCCCTTTCGCAGCTAAGGATCGGCAGAGCCAGCCCTGTTTCCACGTTTGAAGCACGAGAAGGTGACGGTTCACTAGCGCATCTGCAGGATCGAGGGGGGTAGACCGGGTGGTGGTGCAGTGCCCTACGGCCTACGCCCTTTCGTCGTGTGATCGCGTCGGGAAAAAGATCCGTGGGTAGAGTTCTCGGCGACGACGGGCCCTATGGTTGGTAGGTTGGTGTATTAACTTGGGGCCAGGATGCGGCACAAGAGGGATTGCTGGGTGCAGCTGGGGCCCAATTTCCCGGCTGGGATGGAAAGGTCTGGCCACCTACAAGCATCTATAAAATGCTTCAGCACAACAACTACATTTCGGATAGGCGCGGACAAATACTTTTTTAAATGATCTCCTACTGGTGAATACAGATTTAAACGCTGTAGTCAAAAGCTGAATCTGAGTCAGGGGATAAGCGTTACAGAATTTCCAAATGCTGACATGGTTCCGAGCGTCAGCAGAACTTGTACTCGGGCTAACGAAGGTGGCTTTCCACTAGCTACAGCGCCTTTTCTTTTTAAGCCGCATCTGATCAGCACTGCCCGCGTGGCTAACTTCAGTTGTTCGAATTCGAATAAAGAGAGTTGGTTTGAGGGCGTTTTGAGGATCCTCGCCCAAATCTTAAAAACGGTCAAGAACCGATTTTGGCTTCGGCAACGTTTGTGGAAAGATAGCTAGGAATGATCAAAATTACTTCGTGACCGCCTTGCACGGTCGCCCATTTAACATCATACGCAGCAATGTTGTGACTCTGAGTACTCGTACTCGTACGTGATTGCGGCAAATATAATGTCGCATCAAGTGGGGCAGGCGATGTTTCCTGCAATTTCATCACGGGCAGTCGATGATTGAAGGCTGAGTTTAGAGCTTACAAGGACGGTACGGACTAGCCTCAGGAGTTGATGTCAAGGGAACACATTGAGAGACCCAGTGCATAACAGTAAACACTATAAGTAATTCACATGAGTATTTACCGGCAATTATAGACAACGTCTAACTAATTAACGTACTGAAAGGCCATAAAAATGTGTCTGCGAAAACTATTCACTAGTTGGTGCCGGTTCAGTTCCAGGCGCAGATGTTGTTGCTTCCGGCTTCTCGATTCCCCAGTCAGTTCTCAGGTTGTCAAGCCATTGCTCAATTGTAACCACCTCTCCGCCAACCCTCTTCCCGTCAATAAGCTCCCCTCCGACAAGAACATTCCCCTTACCAGTCTTGTCATTCTCAACGTCAGACCACGGTGGAACATGAAGCCATTCATGATCTTTGCTGCAGACGTACTGCTTTAGTGCACCATTTCTCAGCTTTGGTATACAATCTGCGCAAAAGACTACATTAAAGCAGATCTTGCAGTCCCACATGTCATCAGCGTATGTCCAAATCTTACCGCACTTGCCATCGCAATGAATTTCCGCATTACCTATACGTTCGGGCTGAGTAGCATTCTCTACCGCCATCTGGTTCGATAGTGCGTGCTGATTTTTGCCTTCTTCAGGTTTTTGTTCGGTATCATTTCCCTCAGATTTTGTAGGCTCGTTGCCGTTGGAAGGCTCTGAAGGTTCGGTTAAGACTTCAACCTGCGCAGAAGCATTCTTATCAGTCGTCTGAACTTGACCAATGATCCCTTCGGTACTGCCCTCAATGACACTTATATTTTTATCAGACTTATCCTCAGGCTCGTTTGACTGGGTCGGCTGTGGCCTTTCGCTCTCGGACTCATTAGGTTTTAACAAAGACCAGGCTGTCAAAGCATTTAGATCATCACCTGCGTGCTTCAAGTTTTCTGCTATAAGGAAATAACCGAGCAAGTCGTTTTCCTCTTCATCATCTGATAACAAGTCCAATGCCGATTTCAAATGTGTTTGTAACAGCTGTTTAGTCTTTTCAAGTTGACCCGACTTGGCGTAGAAGCTTGAAAGCGGGGCGCGAACCATCTGTGCAAAATTGTAATTCTCCTGTAGCCCATGGATACAATCGATCAACTTGTTAACGTGCGACTCCGAGGCTTTGGGATCTTCCATGGCTGACAAAGCTGCGGCAAAGTGATAGTTTGTTAAGCAACTGACGGCAATCGTGTGCACAGTCTCCCAGCTAGAGTCGCTGAGGTTTGACTGTTGAATCAGAAGGTCATACGATTTCCTCCAACACTCCCCTGCTATTTGCCAGCCATTATCGTCTCCCACGTAATGGGCATGTATAAATCCTCTGTAAAGCAAGAGTACAATGTGAGGACGATACTCCTCGGGTTTCGCAGAGAGAAATGAAACGGCATGCTCTATTCTTTCAAGTATAGTTTGTATGAGTTGACCTTCCTCGATTGAATTAAGAAAAGACCCAAACGGTGCAGTGGGGTCATCGTATCGCGCAAGCTCAATAAACAAATGTTGTATGCGACTTCTAAGCTTATCATCTAGCGCAGGTTCTGCATCCAGATTTTGGAGAACTTGGATTGCTTCATCTTTCTGACCGTGGTCCACTAAAGTCGTAAACAATTTATAGTAGGCATCCCAGAGGTTAGCATTATATGAAATCGCCTCCCTGATATCTGTGATTGCTTCTTCGTTGCGTCCCATTTCAGACCTCCACTCGCCGGAGCGGAGGTTGAAGCGCGCAAGATCTTCCTTATCTTGGGCAGTTTGGTTCTGTTGCGAACGTAAATGGCTAAGCACAACTTGGAGCTCGTCTATTGCCTTCGCAGTGTCATTGTTCCTGTAGTAAGCGGTAGCTAATGCTTCACTCACTCTCCAATGGCAATCGGGGAGCTTTTTAGCCTCGAGAAATGCGTCAATGCTCCGCTTCAGAGTTTCAGTATCCAAACTTTCGGTATCAAGATATGTCTTTCCCTGTCGTTCAAACCAGAGTGAATCCTTTTCTTTAATTTCAAGAGTTGATTCAATCCAGTCAATCGCCCTTTCCAATCGCTGCACATCTGAGATATTTTCACCATCGGTATCAGAAATATCTTCACTACCTGGGGCTTTAGAAGCGTCTTCCTCGTTGGTTGTTTCTTGCTTCTGTATCTCTTTTTTCAAATCGATATAGGTGTCTATCCACCGGGCTATTGCTGTCGCGCCCCAGCGACGGCCATGGGCCCATTCATGGGACAGCATCTTCGTGATGTCGAAGATGGGATCAACATTTGCCCCCGAAATTACGGATCGAAGCCAATCATTGTCTTTTGGACTCAAACCAGACATCGCCACCGGGTCCTTCAGCCATAACCATATCCACAAGAGATCTCTATCTTTGTCCAACCATGCCTGTTCCAAAATCCATTCGTCGTTCAGATGTTGTTTGATCCATTTTGGGCTTTGTAGCAAGCTTACTAGCTTCTGACCCAGCTCTTTGCTTTCTTCATGACTAAGAACTTCAATATACACATCGTCCTCACCTTTGTATTCCTTGAGATCCGCGAGGTGTCCTGTGATGGAACGCATTGCGTAAGGAACTAAAGTCGCAGTTTTAGGGTCCGGATCGCTAAAGAGCAGTTCAAAACATCGTTTTGCAAGAAGTAAACTGCTATCAGGTCCGCTTATAGCTATCTTGGTCTTAGAACTTTCATCTTGAAGAGCCTTCTCGAAGTCGAACTTCCCAAAGTGATCAAACATTATCTTTTCACTCAAATCCCAGAAAAATCTTTGTACTTTTGATATTTTTAAGTTGTTGATTTTGATATCAAGAGATATAGACGGGTCGTTTTCGCTTCCTGTTTCAATCTTAGTGCTCCTTTTGATACTCTTCAAGAAGTAGTCAAAGATGTCGGTGTTCACTGTGTTCACGTAACTATTCCCATCAATCGTTAAGAGATCTTTGTATCTCTCCCTGATCATCCACTCGAGACCTAGGATAGGCTCTCGGAGTTTGCCAAGATACAGTATCTGCTGCATAGATTCAACTCCGAACCAGCGATATGCAAACACGACCCATGGGATCAACTCGTTCAGCACGTTAATATCGTACTCCGACAAGGACTCGTTGAGCCGAGCGATCACCTTTTCTATTTCGTCATCCTGATTATCCGGCGGAGCGCCTTCTTCGAGTATTTTTTTTATGTCCTCCATGTTCTGAGTGGCATCGAGTGCATCGACAATTTTCTTCATCGTACGCTCTACGGTACTAAAGTTCCCAAGGGATAGATTGGGCAGCTTCTCTCGGATTAGTTCTTTCAATTGTGCGATGCCTTCAGACTTGTTCTGAAAGTGATTTCGATTCTGCAGTTGAGTCTCGATGCATTCTTTGATATCTGGCTCGTTGTGTATTTCTAGAGCAATACGTGGGATGGCTGCTAGTCTCTCCCCCACCGATTTTTGAATATTATCCAGGCGTTCTTGGGTAATCGCCACAGCGATGCGAAGTTTTCTCGACTTGATCGCGAGTAAGGTCTCCAGGAGATCCACAGCGCGGTCTTCGGATATCTGATCAACCCCGTCGAATAGCAGAACACAGGCTACATCCTTCGATTCCTTTTCCTTGACTGGTACGAAGAGTGTGCGCGCTAATTCGTTCATTCCCATGCCTGTAGAAAAGGAGGCTTGTTCTTTTTCTAGATATAAAGATAATTCCTTGGCGTAGACAATGTTGTGGTGAGCTAGTTGGGCGGCCATGTACTTGAACGCAGTGGTAGGTTGGTCTAATTCAGGGCCTGTACCCTCCTTAGAAGCCTTTTCAGACTTCATGAAAGTATACTGCGCAACCGAAACTCTTGTGGTACTTCCCTCCACCACTTGAGAGGCTGACTTGAGTCGCTCCGCAACTGCAGCAAGTAAACTAGACTTCCCGGACCCAGTTCCCCCTGTAAGTACAAGCAACGGTTCCGAACCAGCCTGGAGCGCTGCCCAGCCAGCGTACTCTGGTAACTTGTCGAGCCACGCCCCTGTATTCTTGACATTGTCGTTTCTAAGCTTCTCAGACTCCTTTGCTGGTGCCTGAGCCTTGTCGAGCTGAATTCCAAGCTTGCTAGTGACCGTCTCAACATGCTTGGTATGATTCCTTGCACCACCTCGCTCTCTTGCCTCTGCAAGCAATGCGTCTTGCCCGACGAGCACTTTCTTAACCCCGTCATTCGTGTCGTCCAGTTTGCCTTCCACTTTCTCAAGGCTCTCCCCTAGTTTGCGACTGTTCTCCTCGGCCTGCGTATTGAGCCTCTCGTAAATTTCTTTGATATGACTGGAATGTTCTGTCCTCGACTTTAGTACATGTTCTAATGTTATAGCACCCGATAGATTATTCTGCTGAGCGACAAGCCGCTGGAAATTCTGCAAACTTTTTCCGACGTCAGAATCGTTGTCGCAGAGCGCAACCTTGAGCTGGGTTCGAATCTTTTTCCAAGTTGAAGCATCGAGAATTTCAATAGATAAAGCACAGATTTGAACAAAGTTAATCAAGATATTGTGCGTGCTTTTCTTCAACTCCGGGTCCACTTGATCGAAATCTTCTATCCGAGAATAAATTTTGAACTGCCTGAGAAACGCAGACACCTCTTCAAAGAGAAGAGCAATGTCCTCGTAGAATTTTTCGATGACTGCCGGAATGTCTAGCAGAAACTGGACTGCGCCGAAGCACATGTTGACAGGTCCAAGTACCAGCGACACGCCCTCTGCCGCCAGCCCGCCAACAAGCTTGATGAATGAGAGGACATTACCAGTCAGTTCCTTAAGTCGCGCCTTCTTTGGACTTTGCTCGGACTCCTGTGAGTTGAATTTAGAGTCAAGGTTTCTCATGACAGCCTCAAGGCTGGGGTTACCCTTCTTTTCGAGACTCTTCTTCGTAATTCTCTGGAACTCGTTCCTTGCCTCGTCCCACATATCCCGGAAGCTTCGCTCGGTCTCCGTCGTCGTCGTTGTCGACGACGCCATTGTTTGCATTCTGGTGCAAACCCCGGAAACACTTCCATGAAGAGATAACACGAGGCTGTAGTGTACGATCCTGATGTCGCATCATATATAAACTCTCTACGTTGAAGCCTAGAAGCTCAGCCTTTCGGCTGACTGTGGGTGCGAAAGGCTGAAACAGCCGGGACTGCAAACAAAAAACGTTCTCAGCTAATAAGATTGCCAATACCCAATTAGGGGTTCCCCTAGCGAACTCTATCTACACCCCCAATCTGCTATTCGCTATGCCTTCTTCACTCCGAGTCATGCTGCACATTGCCCGCGAATTGTAATCGTCTCAATGAATTTGGTGGGTTCGCAATCAGCACTGATTGGCAAACTCGACTAAAGTCTACGTCTTGCTCAGTTATTATTATAAATCGCCGTTACTATGTCGTCCTGACCCCTTCGCGCCTCTGTGCTACTTGCGCCCCAATTCATCATGATCGAGAATAAATAACTCTGTTGTCTCTCATCGGATATGAGGTAGCCAGAAAGAGATGATACCCCGGTGAGTGAGCCGGTCTTAGCATGAACCCTCCCCTCCAGCGGCGTACCCCGGAAGCGATTGCTCAAGGTCCCATCAACACCGCCGATCGGCAAGGCGTCGAAGTATACTCGTCTATCGGCTTCTGAAAAGGAGTTGTATGCGTACCCAAGTAAGTCGCAGAGGAAACTGGGAGTAACAGCGTTCATTCGCGATAACCCAGAGCCATCAACAGTACTGACACCAGTGGTCCCGATTTGCGCTGACTGCAGAAACGACCGCAAGACGGCCACACCAGACGCACTACTTCCAGGAGCTTCAGGGCTACCAACATAACCTGCTGTCTTGAGCAGCGCTTCCCCATATAGGTTATCACTCGGTTTCATGAATTGGGCCAGAAGTTCTGGGAGCGGTTGCGATTCAGAGTAGGCGAGCTCGACCGCATTCTCTGGCACAATGCTCTCTTGGCCCGGCGAAGTTGACACTTCGACACCTGCTTCTCGGAGAGCTAATGCAAACCTGTAGGCTGAGAATGCCGCTGGGTCCTCTATGGTAATTTGGTCTTCAACGGGTTCGGAGTTGATCGGAATAGTTCCAGAGACAACGATAACGTTACGTCCTCGTCGTCTGTCAAACGAGACGTCCTCCTCTCCAGCTTCAGAAACAGTCTCTACAAGTGACTCAACTTGAACATAAGTCTCCTCTTCCAAGCTGAGACCATTAATTGTAACCCGAGCTTCATCGCCCGCGGCTGCTCCGGGGGTCACCGAAACGTTGACGATATTTCGATCGCAGTTTAACCCTGACACTTGGGCCGAGTAGTCAAAAGGCTCGTCATCCCACGACCATCCGGTTCCCAGGAGCTGGTCATCGAAACGCGACCCGTCACCTATAACCGCGCCCGTGATCTGTCTCACTCCGCCGTCGGAAACTGCCCTTGCCAACTCCGCAATTCTTAACGACGACAAGGACGGGTCGCCAGTTCCTCGTAGGTAAACATCCCCATCTATGACTCCGTCCTCGGTTGGGCTGGAGGTTGCATGTACGGTCGTGTTGTACTGAAACCCGCTTCCCAAGGTTGCCAGCGCTACTGAAGAGGTCAGGAGCTTCTGGTTGGAAGCAGGGACCAGCGACAAATATCCATTGTGCGCGTAAACGGTTTCTTCAGTGTCTAGTCGACGTATCTGGATTCCAACAGTGGCGTTTGCAAATGCCGGTCTGGAAAGGACCGCTTCAATGTCCGACTCAAGCGACGCTTGACCATGACCTGCTATAAGCAGCAATCCTCCCAGAACGCAGTACAAGTACAACATGGCCAACGGATCTTTAACGTAATAGGAGAAGACAGAACTGTAAAGCGATGCTAAGAGAACAGGACATATCGTTATCATTTAATATTCGACAATAGTACTAGACATAACAGGACACCTTCAAAATTTCTTAGAACCTTCCTTTTCTGTACACCATAATTAATCTATGGCGATCACGGCTCTCGCTTAAGTGAGCCAAAGATTGGTGTAATTCCTACAAGTACCTCGGAAGCCCTTGTCTAGGTTGCACTACGAGCCAGAACGATCTGCCAAAGTAGCAACGTCTCATCTGCCACGAGCTTGGCTGATACTTTATCCACCACCATTAATTATAGAGTAGAGTGCTAAAGTGTTCGCAAAAACTTGGCACCGACCGAGATTGTAACCCAACTAGCAGCACTAGACAGTCTTGCCAATAGCCTGCTCCGAGAGGGTCACTTCCTCAAGACTCTAGTACGCGTACGCTTATCGAGTAGGGCCTATTGTTGAGCTTGATCCTGAGCACTAAGCAGCTTCTGATATTACAAGCAGTTCAAATGCCGGCCCTCTGAGAGCCATTCCATCACGTCAACGGAAGCTGACTTTGATTAGAGCCAATTGTTCCGTCTCCAGACTTGAGCCTCCCATCTAAGGTTCACTCCCAGAAATAGTTCGAGCGTTAAACATTCGGGCAAGACGAACATGCTCGTTTACGTTTACGCGCGAGAACTTTAAATTTCCTATATCTTCTAGAGGAAACGCAACGTCTAGTCTCTAGCGCATAGTGTATTCCACCCCCGATTTATTTCCACCAGCAATTTGTCTCCAATAAACTTATTGGGGTTATAGTGTTAAAAAAATAATGGAAAATTTTTTTAAGGGGGTTTAAAAAGGATAATAAAGCTATGATTGGAATATTACTTTACAAAAAAATGTTAGGGAATTTCGCACGACTTCGTCATGCTTAGTGGGGACAAGTTGCTGGCGGAGATAACTTGGGGGTGGGCTACACCACCGAAACAGGTAGCCAGCTACGGATTTTAGCAGCACTGGAGAATGATTATTGAGCAGCATCACCGCAACAACCTTTTTCTGAATTTGGTGGATACCAGAGCTCGAACATCCCGATGTCGTTCCTACGCGTATCTCACCCAATGACAACCAGGAAATGATTCAGCCCAGCAACCCCAGCGTGAAACTCGCAGGGGCATCACCAGAGGCATCAGCTCCAACCCGAACTCTAGCTGTTAAAACTCACTGGGCTAGAGCACTGGGTAGCCAGCGCCATGTCTACGATTCTACTAATGGCTTTTCTGACAGTGAAATTTCCGATTAGGACAGCTAATAGGCTAGAGTTTATTATAGAGCACACGACTATTGGTCGGTCGCTCGCTCGCTATCAACAAATTCACTAGGTTATATCGTCATTAATTCAAACCTAAAGGCGAACTTTGACAGCGCTGCCCCGAGCAAAACCTTCTTTCGTACCCAAAGTTTACGGAACCCCGCCCGGAAGCAGCGCACACCACCCGCGTAGCCGCAAACATTCCTCCAGTTGACAGGAGGCTTATGCACCTACGGATAATAAACGCATTTCACTCAACACGGTCGCCGAATGACAAGTCTATATAAAGTCGAATCCATTGGTGCAAAAGATCAAACCCTGCTACTCGATCGTCATTACGATCTGTTCTAGATCTGCCTGTCATCCACTTTTGTCCGCTTCGAGAAGGTAGGTTGTCTCTTGTTCGAATCACAGCGTGCTCCGGTCGCCAGTTGCGAGGATTGTGAAAGCCCGATAGTTGACGTGGCTTATCAATTAGGACTGCGTCTTCTTGATCTATTCCAGTCAGACTGTTCCGATCTGTGGGTCGTTTACCATCGTCCACCTCTTTCCATCCGATCTCCCCAGCTTCGGCATTTTGACATATCACCCGCTTGCCACTAGCAGCAGAGATACAGCGGTTAGGCATCTTTTGACAGAAACCTAATCAGCATGTACCCTGTTATATTTAGCTGCTATCTAGGACCCTAGTTTGCTTGCGCCGTACTTGTACATATAGACGAGCTTCGCCCTTGCCCTCCCGCTGGTTATGTGAACGGTGCCACTAGCCATGGTTCACTCTGACGACAATGGATATATCAGATTTCTCGCAGGAGTATCTAAACGAGTACTGTGGTGATCAACTATTGGCGGCCTCTATAGCATTCATCGTGATCAATTCAATTGCTTTTGCCCTTCGCCTTACTGCTCGCCGGTTGCAGCAATCAGAGTTCGGTTGGCACGATGGTTTCATTGTTGCAGCTTACATTTTCAACATAGGGCTGTGCGCAGACGCTATAGGTACAGTATCCTTGAGAGACTGCCTGACTGGAAACTCACAGCCATCCAGTCGCTCTGCGATGGGGCGTCGGTTACCACCAGCCCCGGTTGTTCTATTACGAGAACTGGAAACTGTAAGGATAACTCCTTTCTAACAGTCTTTCTTCTTGAGGGACTTGTCTTCGACTTGATAGGTCCCATGGTACATTAATACTTTAGAGCTCGAGCTGACTTAGTTTCTAGCCCACATTTATACACCAATACGTTCTATGCCGCCCTAATTCTATACTACTCTGCAGCGACATTGCCGAAACTCTCGATCCTTGCTTTGTATCTCAAGATATTCACAGATCGATTCATTCGAATTTCTTGCTATGTTCTGATCGTAATTCTCGTTGGGTACGTCGTCGCGGGATGCTTCGTCATTGGATTTCAATGTCCCAGTCAGTTGGAGTCGAATGCTGGGGAGCTTCCAGAAGATCAAATCGCGCGCTGTTTGAATATCAAAGCGTTTTATGCCTACTTCAGCATACCCAATATTGTTACCGATGTATCCATCATGATTCTACCACTACCAACCATAGTGAAACTTCACCAGGCTTTGCACGTTCGAGTGGGCATGGCTGCAACGTTTCTCATCGCATCGGGGTAAGTTTATGGTCAAACTTGCGATCACGAAGCTGACACTTGAAAAGAGGTACGGTTGTCGCAATGTAAGATTGTCACCCTGAACTCTAGTTCTCGTTTAAAGCAAAGAAACAAGCAAACGTCTAAGTACCTGTCTTGTTCCAATCGCTTCAATATCCCCAAAACATGAACCAAGAACAAGCTAATACATACCACAGTGTAAGATTCGTTGTATTCTACAGGCACCAGTGGACCGGAAGGGAGGCGTTCTCTGACGCATCATGGAGCACAGTCAAACTCGCAATCATTACTCTTCTGGAATCTAGCGCATACTTCGTCTGTGCTTGTCTACTCTGCTCTAGGCCAGTTCTATCCAAGGTTGTCAATTCGAAGCCGTGGGAAAGACTAGTAATGTGGACTGTATCATTTACGCACCGAAGTGGCCACGTCTCGGAGAAACCAAAGAACCCTACTTACCGCAGTGAGATAAACAGAGATAGCTTGAGGACAGTCAAGGGAAGGAGTGGGACCCCGTACATAAACTCGCTCGCTCTGGTGTCGAAATTTGATCCTAACTTGGCAGATCTTGAAGCTCAAGCTCATAAAGACCTGGAAGCCGCACCTAAAGAGCCAGTGGAGAGGTCATTCCTAAATCTGTCCAGCAAGAGTAGTTTCAGCGTGCTTGCGCATTCTACGTAGGAAATGATGCTAACACCGAAGAATATGGATTTCTAAATAGCTCTACCTAGTTCGTTAACATTGAATCGAGCCCTGACTATATCCCAACTGTCTTTAACATTCTGGCTTGCGTACACCCTCATCTCACTTTCGAAAGCCTCGGTGATGTCCTTTCGCCAACCTTTTTCCTCTCCCAGTAATCGTCCCAACAGTTCAGCATCCCGAAGCGCCGTATTAGCACCAACCCCGCCAGCGGGCGTCATAGCGTGCACGGCGTCACCGAGCAGCGTCACTCGCGGCTCGTTAGGCCACTCGGGCACGCCATCCGGGCTCGAAGTTGACATCTTGAGGAACGCCGCCTCCGCAACTTCTTGTCGTTCGAAGATCGGACGCAGGACAGAAGACCAGTCTTTCGTAAGCTCCATCGAGATATCGGCCGCCGGCTGTCCCGTCACAGAAAAATCGTCTCCGGGAG
>JANIPN010013441.1:0-23977 GCA_027478595.1 Erythroxylum anguifugum
ACTTTACGCGCACTCTCTGTGGGATCGACCTAGACTCACCACTCTACAGTAGTAGTCTAGTAATTTTAATTTTGACTAGCGAAACGACGCGCGGTCAAATTTTGGCGCCGTTGCCGGGGAGTGCGGTGTTTTAGTTTTTGTTTGGATCGACCTAGACTCACCACTCTACAGTAGTAGTCTAGTAATTTTAATTTTGACTAGCGAAACGACGCGCGGTTAAGCATTGACATGTCATTTGGCGCATTGAATTTGAATAATGATGATGATGATGCTCCTCCAAACGATAAAGATTTTGTACCAAATAATAATTGGAGACAGTACAGTTATAACAGGTATTCCCTCGTAGATGATTGAAAGAAGTTTCAGGTTTTTGTTTCTTCTCTTCTTTTAATTTTACTTATATTTGATATATATGTTAAATTCTATATAACGAAATTGTAAACATTTTTATTTCATTTCTCACTTCTACTTGGATGTTTCCTCATCATGAACTTTTCTTGTAAATTGTAATAATTAACGAGTTAAGGATATTTATTGTTCTTTTTATTTAATATTTTGACGTAATTATTATTTATTATATGATGAAATTGTAATATTTTAAATAATTTTTGTTGTTCTTATTTTTATATTTATATGGTGATTGTCTTTTTTCATATTAATTGTGGTTATTATTTATATGTGAAATATTTGAAAATGATTGTTAATAAAAATAATTAAATTGTTGTTATTTTAAATTTTATTGTTATAATTTTTGGAGACAAAGTTGATGTAAAATTATAAAGTATACAGTACAATATACTAATTGACTATTTTGCAATCTTTTAAAAAATTCGGGGATTATTTCATAAATTTAAAAAATTGCACAAAACAGTACCCGACATTATT
Organism: Erythroxylum anguifugum; assembly: GCA_027478595.1. Taxonomy (NCBI): domain Eukaryota; kingdom Viridiplantae; phylum Streptophyta; class Magnoliopsida; order Malpighiales; family Erythroxylaceae; genus Erythroxylum; species Erythroxylum anguifugum. The sequence goes on from JANIPN010013441.1 coordinate 886, forward strand.
ACAGTACTGTACCAGAACCCAATCTAATATCAGGACCGGTACGGTATTTATAACATTGATTGTAATTAGTTCCTGTATGATTTAAACTAACAACTTTTGTTCTCGCCTCTTAGACTCCTTAAACCCTACCCGCACCTAGGAGATCTCGTACTTTGCCGCACTTAGGAGATCTCCACCTCGCCCAGCTAGTTCGCTGCTCCATATAGGGGGCAACTTTGGAGAGGTGAGTTGAGATTGAGTGATTGGGCTGAATTTTTTATATTCAATTAAAGAGACAGAGGCGAGCATCGGGAAGGAGAAGAGGTGAGATGTAGTGACGGAGAGACACTCTTGGTCGTGATAAGAACTGGCAAGAGGGGAGACATTCCTTAGACGCGAAACTGGTGAGGTAAGTTAAGATTGTGAGATTTGAGTTGGATTTTTAAAATTCAACAGAAGAGGCAGAGTGGCTAGGCCATAACATTCTTCTTCTTCTTCAAATCTTGAATTTCAACTGGGTGAAGGCCTTCCAAGGCCTAGTTAATGGAGGAAGGGGGCTTCCACCCCTCCCTTAACTTCTGAGGAATACCCAGCATTATCGGCTGGTGTCAAAAGGAAAAACGTTACAACTACTCCAATTGAAGCAACCGGCGAAGAGGATAATAAACAGGAACCAACCCAAAATCTAGTAGCCTAGCAAAGACAATTGCACATTCATCCTAAAACGGTCACACTCAAACATTAACCAAATGTTCTGAAAGATGGAGTTTTATCTCCTCCTAAAGATCTACTTCAAGCAAGAGCACAAGCATGGTCGTCATCTTTAGTGGCATTTTTTGGAGTAAATGCCTAACATTTCTAATAACTCATGTTTGGGCTACAACAAAGTGGGGAAATGAGGGCCTCGAGAGAACGATGCTCACGGAGGATGGTGATTTTCTCTGTAAATTCTCATATGAGTAAAACCTGGATGAAATTTTGGAGTTGGGTCCTTGGCACATAGGATGCCAACCTATGCTTTTACAAAAATGGAAGCTTAACCTAGATTGTGACAGAGGAAGCATAGGTGTATTCCCCATCTGGGTTAATTTTCAGAATATTCCTTTAAAATTCTAGACGATAAAAGGCCTCAATTATCTAACAAGCTCATTAGGCAAACCATTATGCATGGACACCCAAACAAAAAATATGGAGAGGATTTGCTTTGCTAAAATTTGTATTGAGGTAAGTAAAAATGTTGATCTGTCAGATAAGTTACCTATCCTAAAGTTAGGAGGAGATGGTGAATTCAAAAGAGTTGAAGTACCTATTTCATACTCATGGAAGCCTAGTTTAACCAAAAAATGTTGGAAGCCCACAAGTAAAACTTTCAAAATTGGATGGGATGATGAATTGATTGGGAACTCTACTATTGATGTTAAAACACAAAATCAAGCAAGATACTTGGGTGAACCTATTAAAGAAAATAATTCAATATCCACTGAAGGTCAAAGTAGCAATTTTGATGAAGACCAAACCATTCCTGATATAGCTGCGAGGCATAATATTTTGAGAGAACACAATCAGTTAGAAAATGTCAATTTAAATGTAATCAATAGCAATACAGGAGGGAAAAATGAAACAGCTCAAAACAATATTAGACCAAAAACTCCGGATGAAGTAGATGCACTATCAGTAGATGAAGAGAAAGAAGATGAATCTGGTTTATTGGATAATGATCCAAGAAGCAACCTACTACTGATACAACCAGAGAATGACAAATTTGTTGAGATAGCAGAAAGGTTTCATGAGAGTTCTTCTAACTCCAAAAGAAGATCGTCTAGGAGGAAAACTAAAAAGAAGAGGTATTCCCCTTAATGACCACTCTAATACGAAATACAAGAAAGTTAAATGACACTCAGGTAAGGATTAAAAAACTACTGGATGCTATACTCGATGTACTCTACCTTTGTAATTATTAGAGGATGTTGATTTTGTTGGTAGATTCAATGACTCATAGTAATAATGTTTTGTAGCTTTTGTTAGTATCAGTACAATTCCTTTCATTTTTTAAAAAAAAATGATTGTAAGGAATAAGCCTAGGATGCAAGGTTTCAAGTTATGGATAAGGCTTTGTGAATGGCGGTTTGAGATGTGTTTTTTTTTTTGTGATTACTGGAAATAGGGATGATTCCTTTTATTTCTCTTATATCTTTGCAATAATTGTCTCACTTGTTCTCGTAATATAAAAATTTTAATTATTTGATCGACAAGTTGTTCAAGAATGTGATAAGCTTTTATGGTGTTGGTTGTTCTAGTGATATTGGAAGATGGATTGCTTTCATTAGTATCCATTGTTATTTTCTCATATAGTGATATCTCAGTTATCTTTTGAAATTCTCTCAAGTAATGTATTGTACTTGGTAAAATAATCATGAGAACTTATCTTAAAGCTCTTCTATTTTATAGACAATCTTTCTTTAAAGTATAATTAAAATCCAACTCCTCTTGATAGAGCTAAGTTCTTCATTTATTAAGTGTCTTTATTGGTATTTTATTCTAAATCTTATTTTAGTTACATTTATTCATAATTAGACATTTTAAACATATTCCAAATACACAAACCTACAAAAAATTTAATGAACCTAGTGGATCAACTTCACTCAATCCATATTTAAAAGAGAACTTAAAATCTTTTTGAGCTTATATCCAAAATGATAGCTAGATTACCCGGTTAAAAATAGTGTCCTATGTAATCGAAAGCTAACAAGGAATAGTAGGTTGATGCACTCAAAACAATAGCTAGCACTTCTACTTTTTAGGATCTTGGGTAACCCGAGACTTGCCTTCAAAAGATCTCCATCCCCATTGCGCCTAACCATCTTACGACCTCTATCCGGGTATAAGAAACCGCCTTTGGGCACCACAGATACTGTCGAGAGCATGAAGCCATAGTGTCGAGAGCATGAAGCCCGTGAAAGCAAACCAAAAGCCTTGGTAAAGAATACCTATAGACCTAATAAAGCTAATTATGGAACTCCTAGGATAATTAGTTCCTAATATAATTGTTGCCGGAGAAACAACTACGTTGACCTCAAAAAGCAAGTGGTACTGCCCTTCAAGACCCACATGATCGGACGAGTGAAGGTGGATGAGAAATAGTAGTTGATCAACAAAGACAAATGATGAGAGACACTGTGTTAGATCATAGCCAGCCTTAAGCTTAAAAATGTCAAGAACAATAGCAAAAAATAGAATACGCAAAGAAGGTCAATAATATAAGGAAGTGCTCATGGTTGTGGAGGGTATTTGATGGAAAGGTCAGTTTAGGATGAAAAAGTTGGCCATACACGAAGAAAGAACACTTCCATGAACATAGATGTGAAAGTTTCAAGCATAAGGAAGCGGAAAACCATGGAGAAGAGACATTAGGAGGTGTTGGACATGGAGTTTGATGTGGTTGAAAAGGTGCCAAAACCCCCCAAAAACATTTAGTCAATGCCTGGTGTTAGATGACACTCTACGGCACCGAAGTAATCATTTCTGAACTTGCTTCTCAAATTGTGCTTCTTTTACGATATACCAGGGAAAGGTATAAAGACAGACTAGGGAAAGTAACGAAAAGAGATTGGTGTTGACGTAATTTATTATATTAATTTAGCAGCGAATTATTTTATAATAAATTAAAAGTTAAAATATTTTATTATTTTTTAGAAATTTTAAATTGATATTTAAGTAACATTTGAAAATTTTTAATAGTTTACCTAAGACTAATAATTGAAGTAATCTTCTAGAAAGAAATTTACATCCAGAAGACGTTATTGTAGTCAACTAAGTGATCTGCATATGTTAGCGAGTCTTGGGGGCCTTTAATTGTCTTCCTTTTTCTAGAAAACGATACTTAAAATGTTTGAAATTACATTACTATTCGAACCATTTTAATATTTGTTTACCCAATCCGGATATTGCGATGGATTCGATTTAATTTACGAATGAATCGAGTACCGTAAACCGACCGCTACCAGCCAACTGTCTTTGGTGGCAAACTCGGATTCTACTTCGTGCATGACTGCTTTTGACACGGATTGATGTTTATCTCTACCCGGCATCTAACAACATTAAAGCTCCCAACTCTTACCCACGTAAGCATTCCAGTGTGTGTATTTAATGTGAGTTCATGTCTCGTCTGTCTTATTACAAGAACCTCATCCACCTTGAACAAGGCGTCCACACAGAGAAATCAGGGTCTTTTTCCTTTTCACTTTTTTTTGAGCCAAACCCAGAGGAGAGACTTCAGAAGAATGATAGGGGATTGGTTCGTGAGGACCAAGGTGGTGCACTTACCGGAGCAAAACGGGGGCGGTGTCAAGTGTAGCTTTATTGGCCAACTGGCGAGCAGTAGCCTGAGAATTAAGGTGCGTATGAGCAGAAAGCATCTAAAGGAGTTGATGAATCAAGCAGATAAGAGTAAAGGGAATTCAGAACTTGGTAGACTAATCCTGCAAGATTGCCTGGAAGGCAAGTTGCGTGCTAGCGTTATAGGGCTGGTGATCTCCGATCATGCCCGGAGGCTGAATGCTATCAAAGAAGAGTGATTAACATGATTGATCCCTTGTCACATAAGAAATCTTCGTACATGCGCATTTAGATCAATATAATAAGAACTGCTTAGATAGTGATGATAGTGGTTGACATTGTAATACTTCTCATCCTTTTTACATCTGGCTAAGTGAACGCTTGATATAAGGCAAAGTGAAATTGCAATAAGGTTTCATAATGGATGGAATGAATCTTCAAATAAGGCTTTTTATAAGCTGTTTTTAGCAAAGGGTCTCCTTTGATACTTGATATTTAAATAAGGCTTTTTATAAGCCCTTTTTAGCAAAGGGTCTCCTTTCATCATGTTCTTGAAAAAAGTTTCTTGATTTTTCAAGAGATAATAATCTTTTGTAATTTCATGAGATGAACGTATTGACATGGTTGAAACTTGAAACCATCACATATCCCAATTCAAAGGAATTTGATAGGGTCCAATTGGATAGAGATGGAAAGCCTACGTCCTTGTTCGGGAATAAGCCCGCTATAATAAAGTAACGTGTAAAAAACGGAACAAGATCTTCTGTTTAGTTTTATGGTGTCTTATTGTGTTCATAGAATCTCAGTCATTTATTTATACGAGTCTCGCGCGAGCTTCACATAAATAAATGTAGAGCCCGCATAAATGAATAGCTGAAATTTACTGAACACAATAAGACACCATAAAAATTGGACAAAGATATGAACTCGTAAAAAACACACACAGCAAGTGTCCAGAACTGGCCTGATATCCTATATTTCTTATAAAGGCAGCATTTAATATTGGTGTATTTATTTTCTGGTCAGGGAACTGATCCTTACATGAGACTTGGATCATAAATAATTAATGCTTTGGATTCTCACCCCCTTTAACCTCCCCTCAGTAAAATATAACTAAAGCTTACTTTTACTTTTTACACGCGTTAAAAAGGGCAAAGTAACAAGCAGACATTGACATTATAATACAACCTGGAAATGTTAAGAAATCTGAATACAGTGGATAATGCGCTGCAAGTCCAAGGAAACAACTTTGTACCTGTCCACGTTATTGTGAAAAAGTTCCATTGACTGATTGATCACGTGCAGGACCATCTCTTTCAACTCCTACACTGTAGACACGTTTTATCGCCGTACGATTGGAAGTCAAGAGTAGATCCAATGGCTTAAAATGAGCGACAAAAGTACATGTGCAGGAACAGTGTGGCAGAGGACGTTATTGGGAGGTAAAATGAACATATTTGGAGGGTGCTAATCGAAAGCTGGCAAAGGCATGTGCATGTGCATGTTCTTGTTCTGACGGCCGTAGTCTCTGCATGCCTCTTGCTTGTTTTGCACATCTATTTCAGATATTTTCATGATCTGATGTTTTTCTATCTAGCAAATAATTTACAGTCTTGCTCCAATGTAAACCGCGGAGAATAAGATTTTGAAACCCGGATCGGACATCGAACCAAAAGCTTTATTAGTTATTGGTTTGACCGGTTCTACCACAGGTTGAATCGGTATGACGTCATAATTATGCAATAATTATATTTAATTATATATAATATTAATAATATTAAAAAATACAAAAATAAACCAAATAATAAAAAGTAAAAAACAATAAAAAATTTATTAAACCAGTGGTCGGACAGGTAGAACCAGACCGGTTCAACCAATCAATTGACCGGTTTTGACCGGTTCTCACTGGTTCAATTGAGAACCGGTTTTTAAGAGTAAACCGGATCGAATAGCTGACTGCCACCGGTCCCCTTTCTTATTAACAAGTGTTTTAGATTGATTAATTTTCGTCTATTAACTATAAACCTTATTAGGTAGAAAAAGGACTAATTTAAAATCTTTATAATTTAATCCGATAAGTCTATCATATAACAAAGTGCACAGTCAATGTAATTATTAATTATAATTAAATGTAATTTACTGGCTAAGTATATTTTTGTTTGGTTCTCACGAGCATGATTAAACAGTAAAAATCAAATATTAACAACAAAATTTGGACACCATTAATAACTTCTTTTTTATTATGCTAAATCTTCTTTTTAGAATGGAATTATTTATAACAACGAAATAGACAAACCAAAGTCATCAATGGCCTAGACTTGATTCAAATTTTCTCTCGGCCTAAGCACAATCTCAAATTTAGTCGACCTCGAGTCAAATATTTCAATTCTGACCCAATCAAGTTTGGATAATATGAAGTCCAATCAACTTAGGAGTAAAACGGTATTAGTTTGTTAAAATTTAACAAAATAATGTCCTTTTAGTCACTTAATTCTTAAGTTATTGAATAAAATAACATTATTTTATTAAGTTAAATGATGTTATTTTGTTTTAATTAATTTGAATCATCCGAGTTAGACTAAATATATCCAAAATTTAGATTTGGTCTAAAGTCTAACGGAAATTTATAACGTATGCAAAAAAAAAAAAAATTAGCATGTACTTTATAGTTTATAATTATGTATGCTTAATATTAAAATTAAATAACAAATTTCATTTTGATATTAAAAGAAACTTTGAAGAGTCTAAGCATAATCTATAAATTAATCTAGATATCTTGACCAATCATGTGGCATGAGCAGGTAACTAAAATATTGGTTACTAAAAGTTCATATGCTCTTTGACTTTCACCCAGTGTTTTGAAAATCGGACCGAACCGGTCGATCAGACCGGAGAATCGGAGCATGAAACGGTGCGGTTTAGCCCGTATTTTTTGTGAGTGATTGACTCGTTCATTTTGCGGTTGGATCGGTAAAAACTATTGAACCGGTGAAAGAAAGAACCGGCTGATTTATTTAAAATGCCTTGATTTTGATGATTTCAACTTAAATGAATATTATGATTAGTGATCTTTTTTTAATCTTTTTAATGAAATATGATTAGTGAGCTTTGTTATCTTATTTTGTGTTGCGTTTGGTGAATTTTAAAAAAAATTGTATATTTTGAAATTTAAAAGTTTAAGTTTACAATTAGATAAATAAATAATTAAATAATATGTTTAAAAATTATCTTATATATATAATATATAAAATAAAAATTTATATATTTATTAATCACCGATTCAACCACGGTTAAATTTCGGTTAAACCATTAACCCTTGAATCAATTGTTTCTCCGATTTAATCATCGATCCAATTTTTAAAACATTGCTTCCGCCTATTATTCATTCCATCTAACATTAAAAAGCTTTTTGTTTTTGTATTCTGCCAACTTAATTGACAGATTCCTTTTGATACCCTAATTCATCATTACACCAGTAGGCTAATAGCAATACGTTACTGGCAACTAAACCATAAATGACCCCCACCAAATTCAATCATTAAAGTGACTTTGCAAATTGCATTCTAAGCAAGTCTCCCACGTACGGCTTTTCTCTTGTGATGGTGGAGACACTGTAATGCCAGGTTGACCATTTAACTTCAGATACGTATGAATGCCTTTATTTTGTTTTAAATCAACGAACGTAGAGTAAATAAATGCATAATCGACAATATTTGATTAGTTTCGGTGATAAGAACTAAGTAAGCTAGTTAAGATACGGTACTCCTATATTCGAAGCACTATGGAGAGAGAGCAATCTCGTTAATATAATTTTTTTTGTCAAATCTAAAAGATTAAATTATTTCAAATATCTTTAATTATAAATTAAATATTATAGTTTTAATTAATCTATAAAAATTGTATTTGTGTATTTTATTTTTAATATTCTTAATAACAATTTATTATGCTACAAGAGATTATAAATATACGTATTTACATAAAATTCATCATAATTGAATCTTGCTATTGATAAATGAAATACATAAATATATATTTCTATAATTTATAATATGAAAATTTACAAGTAAAATTTGTAAAAATATATTTAATAGTTACAACAACAACACTAAGTAAGAATTATATTGATATATGAGGTCTAGAGAGGTTTAGTTTTACGTAATTTTATTGCAAACTAATAGAAACATTGTTTCTGAATAACTCAGAATAACTCACATAAAAAAGAAAAATGGAAAGAGAGAGAGAAAAATGATGATGATAATGATAATAATAATAATAAGTGAAAATTAATAGGAAAAAGAAGAAATATTTAATAGTTATTGATACACAATGATTCCACTTTAATATTTGAACTCATTCAAGTTATCCAAACTTTCCTTACAAGAGAAGAAAATCTCGATCAGATTGAGATCAATTCATCTATTGTGTGTCATCTTATGCTCACCTCTATTTATCCATCTATTAATCACACGAAAATGGAACAATCACTATCAACTCTTTTGAAGGATTTAGATTTCTACTTTTATTTTTTATTTTTTATTTTTTTCGTCTTCACTCCCATCCCAAGTTCGTGGGCAATATATATTTCTCCATTTCCTTAAAAAAAAAACTCCATCTAAAGCCCAGCCCATGTAGCCGCCAGTAGAACCGACAAAAAAATTGTTAAAACTTAAAACATAATTAAGAGGGAACCGGAACTGAACTGAACAGAAGAAGAAATTAAAAAGGAAAAAAAAAAGAAATAGAAAAGGGACAAGAAATGGACAGGTTTGACCAATCCCATGTGTTGGACGGTCCAGACTCCAGTCCAAAGCCGTTTGTGTGGTAGCGACAGTCATGATTCGGTTTCTGATGTTTTCATTATGTCTGGTGGACATCTAATTACGCTTTGCCCTCTCTTTGTTTTTCTCTCTCTCCCACCCATTTGACCATCGTAGTGTGCAGATGCCGCTTTTCTACGTTGATTTGAGTTCAACTACGGTTTCATCGTGAATACTTATTTTGGATTTATTTGATTACTCAAAATTTTTATATTTTTTTATAAATATTTTACAAGAGTTTTCAATTTTCAATTAAAAATATACACTTAGTTTTCTAATAATTTTTTAAAAAAATAAATCAAATCACATAGGAATATCTGTGTATTTATTCCTAGTTATTCTGGTCATTTGCATGTATTTATTCTTAACTTTCCATTTTACCGTCTTTAATAGTACGGTCAATGATTCATGTACTGATTGCCTTTTGCAACGTTTTATTTGAGAGCTTGAAGTTAAGCCCATTATTCCTAATCAAAAAGAAAGGTAAATACTAGTTATATTTGTTGGTACAAGAAATAGGAATAAACAACATTTTTGTGTGGATGAGGCAAGAGAGGAGTCAATATCAAGCTAAAATATTGGAAAGAAATGTTAGAGTCTAAAGGTTTTAGAGTGAGTAGACTAATACTGATTACTTATAATACAACTTTTTTAACTATCAGGTGCTACCGATGTTAAGTAAAGTTTGGATTAGAAATTATACCATAAAAAAGAACTTTAAGTACCTATAGTTTATCATCTAAAGTAATGAAAAGATCAATGAAGATATAACTCTTCGTATCGAATCAGGATAACTTAAATGGAGAAGTATATTGAGAGTTTTATGTGATAAGAAGATACTATTTAAGCTCAAACACAAATTCTATCATTTTGATAAGAGACAAATTAAAAGTGACTAGTATTAATAACAAATTGAGGAAAACTAGGCTTAGGTATTTCGGGAACATTAAAAAGAGGCACCCTGACGCTTCAGTGAGAAAATGCAAGAAATTAATACTTAAAGATTATAAGAGAAAAAAAACTAAAAAAAAGAAGTAATTAAGAATAATATAAATATGATAGATTTTACCGAAGCTTTGTCCGCAATAGTACTTACCTCGTAGTTAGTTTAACCTAGTTAGTTTCTTACTTAACCTAACCTAATTAAGGTAATGACAGGTCTACTTGGAGTTATTCTTGTACAATTCTTTTCTTGTATCTATTTTTATCTTAACATTTATTATTAATCATTAACATATTTTGTACTTATTGTATTGCCTTACCTTTTTTTTCTTTATTATATTTGTATATTTGTATTATTTGCTTTTTGCATTTAATTATTTTTAGTACTTTTTTTTAATTTGTATGTACATCAATTTATAATTTTGTAGTATCGTCTTGAAGCATGTGAGGTTATTGAAAACAATCTTTCTACTAGATAAAAGTAAGGTTGCGTGCTATCGGACTTTCTCAAATCTTGTACCTTAGCGAAACTTCAAATTAGTGTTAATGATACGATGATAAACATTCTTGTATAAAGGGACTCCAAATCTAAATTTGGAAAGAGGATTGCAATCTTCTTAATCAAGAGTGTCTAAATTTAAATGATAGAATGAGAAAATAGTCAGCTTAATTTTAAATAAATCGGTTAAATATTACCGATTTATTTAAAATTATTATTAATTGCTTAAATTGAAATATATTATTTGGGATTTATCAAGTGAACCTAAAAATAACAGTTGCTTTGATTTCCGATGTCTGGTAATCTACCTAAGAGAGCCAAGCAGTTCAATAAGAAAACAAGGAGTGCCTTGACCACCATTGACCATTACCTCTGCATTTTTTTTTTTTTTTGGTTGGGTTACGGGAATAGCTGCAGTTGCAGAGAGGGAGTTGAATGGAGCCAGAGGGGTGAAGAGAGGGAGACAGGGTGGTCAAGGCATCATATCTCGAAGACCAGTGCCATAAACAGAACATGCAGTATTAAGAGAGGTGGAGAAAATGGAAGGTTGGGTACAGCGAAGCAAGAGTCACGCCACACGGGCACAAAAATATATTTAATAATAATAATAAATGCTGCTAAAGAGGTTGGAGTCTTTGGTCCTCCGGTAATCTCATTGGACAACCGTGCCTTACTATTGTCCTGGGTGTCCATTAGCAGCTTTTCTTTGTCCTTTCCTTTTCTTTCTTCTATCTTCCAAGCCTCTTTTGTCTATCTAATATTTATATCTATGGGAAGGGTTTTTCTTTTTCATTTCTTATTCTCTGTCTCCTTCCACCCCCTTAACAGTAATGATATTCTCGTTGCGAGGATCGTTGTTGAGGAATCTGAGGAGTTGTGCTTGTGAAAAAGTGGCAGTTGCAAGCGAACAAGAAGTACGAACAACAGGTCGCAAGAAGGAGAAAAACTAACAGTAACATGAGCACACGAGTGTGCGAGAGAGGAAAAGGAGAGTCTTGATTGATGTGATCGTCAAAAAACAAACGGCTCTTTCTTCTGGCTTTTTTTTTTTGCCATTTCTGTTTTCTTTCTCCCTTCCTATATTTGGTTGGCCTCTCTGGGGTGATAGGGGATTGCTTCATCTTATTTTGCGGTGGCCCTTTTTCTTGGTTCGCTTCTCTTTTTTCTTGCTTTTCATCTGGGGTTTTGTTTTTTTGGATTCTACCCATAACGTCATGTCTCAAGAAAGGGCATTCCAGACGGTGGCTGGTGGTGGCAATCCAGGACTTTACAATGACACAACTTTCACAAAGATTTTCGTTGGAGGTTTGGCTTGGGAAACGCAAAGAGATACTATGAGACGCTATTTTGAGCAGTTTGGAGAGATCCTTGAAGCCGTCGTTATTACAGACAAGAATACTGGAAGATCCAAGGGTTATGGCTTTGTAAGCCTCGTTAAATTTGCCTCCTAGCTATTTCGTTATGTCTTTTGCTCGATCATTTTCATGGTACAAGGTGGGTGTTTTGCTGCTATGTCCGATAGGTTACTTTCAAGGATCCGGAAGCAGCCATGAGGGCTTGCCAAAATCCTTCTCCTGTTATTGATGGTAGGAGGGCAAACTGCAATCTTGCTTCACACGGTGCACAAAAGAATCGTCCACCAACTCCTCAACACGGTGCATGTCTATATTTGTCTCTTTCTTACGCTTCTTTGATGGTATCTTCTTAATGCCTACTGTGAATGCAAATGTTAATCATCCCTCGAATGTTCCAGTTCAGTAATGATCAATCATAAACGATAATGTTTGAATGGGAAAATGTTGCTGTTATGCATCTGAAGCATGTACAGGCTTCAAATGTTGATTCTATTTAAATAGTTACATTTTCATTTAATAAAAGAAAAACCCCTCAAAGTTGCAGGTTCAGGAAGGTTTAGACTGGCGTCTGGACTAGTGGCTCCGCCTGCATATCCTGGTTCTTCGTCGTCCTCCTATATTCATCAACACACCGGTGAATGCCCGTTTCCTTATTCAATATATGGGTAAGCGGGAATAAAACTTAGTCGATAGTTCAGACTTCGACCTTACCTAGCCGTTTTCTACTTCTTTCACATCACAGTAAACTGATTTCTTTGTCTGGACTTTTTTTTATTGCATTTTTTTCTCTATCCATCAACTAATAGGTATTCTGGTCCTCCTGGGTATATACAAGAAGCGGTATATCCTTTGGTGAGTTATAAAACCGTAATCCACAGCAAGTTCTCTGAAGAGATATTTCACTAAATTGTAATGGTATTATATTGCTAGCAGAATTACTATGGTGTCTATAGAGGTCAACAATTTACACCTTACTACACTCCCGCGGCGCCAGGGACACCTGGGATGTTTCAGAATTACTATCCATTCTATCCACAATATGCACATAGTAGTCATGGTTTTGGAGTTCACTATCCATCAATAGTACAGTACCCTTATGTACCTGAAAGCTATGGTTCTACAGGTATCTTGTCTCTTCCATCTTCAATGTCAGCGGCAAGCACAACAGCAGGTAAGTGCTAGTCTCGTTAATGTTTCAAACATGTATGTTATATTGTATAATAATAGACTGATCTTAACATTAATGACTTCAGGTACCACAGCAACGACTGCAACAAGTACGGAAACAACAACAACTACAGGGGTAACAGTAGCAGGACAAAGTGGTTTGCAAGCCTCAGGGGCAGGTTTTGAACAGAAGTCATCAACCTAATAAGTTTGGTACAAAACGTGGTCTTTTTTATGAAGATAAGCCAAAAGGGTCAAAAGCGAAAAGGGAAAACTGAATAAGGGAAACGTCCCACGCATTTAAAAGAAGATGCTTGATCACATAGCATAACAAGAAAGGGAATCCAAGAATATCTGCATCGAATTGTTCGTCAGGAAGCCAGCATTGGAGATACAAAGTTTACTTCACTAATTGATTCTCTATTGAACACTCATATAGCAACATGTTCAGTCTAAAATCATTGACAAATCCGTGTAACTTGTTAGCTTTAGGAGAAAATAGCACATTCATTTCGATTCATGTATTCGTAGTATTAGGTAGAAAGCAAATATTGACTTCCAATTCTATTTTAAACACTAATTATCGCCTGTCATCTATTCCTTTCAGGATTACCCTCTCATCCAAATCGTGTCATTTGCATAATCACGTCTTTTGTGGTTTGGATCCTATGTCGTTTGGAATCCAATGGGATCTCAATAAAAGTATTCAGTCAACAGTCTCATTATGCCCCTTATCAGTGTCAAAGTTGGGCATGCTAGTCTCCTTCACATGGTCGGAGTAATTTGGAATTGTCTGAAAATTGCTGAACTTGTGCATCAGCACAATGGTCGTTGGTCTTCTTAAGTAAAGAGGCTGCTATCATCTACAATCCCCTAAAAAAGAGGTCTAATCCAACACGGCTAGTTTCGAGATGGATAAAAACAAGATCTATTCCCCTAAAATCTAATCTCCCTCTACCTGTTACCAGCTTGACTTTGCACCTTTTTAGTTTGTACCACTACCATCCTGCAATAGAATCCAAAGGGGAAAATTTAACTTTGGAAAATACATTGGCCTATCATAGAAGTTCTATGCTCTTACTTGAGCATCATCGATCCTGACAAATGGCAACCATGGTCCCAGGCTACAAGGACAAAATTCAGATCTTTGCTTGAAGTTTGAATGAGAAGTACATATGCTTACTAGTGTTTGGAACGAGCCCAAGTTAAAGTGTAAATTTGCAAATTTAATTCGTTAATTTTAATTTAAATTTAACTAATTTCTTTTTATTGATTGAGCTAAAATATAATTTAAAGCTCAAAACTCAGTTTGCCTTCAATCACATTAGATTTAACCAAGAATTAACATCACCTTTTCTACACCATTTTTACTCCTTTGCATAAATCCAAGTAGTGGTTGCCGTAAGATTCAGATTTTTGCTTCAAATATGAAACATATTTAGCTTCAGATGTTGAAAATGCCATTTACGACCCGGTGAGGAACCACGGTTTTGCTATGCAAAACCATCTTTACTTCAGCCAACAGATTAGTGCAGAGAATCGTTCAGTAAGAAGATGCAGTAAATTATATAACACACAGATTCACTACTCTGGGGAAATATAATCAGACTCTCATATAAAATTGTTTGGAAAGGTTACTAGTCTTGGATGCCTAAAACAGCATATTTCAAGGAAGAGGACCACTATCCATATTCTGTAGACATCCTGCTAACTTACATATTCGCATTTACCAAAGGCATCTCTTTAACAAGAAGTTAGTTGGGCATTTGACAATAATTCATATGTTCTCATCACTTCTTTTTAGTAAGGCCACCAATCCATGCCATCGGGCTTCTTCACTAGGATTTGGTTGTACTCCGGCCTTGACGTGAGTTCTTTGAAGAGGAAAAATGCAATGAAGAAGAAGAGCAAGAAAAGAATCTCAAATTCTGAGTTCAGCAAGAAGGTGAAAACAGTTCTGATCATTCGAGTGAGCACTGAGTCATCCCTCCTCCTCATCCTACCTGGTCGGTTCATCTCTCTTACTACACTGTTGCTGCTGTTCAGGGTTGCCTGTGTTCTTACCTGATTTTAATGGATGGAATGGTAGGAAAGAAAATTAACAAGCATCAAAATTGGTTTCAGAAACTAAACAGCAACCAAAAAAAAAAAGAAATAGCGGATAACAAAGAAGTTATGAGATGCAATAGAATAAAACAACTCTAATTACCAACCGCCTCAAAAAGCTTAGCGAACAAAGGATTTAGTCAATGACTATGAAGGAATTCCTATCTATCAAGGGGTAACCTCTTCAACTCCTCAGCTATGCAAAATCAAATACCATAAAGATCCAGACAAGAGGAATTTAAGCTTAATTCTTTTTTCCTCTTAGATAGCTATAAGCCTTGTCAAATAATCTCTTATCCTGAAGAAAAGTAGCAAGTAATTGATCGAAAAGTGCAGAACTCTAAAAAGATTTGCATTAAGGCACTGATATACCTAATGTTACAAACGCCAATTGCTGCACTATGCAAGTTTTATCTTCAAAAAGACAAAACAAGACAAACCAATTAACAACCACAAGCAGATTAACCGTCCCCTGATGACAGAGTAAGGAAGCCTAAAACCAAGGACAATTAGCATCCAGTCCAATAGAGACCACAATTTCCTGAGTCTCCAGGGAAAAGTACTGTAGATCCTAGAACCAGACCTCCCCTAATATTATATCTGCTTCCTTATTTGCAAGAAAAGCACCTAATCCCCTAATTTTCAAAGAATCTGTCTAAGGCAGCTATTTCACGCCTAATAACATCTATGATTCTATGTTCCACTGAAACAAACAAAAACCTATGATGAAAGGCGATGCCTTTTTAACCGACGCCCTCACAAACTAATCAGAAACTAAAAAAATGCAGGACACCCGAATTCTTCAACCACCTCGGTACATCCTCCAAAAACGAATGTTAGAAAACCGCGCGCATAGATACATCAATTACATAAAAAGATCAACGAGTATTAGAGAGGATGAGAGGCACCTGTTTTTGACCAAATGAAACCGGAGGCTGTCTGAAGAATAGAATGGGCGATGCAGACCCGACTTGGCTCGTAAGTCCGAACACCAAGTTGTCGTCAAGCCGTGTCGCGTACTCCATTTTTCCTTTTTATTTTCATTTTTTGTCGAATAAGTTATTGTTGGCTATTGCTTTGCTAGCCATGAAAAGTTTGGCCCAATGACCCAGTCCAAAACGGCACCTTAACCCGCCGTTTCCTTTTCTTATACATATACTGGAGATTCACGGTGGTCCTCTCCTCTCATCCCGCACAAGATATCGCCGTAGGGCTTCTTCACCGCCGTTTGCTCCATCTATGTTTCTACGTAGCCGTCAGTAAACTTCAAAGGTTTTGTATATGCCAGGCACTACAACTGTTTTCTGTTGTATGTAATTAACTATGTTGCTTCTGTAACCTGTTAGCTACTTCTGAAAAAGTCTGTGTTAGTTTTGCGACTCAAGGAGTCTTCTAAATATATATTGATTGGTTATGTTAAAATTTGGAATGCAATTGGACAACGTTGATATTCTGTTACGTGGAGGAAATATGTGGCTATGCTAAAATTGTAGATGAGAAAATTTCAGGCATGACAATGCAAACTTGTAAATTATTTCTCTGGATTGCTAGAGCTTATTGGAGCACATATGTAATTCATTTCATAGAATAGCTATCGAGTGCTTTATAGTTACAATTCCTTTGGTTCTTACCATTTCGAGGGTGTGTAAATTCATTTGTAATGCTATTCCATATGTTTACTAGGAGTTCCATAGGAGGATTCTTTTATGTTCTGTTAATGCTTATTTAGCTGTCCCATGAGCATTTTCTTTGCATTAACAAACTTTAAGGACCTATCTCAACTGTAGTTATGAGGATTGTCGTGGCAATTCTTTCCATTGAAAATGCTTTTGCTTGAGATTCTAGGATTTCATGTGATGTATTCTACATTTATTTTCTTTTCTTCCCTTCTGTGGGTTGTAGTGATTTTCGATAACTTCTCCAATGCCAAGCCTTGTTTGTTGACTAATTCTATTCCATCTACCATTTTTCAGTTTGATTTGGCTACAAGCTCAATGTTCCTACAATCATGAGTATCAGATGGCCGAGGATTCTAACACCAACTCAACTCTCTCTGATTATCAGGAACCAGAAAAATTCATTGACTGCTCTACAAATTTTCAAAGAAGTAAAAGACAAATATCCCAACTATTGTCACAATGGTCCAGTGTATGCTACGATGGTTGGAATCCTTGGAAACTCTGGTCGTATCACTGAGATGAAAGAAGTCATTGATAAGATGCGAGAAGATTCCTGTGAGTGCAACGATTCAGTATTTGTAACAGCAATCAAGACCTATGCTCAAGCTGGCCTATTGGATGAAGCTGTAACTCTGTTTAGTACCATTCCTCAGTTCAACTGTGTAAATTGGACTGAATCTTTCAATACCCTTCTGCATATAATGGTGAAAAATTCAAAGTTTGAAGCAGCTTATCATCTTTTCTTGGACAATTCTTATGGTTGGGAAGTGAAGTCGCGTATTCATTCTCTGAATTTGCTTATGAGTGCTCTTTGTCAACAAAGTCGATCAGATCTTGCATTGCGTATTTTCCTAGAGATGAATTACCAAGGTTGCTATCCTAGTAGGGATAGTTATCGGATTCTCATGGAAGGATTATGTGTTGATGGAAGGTTGAATGAGGCAATCCATCTCCTGTACTCAATGTTTTGGAGAATATCTCAAAAGGGAAGCGGTGAAGATGTTGCAATATACAGAATCCTTTTGGATGCTTTATGTGATAATGGGCAGGTTGATGTAGCCTTGGATGTACTTAATAAGATATTAAGGAAGGGGCTGAAGGCTCATAAAAGATATCATTGCTCTCTTGATCTCCGTGAGTGTCAAGACATAGAAGAGACCAAAGAAAAGATTAATGACGCTCTAATCAGAGGTGGTGTCCCGAACATGAAGAGCTATACTGCCATGGCCGTTGATCTTTACCAAGAAGGTAAGGTAGATCAAGCCAATAAAGTGCTTCATGAAACACGGGGAAGAGGCTTTAGACCATCTCTTTTAACTTACGAAGCAAAACTAGTGGCATTGTCTCGGGAAGGTAGGGTTGCTGAAGCAGTTAATGTTATTGAAGTGGAGATGGTAGAGGATAATTGTGTTCCAACAGTAAGATTGTACAACATCTTGCTAAAAGGCCTATGTAATGCAGGGAATTCAGTGTTGGCTGTTCAGTATTTGAAGAAAATGGCTAAACAAGTGGGTTGCGTTGCTGACCAGGAAACTTATGATGTTCTAGTGAACGGTCTATGTAGAGATGGTAGGTTTGTTGAAGCAAGTAGGCTTTTGGACGAGATGCTGATTAGATCATATAGGCCTGGGGTTGATATTTATAACATGGTCATACGAGGTCTTTGCTTCATGGGCAGACAATATGAAGTTGTAATGTGGCTGGAGGAGATGATTAGCCAGGGTATGTTACCACAACTATCAGTATGGAACTCTTTGGTCAGCTCTTTTTGCTGCAAGATTACTGACATTAATTTGTACAGTGAGAGATTCAAGCAGCTTACAAGTGATTCATAACAGCATTCAGCACATCAAGTATGCTGATTGCTACAGCGTACAGCCACATGCTCTGTCTTAAACACTCCGAGCTTCATGCGGAGTGAGAAATTGGTGCAGGAAGTTCATACTGATATGTACTATATGTCCATTTGTGTGAAAAGATATACACAATGAAAACCAGTATACTCCAAAGAGTTAATTTGTTTGACGTACATATCATGATTTTCATTTTGCTGGTTTACTAAATGCCCTGTGTCATTCAGTCCTCTGTTTCCAAGTGGAGTTTCTTTTCCTCTGTTTCCTATTATGATAGGAAAAGCACAAGGAAAATAACAAAGCAGGAATAAGTTTCTGAAAATGACTTACCTCATCCAAAACTGCGTTTCAGCCTCATCAGCTAATGCACATGGCTTCCTCACGAGAAGTGAGGTCAAAAACACAAGTGTTCCCATCAAATTTATTTGTTCAAGTCGGATGTTAATTACTTGCTGATACCTCAAATCTCTTTTCTTTATTCTTCCTGTTTATTAGAATGGCAACGAATACAAACCATACGACATCGAATTTCCAACTGTCCCAAGAACAGAGATTCCACAAACGTTAAAACTTCTAACTGAATTTACTAAGCCAAATAGAGAAAAGGACCAGTTGTCAACGTCTTGTAAATGCAGAGACAAACGCGCAGTTGAGAGTTGGGTGGCCTTCTTTTAGTTTTTTCAATCCTTTTCTGTATCAATACAAAATCCCCTCTCCCTCTTTTCTTCCTCTGTTTACACTTCACCACAACACACACTTAAACACAGCGCGATTATAACTAAGCCCTTGTTCCTCGTATCCTCCGCCCCGTTTTCTCCTCTTATACTCGCTCTCTCATTACCCTTTTTCTCTCGCTCTCTCCTTCCAAACGCAAACCAAAAGAAAAAAGAGAAAGCTTGAAAATGGCGTCAGCTTTCTCTGCGACAAAGTTCACTCAACCTTTTCCTGTTAATACGATCTCCTCCGGATCTCAAGAAAAGAACTTTCTCTTTGATCCTGTTAAGAATTCTCCCTCCTTCTTTGGATCCGCTCGCAAGCTCCGTTCCCACAAGTTGAATCAGGCGAACCCTCACCGTCGATATGCTATTGTTTCCGTTTCTGATGTTGTCGAGGAAAAGAAGATCGAATCAAGCTCCTCTCCGGTACCCCCTTTTATTAATTTGCTTTATTGTTTATGTTTTGTGCTCTAAGCTCTAAGTGGTGGTTGATATTCGGGTGTCGAATAAAAATGGAAAAGACAGCATATTTAACCTGTTGAAGCTTAAATGTAGCAACTTTACATTCTAGTTTTGGTAATCATGGCTCAGAGCATTCAAATTCTCGTTCATTCTCGTTGCCTTTTTCGCATTTAACTAAGCTTCTGGTTGTTCTTTTGGTTGCTAAAACTTGTTAGTTAGCTTAAGACTCAGAGTTAGAGAATTCTGGTTTGATTATATGAACCAAAAATTGGCCATATTAGTTGCTTTTGTTTATTCAATTATGTATGTACCTAGTTGATTACCAAAGAAGAAGGCTTGGAGCTGTACGAGGACATGGTTTTGGGCAGAGCTTTTGAGGACATGTGTGCCCAGATGTATTACAGAGGCAAAATGTTTGGTTTTGTTCATCTCTACAATGGGCAGGAGGCTGTGTCAAGTGGGTTCATCAAGCTCTTGAGGCAGGATGATTACGTTGTCAGCACCTACCGTGATCACGTTCATGCTTTGAGTAAGGGGGTCTCAGCTCGTGCTGTAATGAGTGAGCTTTTTGGCAAGACCACTGGGTGTTGCCGGGGTCAAGGTGGATCTATGCACATGTTCTCAAAAGAGCATAACGTGCTTGGTGGGTTTGCTTTCATTGGTGAAGGGATTCCAGTGGCAACTGGTGCAGCCTTTACCTCGAAGTATAGGAGAGAAGTTTTGAAGGAAGCAAACAGTGATCAAGTGACCGTGGCATTTTTTGGAGATGGAACTTGTAATAATGGCCAGTTCTTTGAGGGCTTAAACATGGCAGCATTATGGAAATTGCCAATTGTGTTTGTTGTAGAGAATAATTTGTGGGCAATTGGAATGTCCCATTTGAGGGCAACCTCAGATCCGCAGATTTGGAAGAAGGGTCCAGCATTTGGTATTCCAGGAGTTCATGTTGATGGGATGGATGTTTTGAAGGTAAAAGAGGTGGCTAAGGAGGCAGTTGGAAGGGCTAGAAGAGGAGAAGGGCCAACTTTGGTTGAATGTGAGACTTACAGATTTAGAGGACACTCATTGGCTGATCCCGATGAGCTTCGTGACCCAGGTGAGCGTTTGTTTTTAGTTCATTCATATGAATGCCTTCAATGAATGTTGCTGTTCCATAAAGTTTGAAGTTGCATTTTAGTAGCTAAAATTATCATATCCCTGAATCCCCTTCAGATAGTTTATGATTTGTTTTCTAGCTTAACTCTTGTATGTTTCTTTAAGATGATTTGATTGATCACAGCCTTTGCAGGATAGTGAAAATGTGAAATTGCCATGATAATCCCTTGATTTCTCTCATTTCTTTGCTTTTGCATCGTCTGTTATTTCTTATTCTTGAAATGCTGCTTTGATGTTAGTCACACTGGTATTGATTGGAGACCTGATATTATTATGACCTTGAGTGCATCACCTTTTCACTCCCTTACGCTTTCTGTTCTTTGTTGGCAGCCGAGAAGGCTCAGTATGCTGCCAGAGATCCCATCACAGCCTTGAAGAAATTTATGATTGAACAGAGCCTAGCTAGCGAAGCAGAATTTAAGGCCATCGAGAAGAAGATAGATGAAATAGTTGAGGATGCTGTTGAGTTTGCAGATGAGAGCCCTCTTCCCCTACGCAGCCAGCTACTAGAGAATGTTTTTGCAGATCCAAAAGGTTTTGGTATTGGACCTGATGGACGGTACAGATGTGAGGATCCTAAATTTACTCAAGGCACTGCTCATGTGTAGGCTCAAATTTGGACCTTCATTATTTGTTGTACTGGCCTTCATGTAGCATTCGGTAGCATTCTTAGGTTGCATTGGTATCTTAAATTTTGGTTATGTTTCTCATGGCTTCTTTGTTTATTGAATTAACCTTTGAATGGCCGCCTCAAATGGTTGTCATTCTTAGGCTATATTTGGTCAAGGATTTTATGATGAAATGAAATAGAATTTAATATTATTCTTATTTAGAAGGCAGTTTTATAATGTAATAGAATGAAATAAGATGGAAAAAGAATGTTTCATATTACATCTCATTTCATTCTAAACAGTAAAAATAAAAACCCTCCGATTTGGAAAGTTTTGGATAAAATGTAAAATGATAAATAACTTTACACTATATTACATTATAAACCCTTTATCTAAATAACATTTTATTATGTTACATTGTGAACTCTTTCGTCATTTCCAAATGACAATTTTTTAATATGACATCTATTTAAGTTTCATTCCATTATAAATTAATCTATTCCATTAAAAACTTTAATTTTAATCAAAAATAACTTTAGTTGTGGAGAAAGAATGGTGAATTGAATCGAATGGTTTGCATCTTAAGTTGATAAGTTGGCCTCTGAATCCTTAGTTGTGCAGCAAGAATAGCGAGTTGAATCGTTTGCATTTTAAGTTGATAAGTTGGCCTCTGAATTTTAGAGTGTCCCAGCAGGAATTATGATATGCCTCTGGAATTTGTTTCACCAGAATCTCATAGTTTTTTGGTTTATTAATCTGTACAATCACCCTGCCTAGACTATAGAGCCAAAGTACCTATCAAGAAAATGGATGGACTCTGGCTGTTGTTACCTTTTAAGATGAATCTTGTCCTTGTCAATGTAGGCTGCTGATAAATTGTCCACTGATGGTGTTTGATTCGTTAAAACCCAAACTCAGGCTGAATCACGTGATATGAGTTGGGACAGGGTTGGGACAGTGTACCCGGGGACATAAACCCCCCGTTTGGTTACTGTCCCCGTGGGTGGGGACAGTGGACAGGACATGAAAATTCTGTCACTCCAACGCGTTTGGTTGTCGACTCCCCCTTTCTGTCCACTGCTTCCGGTGTACAGAGTCAGATAAATAATGTCCATTCCAAAACCGACGGACATACAAGCTCTGACTCTGACTCCGAAAACCGAAACTCGGTGGATCCGAAAATACCCCTCCTTCATCGACGCTCCCGGCTCAGATTCGGTTCTTAATTCAGAGCTTGAACGAAGCCAACTCTGATTCCATTTCCAAGAGCTCTGCGAGGTTCTTCTAGATTTCATTTTCTTTTTCTTCAATTGGTGCATTGATCGTCAACTCGCTAGAACCCTAAATTTGTCAGACATTTACTTTAGTTTTGGTTTAAACGTGGATTATTTTCTTGTTATTTTGGGTAAGAAAAAT
>JANIPN010013972.1:0-92159 GCA_027478595.1 Erythroxylum anguifugum
TAGGATGTCTTTTCTTTAAAGAAATTAATGCAAACAACAGGCAGTACAACAGTCTTGGCGGGGGGGGGGGCTGGGGGGGAACAGAAGGGTGACACATGGCAGGGATGACCGCTGCTCCTTGCATGCAAGGAACCGGAGATCTGTTTTGTCAACGATTTAGTTTTATTATTTTAATTTTGGTCGTCTGAATTGCCCTCTAGGGCCGTGCATTGCCATCACTAGGCAGCAAGCAGGCAAGCCTCTTGATTGACACGTCGTCCACCTTGAGTGTGAAGACTCGCTGACGGACCGGCTTTGAGAGAGGGCTGCAAGCCTGAACCTTCTCGTCACTTATTCCGTCGCGTCGCGTGGCAGCAGCGTGGCCAGAAGATCGTGGCGGTCCAGATAACTGATTTTTGGCATGACTGGCGCGCTTGGTGGGTGGTAGGATCGCGATTGACGATTGACGATTCGCGACCAGCGACGCCGGCCGCTGAGTAGGCCGCCCACGGCCCCCAAGAAAAACAAGAAAGCATGCCTAGGTAGTGCGCAATAGCAGGGAGACGGCAGGTTGGGCAGATTTTCTCCCTCCCCCGGGGGGAGCTTCAAAGGGTACCTACTAGTATAGGTACGTCGTAGTTCTTCTCCATTGGCCTACACCAATCAAGTTGGCAAATGTCCTCATCACTTGCCGGCCGAAGCAGCCGCGGTACTGGTCCTTGCGCGTCATCGTCCCTTCAGGCCCACCCAGAACCTCGAGGTTGCAGAATTACGAGGTTACCTCCTCTCACCGGCCTGCTACGCTCCTCATATATTTGTTGCGGCTAAGTACTGGCCGAGGAGCGAGCGGCCTGGTCACGCAAACGCAAACGCAAACGCAAACGCATCAGGAGGTGGCGGGCTACTGGCACCCGTCTGATTGTCCCAACTCTTTGTGACTTGAATCGTCACTTTTCTGGAGCATGCAAAGCTTGAGAGCCGTCATGATCCTCGTGAGAAATCCGTGTCGTGAAACCGTTGAAGCATCTCGGGATAAGAATGATGACGATGAAGGAATCGTCCGTGTGGAGGGGCCGGTTCGTGGCCTGGCTGCTGACGCGAATGATTTGACATCAAATGCCAGTGAGCGAGCAGAACCTGCTAAGCAACACGGGATCATCCGGTCGGTCTTCCAAGGCATCAAGCGGACGGCGAGATCGAGGGCCATTTTGTGAATGGCAGAATGTGTGTGATGACCCGAAGCTCTACTACAATCGTACTCAAAGGCTTTGCTTGGTAGCGGTAAAAATTTTGCGTAGCGTGCTTTGCCCAGAACAGCACTGATTCTGTGTAAATAAGTTTTCTGCTTGGGCTGGCCAGAAAACGATGAGGCAAATTATACATCATCACTGAGTGTACTGTTGCATGCCTCCTTGGGAAGGTGTCCAGCCTCTGAAATTTGTGCAATTCCTTTGTCGATGTGCTTGATTGTAGACTATTCTACTTGCCATAATAATCTGCCGTCATTAGTTTATAGCCATCCATCTATATCAATCCATACTTGACAGTCAACCCTCCATATCGCCAATGAGAGCTCAGATAAGTCAGAGACTCACAACCGCAAGGTGAGCTTGCACGTGACGACACATACAGACAACAGATGTGACTGACAACATATCCGAGGTTGCAACAAAGCTGCTCTCCATTATCTTCTCTTTATCATTCGTGACATTTTGCGTTGACATGTAGCGTGGTATGCAAATGCGGTGATGCGGCATAATTTTCTTCGATGCCGATTCGGATGACGCGCCATCAAGTCTCAAATCCCAACTCTTTCTTCATACCTTCACACAGTCACAGGGGGATGGGAAACCCCGTCAGAAGACATACAGCTGAGTAGAGTTGACGCGATTTCAAAGGCAAGAGCACCCTCCTTTGCCCGACGAGAGTGTTGTCACTGCGGCATGTGTAGAGAAGAAAATTTGAGCCGTGAGTGACATGCCTTGCGACCGTACACATGAGACGTATTTTCTTTCTTTTCTCCAAGAGTCCTTGTCAACAGCTGTGCACTTTGCAACAAAAATCGCGCTTCATTCTCTGTCTTTCTGTTCACGTTAAAGAGAGGGTTTCAAGTTGCAGTTGCCTCTTGCTGCCCACTGTCTTCAACATAATTGATTCCTTTCCTTCACTGGAAAATTTTCAACTCTCATCTTGCAACATTCTTCGCTTTGACACTATTAGCGTAAGTTATTAGCTCGGTCTGGCTTTGTGAGCTGGTGCAACGAGCCAGACTTGCTTTTCTGCATATCCGTACTGAACTCGAGCGTGTTCAACAATTTGAGTGAAATTTGAATTCACTCTTTTGGTATGCCTTTAAAAGTTGCTTCTCTTCTCTCTTCACGTCCTTGGACTGCTCCATATGCTCATTAAGCTAACCAAGGGGTGTGAGACTGCTCACTGACACAGAAAGCTGCTCCCAATCAATAGATGAAAAGCAAATCTCAATCACCTGTTGTCCCGAGCAGCTCATCACGACTCAAAGATACCAGATTACATAATCGAACAGAAAAGGCCATTTGCAGCAGCTGACAGATTGAGTGGCTTTTGGGCACTCACGTGACGAAGCTCCAATGTCCGGTCCTCCGCTGCGGAACAATAGGAGCCCAGAGAATTATTGGCTGGGCGATTTAGATCCCTGGCGGCCGGCGCGAATAATCCCATCCTTGAATTGGGACGAGATCGCCAGCGTTCAAGCGTTTGCTCCCTCAGCTGGCGCAGTGTCGCTGCCGCCACCATCGCAAAACACGACGAACGCCCATCCACAATATCATCAGCTCGCGACTGACACCTCCTCGGCCATGGAACAGCCTGATCAGCAGGCTCAATCGCCGCAGCAGGCCATGGCCAGCATGTCTGGCGTCGGCTCTGGCATGGCCGGCTTCGACGCTCGCCTTCACCAGAATCCCTACAACTATGCCTATGCCGCCGATGCCTCCTTTCCTCAGTCGCCTACCACGCCTCTGGATCCAGGCGCGATGCAGTTCCAGTTCACAACCGCCGGCGCAGCTGGCTCCAACCCGTACGCTGTTCCTCCTCCACCGCCGACGGCAACAGCATCAGCGACGAGCAAACAGAGGAAGGAGGTCAAGAGGCGGACCAAGACCGGCTGCATGACCTGTCGAAAAAGACGTATAAAGGTGAGTTGATGCTGACTGAGAGGAGTTTCCTGAACAAAAGAGGAGGAGAAAGACGCGACGCGAGACCGGTGAACAGCTACCGAAGCCTGCTCAATCTCCAGACATCAAGATGAATCCCGTGCTCCTGAGTTCCCCCGAATCTCGCCATGTCTCTTTCAACCTCCTCTAGGACGGCAAGTTCGAGACGGATAGCAGCCAGAAAAGAGAGGGAATTTCCATCAGAGCAAAAATGGCGGCAGCAGGAGCAACAGGAGCAGCAGCATCAGCAGCAAAATTTTTTAGAGTGCTAGGCAAGAGGCATCCTCGCCTCGCTTGTTGCCTTTTCTCTATAGAGAGGAGTTGCAGCCGCTGTTCGACAAGCGAGCTTCCTCGCTGCTAGACTCCGTTTATTTTTTTGATGGTTCCATAAAATTGACGGATGCGATGTTCACCACTTCGCTTAAGGCGCCTGATGTAAATAACACTTATACCTGCGGCTCTAAAATTGGGGGTCTGCCATCGCTTGACGATCCGCACGTACTCAATTCCCTCGATGTGTCATCGTCGCCGCGTCTTGGCAGCAACATCTGTGATGGAGAGAAATGTCAATTTTAAAGGAAAAAAAAAATTGAGAGTTTGTGGCTAACATGACCTTCTTTGTATAGTGTGACGAGGCTCAACCGGTCTGCAACAACTGCCGAAAATCGAGGCGTGAATGTTTGGGATACGATCCGACCTTCACCCGAAACAATCACAACTCAAATTCCGGCGCACATTCGCCGACCACCTCCTCCGCCCGACCCTCAAGCAGGCATCAGCACCAACAACTTCTACAACACCATCAAAACGACCAGAGCTCAGACTCGGTCTCCTCATATCCCGCCCCTCCAACCGGCTACGCCGCTGCCTCGCCCACAACCTACCCTTACTCCACCTCCTCCACCTCGCAACAAGCGAACGCCGCAGCCGGTGGCTTCGACTTTTCTGCCGCCATCGATCCGGCACTCCAGAGCATCAGCGTCAATCAGCAGCAGCAACAGCAACAGCAATCATTACAACAGCAGCCACAGCAGTCGCAGTCGCAGTCGCAGTCTCAGCAGCAGCAACAACAGCAGCAGCAACAGCCGTCAGGTGCGGGAGCCGCCATGTATTCGCAGCCGGGAGATTTTCATGTCGAGGGTGAGCCACTCGCGTTGACCTTTTTTGCCTCTGCACCGTCACCGACGCGCCTCTTCTCGTCGACACTGGCCGGCCAGAACTTTTCCTCTCCCTCCGCCGTCGCTGCTGCCATCGAAAACTCCTCCTCCTCCGCCGTGTCCCTCTTTCAGCCTCGACTTCCGAGTCCTGAAGGCACGCCGTTCAGGCCAGAAGTTGAGGCATCCCCTGCCAACTTCGGCGCCAGCGACTCCTCCTCTTCTGCCGCTCTGACCTGTGAATGCATGAAGCTGCCGGCTGGGAGCGACGAGCTGCACCACTGCTTGCGCCACTCCTACACGGTCCTTGGCGAGAGCCCGGTAGAGCCCTCGTACACTTTTGAGAGTTTTCGCGCCACCAACTTTATGCTCGCCCTGCTCGGCGGCGGCGGCGGCGGCAGCGGCGGGAGAGGAGCGGGAGGAGTGGGAAGCTTGTTGGACGGTACTGATGATGACGATGGAGGAGGAGGAGGAGGAGGTGGTGGTGGTGGTGGTGGAGGAGTTGCTGTTGGCGACAACAAAGGCAGCCGAGGTGGAAGGGCTGGTGTTGTTGGCCGAGTTGGCGAGGGCGGTGAGAGTGGTGTTGTCGGTGACCTTGTTGTTGATGATATCATCATGGACGGCGTCGCTGCTGACGGCAGTTATGATGGCGGAGAGACTGTCTGGTTACCGACGGTGCATGTTCAGCCTCACGACTTCGAGCTGCTGTGGGAGGGCTTCTGCAACTCGTCCGTCGCCATGTTCCGAATAACCTTCTACCACGGCTTCTACGAGCGTAGTGACCCGCGCCACGCCCTCTTCAAGGCCACGGCCAGCTCGGTCGACGGCGTCCCGGCACACACGTACCACCACTGGCTAGAAGATCGCGTCGCGCTGACATTGGCTCCAGTTCGACCCGCGTCGCTCCACCAGCTGCTCCAGGTCAATGGCCTCGAGTACCCCTCCGAGCGGCCACTCATGCCGCCCAGCGACGATGCCATGCAGCAGATTCGTGAGCTGTTCAACTACTACGCCACCGGCCTGGCCAAGTTCCTCGAAACCCAGTGGCTGCCCCTGCACGGCTGGCCCTTGCTGGCACGGGATCACGGCCTGCTTGAGAAGTATGCCCTGCTGCTGTCGCGCATGGAGTTCACCGCGGAACGAAACCCCCACGAGAACCTGGTCAACCTGACCGTCGAGACACACATCATCTGGGACAGCATGTCGCTGGTCAAGTTCGCTTCGGACGAGATCAGGCACAGCGAGGCTGCCTCCTCGATGCTGACCGATCCGAAGCTGGAAGGCGGCGACCCGAGCAGCTTGACCGTCGACAGCGCCATGCGTGGCGATGAGGAAGTTAAGGACCCCTCGATCGCCAACGAGCAGCATCAGCAGAAGAAGATCAACCCGCCACCTCCCCCAGCTCCCACGACGGCCGTTGACAGCACGGTCTACATCGACGTGCACGAGACTGCACTTCGCTTTGAGATTCTCAGAGCCTTGATCAGCAACAACACGATTGACCAATCGGTGGTCGATGCGCTTTCGCAATTCGACAACTCGGCGCCTGCCCACTTCACCATGTTTCAGCGGCAGGTCTTGTCGCGTGAGCGCGCCTTCTGGCGCAACACTGCCAAGTTCCTGACGCTAGACACGCTGTCAGCCGACCCAGCACAGCAGGCCGACCACGGCGCCGTCGACGAGGCGCTGACGGCCATGCGCGGCCTGCTCGAGAGCAAGGAGAACCGCGACATCATGTACAGCGTGGCGATCATGCGTGTCTGGCCGCGTCGGATGGTAGACCGCGAGCGTTTGCTGCGGGAACAGGGCGACGAGAACCCCCAGCTCGACAAGGACGATCTGCAGAAGGTCGACGTTGCCAAGAACTTCCTCAGCCAGCAGGCGGGCGGCCGCGGCACGACAGTGGCCAGCCAGCGCATCTGCGGCATGGTCTTGCGTGCCTGGAGCGGCCCAGGACTTTGACGAGTGAAGCATCGGCTTCTCAGCAGCACTCGAGACATTCAAGGTAACGCAAAGATGTCAATAGACGGACTACGTGCTTGCAGGCGGAAAGTGGATTCAAGAGGCTTCATCGTCCGGTCTTTCACGAGTCTGACGAGTCGTGATAGCGGCATGAAAGGTCAACTCACGGTGAACTTACCGAATTTCGGGACATGGTGTGTCATTTGGCGTTCCCCCTTTTCAGAGTTTCTTCTCAAAGGAGGGTTCAAAGGGAGCAGGAGGGTTGCAAGGCGTTCTACCAAAAAAAATGAGAGAGCTTCTCACGCAGGTCAGACCAAGTCAAGCCATAATTGTGTGTGGGTGACGATCACTTGTTTCTGGCCTGCTACGAAGGTTTTCAACTGTAATGATATCCTCTGGGATGGGATGGGGTGCAATGGTCTGTTAGGATACGGAAAGTGAATGATTCAAGAGTGGTGGAGATTGTCACTTGTATGCCCGCAAGGCAGATTAGGGATATGAATGAGCGAGCAATGTCAGACCTTTGGCGCTGTTTGTTGGAATATCAAAAGTAACCATCGTAACAGTTCGCCTTTTTAAACTCTCCCTTCTCCATATCGTCGCTTCCTCCCTTTCATTTCCCTCTTCCTTTCCTCTTCTTTGCCAGTGGAACTTATTCTGGGAAGCTGGCAACTGGTCAATAACCCTTTCTTTCATGACTGAACGGTCATCAATTGAAGAATCAGAGGCCGCATTCATGACATGTACATTGATCCAAGTACCAACTCGTTTACTGTTATCGTGTTTCTGATCTGTATGTACGCTGCAATTGACCGAGATGTGCTACATAACGCCGGTTGTGGGCTTGGGGCAGTATTCAGTCGAGGATATAGCTCAGGCGCACCCTCCAAACAAGTTCAGGCGCACTTTTAACTCCAATTAATCACGTGGGTAGGCTCGAGGTTAAGAATAAAGGTGCGCTCGAGTTAACTCCAAGAGCGACTTAACGGAATTATTTAACAAATATTTTCTAAGAATAAATTCTTATTTTATAATTTATATAATAGACTAAATAAGGCTTCTTATAGTTCAATAAGTATGTAATCTAATATATAGTCCGATATATAATCTGATATATAATTTTTATATAATCTAGTATACAATTCGATATATAATCTAGTATATAGTCCGATATATAATCTGATATATAATATAATATATAGTCTGATATATAATTTAGTATATAATCTAGTATATAATCTAGTATAGAATCCGGTATGTAATCTAGTATATAGTCCGATATATGATCTGATATATAATGTAGTATATAATATGATATAATATAATGTATAATTCAATATGATATTACATATAATATATACTATAAGTGAATATTTATTATTATAAGAAAAACTGAAGTTATTATTTTCGAGGTGCACCAAAGCTTTCACGTGACGGTGCGCTTGAGCTTCCTCCGATAACTCCGAGGGTGCGCCTGAGGTGTATCCTCTAGTCAGTCAAACTCAATCCATTGGCATTTTGGGCAGTCACGTGGGATCTTACATGCTCTCCCCAAATAGTGCTCCGTATATACCTGGATATGATGAGCCAGCGTATCCATCATGCCTGAAAGATCTTCGGATCCAAATCGAGCCGCTGCCGAGAGCAACGAATCAAGTGGCAGCGGCAGCGGCAGCGGCAGCGACAGCGCAAGTGGTCAGGATGCTCGAGATCCTAGCATTGCCCAGCTTTGGGTTGATGCCTGGGAAAGCATGGAGCAGGAGGAGCCGCAGCTGTTGCGAAAGTATCAACAGTTTGTCTCGGAGTCTGTTGATTCTAGCGACGATTTCGAGAAGCTGTCTGGCCAGATTAAGGAGGATCGCCTCGTCAAGATAGCTGATAACAAGATGGCTGTTGCAAAAGCGAAGCTGGAAGATGGAAATCTAGGCCCAAGTTTGCGGCAAGGACTCGATGAGACGATCAAGGTCCTGCTCAAGGTGCAAGACTTCGTGACTTCTGCGGCAAGACCCGAGCCTCACGCTGCCTTAGTCTGGGCTGGATTCTGTGTTGCTCTGCCGGTATGTCTCCTCATGCCCTGACATGACGATCACTTATGACGAGCAGCTCCTTCTGGACTCGATCACCGAACGAGAAGCTGCCCTTGGAGGCCTGACTGACACGAGCCGTACGCTGGGCCGTTATGTGGTCATTGAAGCCGACGTGTTCGGCCACTCTGCACATTATTCAATGTCAAAGGCAGATGTCTCGTCGCTCAAAGCTCAACTCCGCAAACATCTGGTCCAGCTTTACTCCAAAATCATCAAGTTTCAGATACTTCTTGTACGACGTTGCAATCACGACATCTTCGCCCGCTTCTTCGAGGATGCTCTGCAGCTCGAAGACTGGCAAAGCCTTCTCAAAAGTATGACTGAGCTCGAAGACTCCAATCTCAAAGATGTCAACGTAGGTCAAGCATCGTCCCGCGCCTGAAGCGTGTTATCGGCCATCTGTATCGACCTCTCAGCTGTTTTCCTTGATCAAAATAGACAGACCATTCTTGTCTATCTGGGAGCTGACAAGTATCTAGGTTGTCCCCCAGCATGTCCAGTATCACGTTGCTAGCTTGTTAGAACGGAACGGGATTGAGCTATCCACCGGATTCACCCAGATGATGGCCAAGACTGAGCATATTCAAATCGACCTTGCGAGTCTCGAAAGCAGAAACAGCGAGCGGTTGGACAAGGCTGAAGAGCTTCAGTGTCTGAAAACGCTGGAAGGCCTTGTCGATTTTGCGCTTCAGAAAGACTGCAATGATAGGTGTGCACCGAATTCGGGGCATTGGCTTTTTCATCATCCCCGCTACGAGCAATTCTGGGCCCAAGAAGGCTCACAGCTGCTATTGGTGACCGCTGAGGCGGGTGGCGGGAAGTCCACAGTCATGAAGACTCTCGTTGACAAGACAGCAAAGTCCAAAGGTGGTCCGCTTGTTGCATTCTTCTTCTTTAAGGATGACTCCGATCACCTGTGCAGCTACGAAGAGGCCTTGAGTGGTTTGCTCTATCAGTTGCTTTCACAGAACCGAGAACTCGTAAGATATATCAAGTCGTTCTGCGACAAGTATGGAAAAGGGTTCAGATACAACACAAAGGTCCTATGGGAAGCTGTGTCCAAAGTCGCCATTCATGCTCAGCGGCCCATACTCTGTATCCTTGATGTTATCGACGAATGTGAGTCGATCGGAAGAAATCAGCTGATCACCGACTTGAAGGCTTTTTACCACAACCCGGATCATGCGAGCTTTCCTCTGAGATTCGTCGTTTCATCACGACCTTATCAAGATGAGAGTCACCGCTACGATGACCTGATGTATCCGCCCACCGATAATGTGCATCACGTGGTTGGTGAGAATGCCGACCTGAAATCGGACCTACGGGAGGTCGTCCAGAGAAAGGCAGAAGCCCTGGCCCGAAAACGAAGCCTCGAGCCCTGCATTACCCAACTGCTTGTGGAGCAGCTCACTGCGCAAAATCGGCGGACCAGATATTTTCTTGGGTAACTGGCTTACACACTGTTCTCCAGGAAAAGTCTATTCCCTGGCGTTCTTCTGCAGTCATTTCCTCCACCACAGATCTTTTGTCTCTAAAAAAAACCATGTCCAAAGCTGTTCAGATCAGTGAAAAGGTTGAGCTAGGCTTTGTTTTCACTGGTCAAGGCGCACAATGGTTCGTAATGGGTCGCGAGCTGTTCTCGTATCCTATCTTTGCTTCTCGACTCTATATCCTATCAATGTGGCTGACCTTATCTATCACTCTCTTCCTCGCTTGTGTTCTCGCTTTCATACCCATCCGCACTCTGCGAGATATCGTGAGCAATCTTGTTTGCCATCATCTTCACATCAATGTCATCTGCATTTCCAGGCTCAAGTAGGAATGCGCCTGGGCTTTGTTGCTCAAAGCTTTTCCAGCTTCCACTGTCGTTCGTCAATGCGATAGCCGTCTGCTGCAAGAGGCCTTGATTGCAGATCGGACCGTCAGAGAAGAATCTGCGGCTGTTACTGCCCATTGCTTTGTTGATTTTCTCTTTTGTGTGATCATCTGCCTGCATATATGCGGCGAAGTATCTCAGGAAGAGACATGTTTTTGAGGGTCTTGCTTTGGTCCTAAAGCTGAGTCGTTGGCCGTCAATATCACCCCAACATTTGCCTTCAGCGAATTGCAGTTTATGTTTGAGGCATCGACCAGAGATACAGATGGCCTTCCATTCGTCAGAACCCTGTGGGCCAGGAGTATCTGGAATGATAAGGATCTCGCCTCTATTAAAGGCTTCCTCAATCTCTTTGTGTAGCGACAAAGCATTTTTGGCCGACTTGAGATATGTATTGTCCTTCTCCACGCCTAGCAAATGCTGAACTTCGGGACCTTGCAGCTTTGCTGGCACGATATGTGCGGCCTTGACCACACTGGTGTTTTTCTTGTTGTCTCGCTCTGTCCGCAGCCACCATCCTGATATATGGCACCAGAGAAATACGTTCTGGTCCTCAGTGTCATCGATCTTCTCTACCTTTACTAGGTCGTATACCTTCCGACACTGTTCAGTGAATTGCCTTTGATTGTTGGGTCTTATGGATGACTTCTCATATATCTTGTCATCGATGAGCTTCCAGAGGAGGTCGAATCCTGTTGCCGTGAGGGTCTCTTTACCAGTCTCATCAATCCAACATTCGGCCAAGCCCTTTCTTTGTCTTGTGACGGCGAAGTACTGCTGGTAGAGGCTTTGGGCGCGGATTCTCATTCTTCTGAGGTTCATAGCTTTGCTATCATCCTCCTCTTGACTACTTCCGGCACTCCTTTGAGTCTTCCGTTTCTTTGGATTGTGAATTTTGATATGCTCATCGATTAAGTTCTGTTGCTGCTTGAATTTGAGCCGAAGCTGTCGCGCAGTGTGATCTAGAGCATCGTCAATGCTCGTCGCTTGTGTGATTTTGATCTCTTCATCTTCGATCGATTTGTCTATCCCCTCCTCGTCTATCTCGGCTCCGACCAAAGGCTCAGCGTCCTTTTCCAACGACATTGCGGATGTTGATCTCGAAGCTTACTCAAAGCCGGTATCTTCTGGAGATGTGTTGACGTAGCACAATCGAACTTGGGTATATCATTCTTTTACAACTATGAACTATCACCCGCGTGATATCCGCTCAAAAAGGGGAGGGCCACTTTGAATTTTGAGCGGATTGGCAGTCGCGGCTCAAGCTATATCGAGTATATTACATGACTACGCACGAACCTTATGTACTTGCGGGACCAAGGGCACAAGCTCTTTTGAAGAATGCTAATTGAGCAGCCGTACTCGACCTCAGTATGCCACAGTTCTGGTGCTGGTTTCTCATTGCCGCAGATTACTTTATTGATTCAACCAAAAACCCGAGAAGCAATAAGTATATCAAATGGCCCCGTCTCAGCCATTTGGCAAAAGGAACCTGATAAGCGATTGAGCATAGAGTTCGATTCTCTGTTAGAGTCGGCTTTTCTCAAAAACATGTTCACAATGGATCGCAGGTTGACGGTAGTTTTCAGTGAAAAAGGAGACACCAAACCAACAGAAGCGTAAGTGCAACCCTATTTTAGTTCGTGTGACTCTGACGCAGGCCTGATTGAAAGACTGTAGCGAGCATGAGACATTGTGGAAGGCTGAGAAAGGCTTCGATCTTCTGGACCGATTTCACATCGCGTGTGGAGAGCATGGATTGACGAGCACAGCCCTAGCAGTCAAGGCCATTGAATCGGGGGATGAAGAGCGAGCGTCCATTCTCCGTCCCCGAGTCGCTCTACACCCTTTCACTAGGTCGTCGATAGTTGTGGGTGCGCCGTACGCTCTGGGAGCAGGCGCTCGCTTCTACTAAAGACCTCGCTTGGCTGCGAGACATTCCTGAATACATCATTCACCGACGCGAGAGATGGAAGGGAGCGTGGAGCAGCATGTCTAGTGAAGATCTTAGGAAGGAGCACCGGGAGAAGTGGAAACCAGATTACCCACCCAGCTTCGTTACCATACTCCGAACGACGATTCTGCGCTCGCACGAAAAGCTTTACGAAGTTTTGTCAGACTGGGTCGAGCAGAATCCCGACAAACGCGATTACGTCCTACAGATTTGGGACGCTGGCGGCTTCATCGTGCCATCGCTTGCTTCCCGCCTTGTTGCTTGTGGTGTTGCGGTCGATTGCAAGCTTTGGGAGTTTCGAAGAACTGCGCTACAAATTGCTGCGACGTTTCGAGAGCACGGTTCAGTACAAATGCTCTTAAAACTTGGTGCAAATCCCTCGGAATGTACTACCCTTGGCTACAACTCCCTGCACTGGTTCTCACATTACGAAAAGCTGAACTTTGGCGATGGCATGTACGGACAAAGACTTGAGCAAGTGCTTTTTCGACATCATTACAAGCGGTCACCAATTGCCAGCTCTATCCAGGCTATGATCAATTCAAGCGCGAGAAGGCAAGATCTTCTTGAGGGGCGCTGCGATAATGGGGAGACGCCACTCATGCTTGCCGTCAAGTCTCCCCGCTCTTCATCAACAACCGTGGCAACTCTTCTTGAGTGTGGGTCGCTCGCAGAATCACAGGATCCGCGGATGGAGACTGCTCTCATGAAGTATTTTCAAAATCCAAGTTTTTGTGCTGCTTCTGTAACAATTCTGCGAGATTTGCTGCGATACGGTGCGGATCCGCAAGCTGTCGATGAAGAGGGCCGTCCAGCACTCCGCTTCTGGGCTGAGCTCGTGAGGACCAATGAAGTGGCTTTCCTTCAAGCCGGCTTGAACAGACATAATCAACTATTTGACGTGCTAGCAAATAATGGCGCGCTCTCCAACCCAGATCTACTCACCAAGCAGCTCGCCAGCATGAACTTCAAAATCCCACTAGTTGTTGCAGCCAGACTTGGCAATGCGCAGCTATGTGCGGCACTGCTAGCCACAGGAGGTGACCCAAACGGGTATGAGTTCTGCAAGAATGATCCGATGATTCGCAGCAGTGGAAGCGAAGCGTCTGACTTGGAAGACTTGGACTACAAACCGTTGATGGTCGCACTGAAAGCAGGAGCGTATACGACTGCCGTTCTTCTGTTGGAGCATGGCGCTGACGTCCAGTACACGGTGAGAGTCAGGGAGGACCAACGCAAATGGACATGAATCAAAGCTGGTCTTATGCCATTGCATATGGTACTCGCGCCAGCAAGGTTAGATTTCAAAGCTGGAATATTCAATCCAGGGGCAGGCCATCCATTCAAAGGCCACTGTGTGTTTCCAGAAGCTGCTGAGAAACATCGTGACACCACTGATAGAGTGCTAAGTGCTGTCAAACAAGGGCAAAAAAGCTCTTCATCCGACTCTGAGTCGACAGATGACAGCGATGAAGAGCAAGTCAAGCCAACTGGAAATATATGGACGGACGGAAGCGATATAGAGAAAGATCAATCAGAGGTAGTGTCAATGCTCTCTTCGAAATCGTGCTGCTGGATTGATCTTGAAGCTTACATTGTGCAGTCAGAATACGACATGAGGAGAAATGGTAGTACCAATGACCCTATCGGTCGCAACCTGCTGCCATATGACGATATAGCAAAAGTTCAACAGGCGTGCCGGCCCCGAGACAATCGATTGATTAACATCATTATCGATCGCAAAAAGTCTACCTCGCAGCGTCAAGAGGCCCTCTTCGAGCATCTGATCCTACAGGGTACACCTGTCAACGCGTATACAGCTAAGAAGCTTACGCCGCTCTATCTTGCTATCGACGAGGAAAAGACTCGCGCAGTCGAAGTTTTGCTGCGGCACGGTGCCGACCCTAACATAGCGACAAGCAGTGGATGCACGCCACTCATGCTTGCTGCAAGTAATGGCAGTCGTCAGATCATGGAGCATCTATTGAAAGCAGGAGCTGAGATTGAAGCCCAGCTGAAAGCAAAGAATCCCGATAGGACCGACTGTCGCGATTTCATGACCAAGTACGGAACCCACCACACCTGCAGCGCAACTCTGACCGCCCTGTCCATTGCTGCAGACCGTGGCCAGGCCAAAGCGGTCGAGCTCCTGCTCAACGCCGGCGCGGACCCAAACACGAAGATAACCCATCACGCACACGGCCGGCTCCCTTCCGGCAAGGACATACGGGAGCAAGAAGGAGTCGAAGACGCGACTCTTGATTCTGACTCGGAATCTGACGCTGGGTCTGAGCAGTGGAGGGGACATGTCACCACGGGCACAGCCCTGACATTTGCGAGCGGAACATGTCGCGAATTACTTCTCCGTGCTGGCGCAACACCTTGTGACTCTCGCGTGGAGTGTCGCTGCAGGATCAAGAAGATATACCCCGACAGTCCATTTGGATGGGACTCCGACCGGGATGAGATGTGATCAAATGACAGCGACGGCGACGGCGACGACGGCGAGTGCGAGTCTGGTAGTAGCTTTGCATCTACCTTTTCAATCATCCGACTATGCACACCCGCAACGCACATTTATACACAGCTTCCTTATCTATCACGTCATCTACTTCTCTTATCTAACTTCTCTCATCTACTTGCCCCACCCAACACCCCGTCTACCTTTGAGTTCATCTCCCAATTAACCCAAACCACCCCCAATCAACCCCCTTTTCCACAATCTTCGTCATCCCATCTGCTGGTCCGTATCAAAGAAATCACGAGCGAGGACAGTACGTAGTTTGTGACTTGTCTGTGGCTTCCTTTTCGAAACAGAATCGTTATTCATTAGACTAAATCACACGCGTATGATGATCAGACCCAGTTCCCTCCTCTTCATACACCACTCCATCACTCCAAATTCACCCCTCCAAATCCACTCAAATCCCATACCTCATCTTCACTATAACTAATAAAAGTAAACTCTTAAACCTCCACTCCCGTCGCCTTAACCGCGCTTCCATCCGCCGCAACGCTCATGGCGCGCCTGGGCAACTCATCGAACGTCTCAAAAGCCGCGCGCCAGTCACCACGGGCCAGACGCTTAGTGGTGGCCCAGGAATTGGTCATGTTCTCGCGCACAATGTCGCGCGTGGGCCGCTGGAAGATCAGGTCGATCTCCTCCAGCGTCTTGTCCTTGGTCTCCGGCATGAAGAAGAGCTGGTAGAACCAGCCGACGACGGCGATGCCGCCGTAGAAGCCGAGCGTCAGCCCGATGCGCGACATGGCGTCCTCCATGGCGGAGAAGTTGTACGTCACGATGAACGAGGACAGGAACAGCCAGCCGTCGGAGGTGGTCATGCCGTAGGAGCGGAGGTAGGTGGGGTAGACCTGTGAGGAGGAGTTTGGTTAGTTTTCGTTTCTTCTTCCTTTCTTTGCGGGGTTTGTAGAGGTAGGACAGAAGGATCAAAAGGGTTCGGAGAATAAGGAGGAGAAAGAGAAAGAAGAGGAGGAGTAGTTGGAAAAGACATACCTCGGCGGGAATGACCCATGTCAATGTCGCGTAAGAGCCAAAGAACAGCTCATATATGATCAGACCTGTCAGATAGAGACCCTCGACGCGCTGCAGGTACTCGGACGGTGACCACAGGCTCGACAGACCAACCAAGATCAGACCGACGAAGAAGCATGGCATGGTCGCCAGCGCCCAGAATCGCCTGCCCGCGCGCTCCATGTACAGACAGGCAGGGATGGTGCCGAGCAGCAGGGCGCCGCCGCCGACGAGCGACATGTAGTTGGCCTGGTACTTGTCGAAGCCGATCTGGTACATGAGCACGGACATGTAGTACATGATGGCGTTGATGCCCGTGAACTGGCCGAGGAAGATCATGATGTTCGCGTAGATGATGGCGCGGCGCGCACGGGGCTCGGTGAAGAAGTCCATCCACGGGTACTTGCGGCCGGCGGCGCCCTGGCGCACCTCGCGCTCCTCCTCCTCGACCGAGTTCTTCATGACGAAAAACTCCTCGCGGCTGTCGAGCGACTCGATGCCGCGGATGCGCCGCCAGACCATGAACGCCTCGACGGGTCGGCCCGTGTGCATCAGGAAGCGCGGCGACTCTGGCAGGAACAGCATGCCGGCGAACATGATGGTGGAAAAGACGAGCGACGAGCCGAGGATGTAGCGCCAGTTGCCCGGCACGCTGAGGAAGATGGCCGCCACCGCGTAGCCGAGCACCTCGCCGAGCGCGATGCAGAACTGGTAGAGCGAGACCATGTTGCCGCGGTAGCGACGCTCGACCGTCTCTGCCACGTAGACGGGCACGGTGCCGCCCTCGAGACCGACGCCCGCGCCGAGGATCAGGCGGGCGACGATGATCATGGCAAAGTCGATCGCGCCGGCGGACAGGGCGCCACCGATGGTGTACAGGATACAGGCGATTATGATGGACCAGCGGCGACCAAAGTATTCGTTGCAGGGAGCCAGCAGGAGCGCGCCGGCCACAGCGCCCAGAGGCATGGCCGAGTTGACGAGCGAATTCTGGCGCACGCTGAGCCCGAGATCGACGGGCAGGAACAGGTTGGCGCCGGAGATGAGCGACTGGTCAAGACCGGAGAGCAGGCCACCCATGGAGGCGAAGGCGACCAGCACGTAGGTGAAATGCTTTGGGTCCTTGAACTCTGGTCGAAAGATGGATGGCTTCTGGCTGTCCGCGTGCTGGGCTGCCTCGGCCTCCATGTGGTTTATCAGCGCGTTGATCTGCTCCAAGTCGCCAGACTGGGCAGCGTCCAGAGCCTCAACCTTGGACAAACCCCGCGGAGGGTCCTGCGAATAGGAACGTGAAGCGTCCACGTATTTCGGCAGCTGGGTTTTCTCCACAGGGCTCTCCTCAGAGCCATGCGAGGCCCGCTTCTCGATGTCGGCCATACTGCTCACGAGGAGCTTTTCGCTGCTGAAGACGGAAAGCGAGGTCGGACAATATGTACCGTGCCAACAATCTCGGTGGCGGGTATGAATGTAGAGGAAGCTTGATAGTGGCGGTATATTCGTGTCGCCCCACCGTATGTCTCTACTTACGTCCTAATCACAGCAAAGTGTCAGACTTGCGACGAGGAGGACGAAGCACAGCGATCACGAGAACGAGAGATGAGGGAAGATGGAAGCTCCAACTTATATGAATTTCCTTCTCGAAGGCGTCTGACCCGTGGCTCGTCAGGATAGATCGGCATGGAGAGAGAGCTCTGCCCCATCTACACCGATTTCCTGGGTGAGATTCAGAAGCTTTTGAGGGATGGAGGTGGGGAACGCAGCATCACTGGCGTTGTGCAAGGGTCGTCTGTTCCGCATATCTCGCTGCTACCGCGCACACCTGTCCCGTAAAGTAGATGAAGAGCAAGCCACTGGACTCGTGGTGGAGCTGCTACCCAACTTCTCATCCCCAGTTGAAGGCACCATGGACACAAAATTTTACAATCTTTTTTCCCACCTGGGCGTGACGACTAGGAGCAGAATCTCAGCGTCGAGCGAGCTCCTGCCGTGGATCGAAGCGCAGGGATCAAGCGTGCCGCTGATGGAGGTGGATCCAGCTTGGAGGGGATTCGTCGAGGTGGCAAGTGAAGGCAAAAGTCGGACCAGTCATGGCGTTTCGCAGGATCCCGTCCAGTCTGGTTATGGTGGTGATGGGCGGCCGTTGATTGGCGACGTCCGAAGCTCAAGCTTTCCCCGCCAGCGCCGTTGTGCCCATCCCACATCGTCCCCAACCGGCGAAATGCGTCTTTTTTTTTCCATCTCTTCTCAGTAAGTGGTACAGAATCCAGTCCATGAGTGACTTGCCGAGGGACGCTGGAAGATGTTCAACTGATGTATGAGAGACAGAGATTAGTTGAGACATGAAATTTGTGGGGATTGGAGGTAGAATCAAAGGCCAAATATGAAGCCCAAATGAGCCTGCAGAAGCCCCCATTTTGGGCTGCTGGATTCGGAGATGGCTTCCGGCACAGAATTTCTCCAGCTTCGGGGTTTTGTGGCGTCAGCTTGCCACCCTCAAGATCAAGATATAGCAGGGTTGCAGGGTCAAGAATGACAATCCGGATCCGACAAGAGACATGCTCACGTATAGTAGTGGCAGATGGCTGAATGCAAGGTCACTTCTTGCTATTATCCAGCTTTGCTATCCGTAGCGGTGGTTATCACTGTAAAAATCGACGATCCTATCAGATGTTCATGTTTTCCACTCTACGAGGTATCTACCTTTGCCTGTGCTAATAAATCAAGAGGTCTGCTCTCTCATAATCGACCCAATTGCCCTGGATCAATGGAGAGCTGCCTTCAACTGACAACGCGCGCGCCCGATGCCTTTTCGTACCGATTCACTGAGCAGCCAAGCCGGCAAATCGAATCTGAGACGGACAACTCCAAAGTGACGCTGAAAGAATCAAGCCAGAGGGCAAAGGTCACAACGATGTTTCCTGTCATTCCATGGATTCGAGCTTGGAAGAAGAGCCAGGACCTGCCTTTCCCATCACACGTACCTGTACCCAAAGCCCAGAGGCTCGTCGTGGTTCGTCATCATACAATATGTGGGTCACGCTAGAAGGCTTTTCGAATTTCT
The DNA here is from genome assembly GCA_027478595.1 of Erythroxylum anguifugum. Classification (NCBI taxonomy): domain Eukaryota; kingdom Viridiplantae; phylum Streptophyta; class Magnoliopsida; order Malpighiales; family Erythroxylaceae; genus Erythroxylum; species Erythroxylum anguifugum. The sequence goes on from JANIPN010013972.1 coordinate 18,800, forward strand.
CTCAAACTCTGTTCCTCTGTGTCTGGTTGCGTGATGCTTGCTCTCCCGCTCTTTTCTTCTTGTAGTACTGCCAACTCGCCATAGTTGCAATGGGAAACCATGTTCTGGAAAAACGAAGGTTGACTTCCTGCTGGACGCATCGCTGCGCAGCATGCTGCATATTCGCTAGTCTGTCCCGCAAAGAGACACTTGTCAGCGTTAGCGTCAGCCCCGACAACAAAGAAGGATGTTGGTCGAATCGTACGATAGATTAGGTTTCGACCCAACGCAGACACCCTGCATGCTGGCTCTTCGGTCGTTTCCTAGTCGCGGCGGCGGTCCAGCAAGGCAGCGTAAGCTCTCACACACATGGTCTGGGATCGGCTGAATTTAGGGCGGGGTAGAAGATTTCGCCAGGACACGATTTTGTAGTGATAGTAGTAGGTGTGCAGTGCGGAAAAAGATCTCATATTGTGTCAATGTGGCGGTGGTGGCGGTGGCTGCGGGGAGAACGTACGTTTCCGTATGCCAAATTGCGTTCCATCTCGTTATACCAAGGTTCTGAATTTTGGTCGACGCAATCAGTACTGTCTCACCACGTCGTTTCAAGGTAATTGCTCGGCGACTCGGTATGTCGAAGCCGTGTGAAGTGTTTTTCTCATGACACAACCGGCTGCAGCAAGATCGGATGGGCCTCGTTCTAAAAGAGAGCCGGCCCACGAAGTCGCTGATATCAGAACGGTGAGCTTCGAATACAATTTGTGACCTGGCAAAATCTCTTGTGTGTGTGAACTAAAGTCATCTTCGCCATGATATCGGCGAATTCTTGAAAATTGCAAAGATCCCCTGAGCTTCACACGGATGGCTTCAATTACCCGTCTGGCTGTTTTTCAATCCGTGCTTCTGTCGATTCACTTAGCCGTCTTTGTTTCTGTTGTCACCTCTGAGAAAGGGTCTGTTGCAGATACGCAGTTGCTGGCATAAACGCAAGAGTCAAACTGCCTTCTTGAAGCCCAGGTGAACTCAAATGCATGCTAATAGTTCAATGAGTTGAAAGTTTCATGTATGGCACAATTCGGGGGAGCAGCAATGACCTGTCTAGGCAAACTACTATTCCAGTTCTTGACGTTACGACTCTAGCAACAGATAACGCTTGACCTCGGAAGGTCTGATCATCATGAAAGCATGCTTGCAGAGCCCCCTTGGCGGCCCGGCCCCACCTGAAAACCGTAAACTACTACAGATCGACAAGCAGCATGTCGTCCTTTACTAATCCATTCCCACCACTTATACCCAAGCAGAGTTCCGCTATATAATAGATAATTCCTGCCCAATCATCGGGGCATTTTCAATTCTCCGTGTCACGCATACCCCCTGTTCATCGTCACCTTCACCTCATTCACATCGTTTTCCGTGAGCCAGTGAAAGACATGTCAAAATCGCCACAGAAACCGCCACCACGTCCGCCCTTCTCAGCCTTGCCGCTGCAAAAGGATGGCCCACGCGGGAATGCCTGGGGACTCTTCGGACCAGACGACGAGCTTGGCTTGCTCAACTATATCACACCGGAGGTGACGCAGCGTGCCGCAGCGGAGGAGATCCGGACGGGAATTCGCATCGCTTTGGATCTTGCCCTCGACCACTTTGAACCGCCGCTATTCGATCGGCAGCGGGTGGGACGCAAACTGGTGCATGACGGCGACTTTCCAGCACATGACGACGTGCTGCACATCAATACCCAGGGCAGCACGCAGTGGGATGGCTTCCGACATTTTGGTAAGCGATCGACTCGAACATGATGAAGTCTGGCGTGTTTCGATGAGCTGGGCATGGCTGGTGAAGCCTCTCAAAGTTGGTGAGGAGGTCACCAGGTGTACCAATGTTCGGCTGTCATCACTCGGCCCTTCTCTTCAACCGGTATCTTGCACCAACAGCCTCTTTCTGCCCCAATGTAGGCAACTGGTCAGGCTGAACTCTGCAAATGACCAGGCTGGAGTCAACGTCAACAATGTCCCAAACATTCCTACTTTAGAGGTGATGGAATCGGCTGACCCTTGATGCTGCAATTTCAGGTTACGTCGACGGCAAGCTATTCTTCAACAACACAAGTTTGGACGAGGTGCGCAATGGGAAGCGACTAGGTATTCAGAGTATGTTGAGGCCCTCTTCCACACGTTTGGGGAAATGTGTAATATCGCTTCTTTCTGGCACAAGCTAAATGGGACCTTCTTCTCCGTCGGGCCAGAATGGGTTGAGAATGGAGGAATGGCAACACGCGGTGTCCTGCTCGATATCCCACGCTGGACTGCAGCGTGTGGGAAAGCAGCCAAGGAGCCTTTTGAGAACACTCGAATCACAGCGGACGAGCTCCGCGAGGTCATGAATCACCAGGGCGTGAGCTTGCGTTCAGGCGACATCTTGTTCCTGCGAACCGGCTTTCTCGAGGCGACTCAAACCGCCGAACCGGCGAAAGTCCTCAAGGTGCTAGAGCAGACGCTGCAGCATCCAATGATTGGAGTCGACCATAGTGAGGAGACGATGCGCTTCCTGTGGGACAGCGGTGTGGTGGCGGTCGCGGGTGACAACCCTTCCTTTGAGGCCTGGCCTCCACCATCTTTTGACCACGAGTTTCTGCTGCACTCCTGGCTGCTCGCTGGTTGGGGCTGCCCGATTGGTGAGCTGTTCGATCTGGACAAGCTGGCAAACGAATGCGAGAAGCAGGGCAGGTGGTCGTTTTTCTTCACCAGCATGCCGCTTCATGTAAGTACTGAGAGGAGTCTGTGTTGACATGCCAAGTCACAGCACTCGAGTCGCGAGCTGGATTGTGTGCATTGCTAACGCGTTCTCAGAGCAGAGGAGGAGTCGCCTCTCCACCTATGGGTATGGCCATTTTGTGAGACAGGCAGGACGGACGGACGGCTGCAGCCATGCCATTCCCATTCCCAATACATCGATTCCGTTAAGGAAGGAAGCATAGTAAAATCATATGAAGCTTGACATCTAAATATTTCGCCTTCGTTTCCACCTCTTTCTTTCCCGGGCGCCAAGGTGTATGCTGACCGTCGACTGAACAATACGACCGCGTAAATGGTGTACAAGTTGGCCATACTAAAGTGTCTGTCGACCGCTGCAGGATGGAGGTTTGCGGAGAAGAGTCAAAGACATCCAGAACGGGGAATGTGGCCTGGGAAAAGTGTACACTCACGATAGTTTTGGGGAGCCTGGACGCTGTCGTCAACACCAATGAGGTTCAAGCAAGGGGTGGATTTGAGGATTTGAGGATAGACGACGTGATAACACTGTCACGAGACAATCGGACGATTTGCATGTAAAATTCACACTTCTGTGCGAAGCCTTTTAAGCTCCTGAGATTGCAAGACGCGTAACAAGCGTCAGAGGTTCAATTAGTGAGAAGAGCTTCGCTATTCTGCTTCTAATAGTCTGGCGAACTGAGCCGACTTTCTCGTTCCAGCTGAGTATCCAGTTTCAGACGTACTGCCGAGTCTCGTATATTCCAGCCGTCTTCTATAGGACATGGTGACTGATGCGGTCGCTAGCAGCCTTGATATTGGAACGACTGGCAAGACCAATGTATACGAGAATTCCAGTCTCTCCAGGAGTTGGATTCCGACTCACGCGTCGGGCATACTAGCCTTAACTCCCGGTGAGTGAGAGATCAAGAGTGCTCCAATTTTTTAAATTTTTTTTCCCACTCCTCTGTCGCCACTGATTCAGCCTGATTCAGCAATTTCATGCTTCAAAGCAACTATGTGAACTGCATCATATGACCGTCAAGCCACTAGATAACTAGATATCAGAGTGTCGCATCAGAGAGAAGAGTTCTGAGCTGGCTGGCTTGCCTTCCTGGCGACGAGGAAGACGGTTGATTGGCTCGCTACCCCGCGAGTGCTACCGCCAGCCGTGGCTCGTGAACTTTCGTTCAAAGTCTATGTCAAGACATGTCTGCTGTCTCATTCAGGTGCGAATCTTGGCACGCGCGTGCATGAGCATGGAATAAGACGACCTCTGAGGAGCATGAGGACCGAATGATCTGATGAGAATGAAAAATTCTTTTCGGCCTTTCCGTTACGCTAACGATGTGTTTCTAGCGAAAGAAGTTCCTTGCGACAAGCCTCATCTGTGAACAGAAGCTTACCGGCGCGCGATCACGCTAAGCCTCGTCTTGACGCCGACTGGCAAGTCTGCAACCTTCTTGAGGACATGGCGACTCTTCACACGCGGGCAGTGAAGGTAACCACTGTAGAGAAGAAGAAGAAGAAGACCCTTGAGAACAGGAGAGCGGGTAGAGCTGCTTCTGCGAGTCCATGGCTGATCACTACTGATCACTAGCCGAGCTGGTGGCGTCGCTGTCTCTTAGCTGGAGCGCCTCCACCTCGGTAGCCCCGAGCTCCTGGGCGCGCCGTCCTTTGTCGCAACCACTCCATCCCAATCCGAGCCAAGCATGGAGCCTCGACCACGCTTGAAATGAACCAGAAGGTACGCGACTGATCAACAGCGATTATTAGCAGTCAGAAAGGTGTCTCTCAATATCGTCTTCCCCTGCGCTATGCAGTACCTGCGCAAGTTCGGCAGATGAAAAAGGGCATCCGGAGAACGACCTGCAGATCCAGATTCGGGCGAGCTAAGCGCTTATTTGGCAATTTGAACCAGGGGTCGAGCACGCTATGCCGCTTGTGGGTGCGCCGAATGGGCTCGAGCGTGATGGCGTTTCCAGATGACAGCTGAGCTTGATACCCCATGAGCTGTCGACCAGACCCGCTGTGGCTGCTGCATTCTCATGTCCCTCGCAGCTCTCGCAGCCAGGGCCCTCTTTCTTCTCCTGTCCAATGCCCAGCCATTTTTTTTTTTGCCTGGAATTGGATGTCCTCTCTGCGCTCGTCCTCATGGAGTTTCACCTTGCTCGGTTCCCTCAAAGAACAAGAGCCGCGCACTACAACGTTGAAGTGTCTCCCTACTGCAAGCTCCGAACGGCCTGGGCCTTGGAGCTTCGGCTCGACGAACAGGCGGCAGAGCTCACAGGAGTAGCTCCCCCCATCCAGCTGTTTGTCGAGGCCTCTTGCTCTTCCAGGGGCACAGCACCATTACAACCTGACCATGCCTAAAGCGAGTGTACTGATTTTCCCAGACGAGACTGGCAAGCTGCAACCACTCGGCTGGAACGTCTGGAAACTGGTTGCGCCGCCTCGCTGGGCTTTCGACTGGGAAGCAGAGCTCCCTTCCTCACTTGAAGTGGACAACAGCACTCGCGGCAATGCTTGCGTCTCACGCCTTGCCAAACCCAGCCTGTGTGGCTTGTCTGCCATGCTGCTGCATGTCTGTCCATGTCTGGGCTTGAGTTTGAGTTTGGCTTTTCTTTGATGCGAGCTACACCAATCTCGGGGTGCCCGTCACTAGATGCTGGTGGCTCAATGGCCAGCGCCTCCTGCTACTTGCTGTGGCTCTATCAGATTGCTTGCCCGCGCGTCACCCAGAAACCAAGCCTCCGCGAGGCGTTGCTTGGCCGCTTCCGCTTTCCTTTCGAGTGCACTCTCCCTCCACTCTCCTTAGCGTCGCATGTCAACGCAATCCTAATCTGTGCGGGATCCGGACAGTATGGCGCTGAGCTGCATCTTCTGGTGGCTGGCTAGACTGGTCCATGGCCGCTGAGAATGTTTGACATCCGTCCAGACCCAAAGCTCGCGTATAGTCTTGTCTACAATATCATGAAGGCCGTTATGGAGGCAAGGTGGAAAAGGAATATGGAGAGTGCCCTGGATGAATATATGAAGCAGCCCATCAGCACCATTGATTTCCGTTTTCCTCGACGCATTCGCCAGGTTCGCCCAAGGTAGCTCCGAGCTCTCCAAACGACAACTCTTCTTTGACTTGTATACAAGGTAGCATCCGTATACTCCCTTCTCTCTGGCTAGTCGATCTTTTTCCTGGCCTACGCCACTTCTTTCCCTCTTTCCTCCACACACAGTTCCATCCCCTAAACCCTCAAACGCCATGGCACTTTCTCAGGCTATTGGCTCGCCTCCATTGATGGCCATTGATGACTCATTCGAGTCTCCATCCTCCCACATCGGCTCTGTCCATGGCTCCATGGCCGGCTTCCACAGGCTGCCAGCGAGGATGAAATCAGATCGGCTCTCGGTGAACGTTGCCGAGATCGGCGACGATGAGAGCGACGATGGACACTCCGTCTGCAACACGTACAAGTGCAGCTGCTGCGACGTCTCCTCCATCTCGGGAAGCACCCTGAAGCACGAGGACTTCTCCGAGTCGACCTTCCTCCAGTCTTACCGCAAGACCACCTGCGAGAGCAGCTACTCGGCCGCCGTCCGATTCGCCAAGATGATCGAGCTTCTGTCCAACGTCTCCGTCGAGGCCTTCTCGCTCAAGGATTTCTACGAGAAGGTGTCTATTGAGCACGAGACCTACTCCAAGGTCATTGCCGACCTGAGGTCGTGCTACCACCGCGAGAGGCACCAGCACAAGCTCTGCCAGGGCCACCTCCACGACGCCCGGCACGAGATCATCGTCCTCAAGGAGACGCACGAGAAGGAGGTGTCAGTCCTGAAGGAGACCATCAAGGATCTTCGGAAGGAGGTCACAGTCATCAGCAAGGAGCGAGACGTCCTTGTCAAGGAGGTGTCAGTCCTCAAGGAGACTCACGAGAAGGAGATCAGGATCCTGAAGGAGCACCACGAGAAGATCATCAAGGAGCTCCGCGAGAAGTTCGAGAAGGAGATCAGCATCATCCGGGAGGAGCACAAGAGCCAGATCATCGACATCGAGCGCAAGCACGAAGTCAAGATCGTCGATATCAGGAAGCACTACGAGACCAGGATCGTCGACATTGAGAAGAAGCACGAGACCACGATTGTCAACATTGAGAAGAAGCACGAGGTGTACATCAAGGAGCTCAAGGAGAAGCACGAGACCACCATCAAGGAGCTCAAGGAGCACCGCGAGACCATCATTCGCGAGCTCAAGGAGAAGCACGAGGTCTTTGTGCGCGACATCAAGGAGAAGCACGAGACGTTCATCCGCGAGCTCAAGGAGAAGCACGAGACCAGCATCCGCGAGATCAGCAGCCGCTACGAGTCCGTTAGCAAGGAGTACAAGGAGTTCAAGCACTCGCACGAGCTCATCGTCAAGGAGCTCAAGGAGTCGCACGAGAAGTTCGTCAAGGAGCTCAAGGAGACGCACAAGACGCAGATTGAGAAGACCATCATCGACACCACCACCAAGATCACCACCGAGATCCGCGAGAGCTCGAGCAACGACTTTGACTGCGAGCGCAAGGACCTGCAGAAGAAGCACAGGACCGCCATCAGCTGGTGGAAGACTGCCGAGGAGACCAAGGCGGCCATGGAGAAGCACTACCGCAAGGAGATCGAGGAGCTGCGCGAGCTGCACGAGACCGAGGAGCGCAAGCTCAAGTACCAGCTGGCCGAGGCGAGCTCGAGCGAGGATTCGCACCACCACCACTCCGGCTGCGGCTGCAGCAGCGGCGGCGGCAAGCAGCACTCCCACTCCCACACTTCCACCTCCACCTCCACCGAGTCGTCCTCTTCCTCCTCCTCCACCTCCGTCTCCGTCGAGGTCACCAAGATCCAGGAGGAGCTCACCGTGGCCACGAGCAAGGCCAGCAAGGCTCAGACGCTCGTCAAGGAGATCACGCACGAGCGCGACCAGCTGCAGACCAAGGTCAAGCAGCTCGAGACGGACCTGGCTGCGGCCAAGGCCGCCGTGAAGGCTCTGCCGGCGCCGGCCAAGAAGCCGACACACGGCCAGGGCGGCGCGCACTCGATCCAGTGGATCATGTACCACAACCAGCTGCTGAGCGAGGAGACGCACGTCAACGGCACCAGCTGGATCCACAAGCCGTTCGCGCGCGACCTGGCCTTCAACGTCAACGAGAACCTGTGGGACGCCGTGTCGAGGCTCGCCGCACCCGGCCAGTCCGGCTACCACGTCGACCCCAAGTCGCTGGGCTGCGACCCGGCGCGCGGCAAGACCAAGACCATGATCGTGGCCTACCACACCGCCGGCTCCCAGGAGCTGCAGTACGCGGCGGCCGTCGACGGCGACATGCTTCGCTTTCCTGCCGTCACGGGGAGTACGTCCACGACCGCAGTCAACAAGGACGGCGCCGCCTGCGTCGAGGAGGCGTAGACGTGACCGGGACGGAAGTCCAGGCAGGCGTCGCCGATCCTGGCGGACAGCTGTGGCCACCGTGCTGGTGAAGCCGTGGCAGTGCCTCTGCTGCTTCTGCTGCTTCGGGAGAGGCTCTCACTCCGAGTCACTCGAGTCAGCAGACGGCGATTTCCACCAACGGTAGAGGTGTCGACATCTACTGCCTTTTTCCACCAGCTCACCAACCCACCGCCTGCCAAACGGCTTCCTTTTTCCCTTCCTTTTCTTTTCTTTTTTTTCCTAATCTTATTTCCTACTTTTGGTGTACAGGTTTATTTGAACTATGAGATGGAATTGACGGCAAATAGCGACGACATGGGACACGGACATTGGGTTTTCCAGCATTTGGGACAATGGCAGGGGGAGGGGGGAATGAATCCATTTGGGTTTTTTTTTTTTTCTCTCTTTTTAATCTTCGAATCTGATCTGTAAAATACCCTAATTCAGTTTCAAAAAGATCTTCATACTTTATCTTCTTGATATTGTCCGTCCACTTTGCCCTGCGGACTGTCGAGGTTGTGAATTCACTGTGGCCACAATGCGGCGCATACGTCGAGACACATGTACTACTCCCAGGTCCACTAGGACACAGAGAGAACTTGTACCCCATCCATACCGTAACCCCCTCCCCTTAAGTCGACCTAGCACAAGGCATCGAACTACTCGGCAGCCAAAAGTCGTCTAACAATCTCTCGGTAACGAGCGCCGCGTGCCGACTTGTACGTAGCTAGACGAACCGGGTCCCTATCATCGACTACTGCCTTTTTCTGCTTCTTCTGGAATTCGCTACACGGTCACGGAATTGGTGTCAACTGTATCTAGTCACCAAGACTTGATTCACTAGCTAGCTACTTGTTCGGCGATGGGAACGCGCTATAGCCCCAGCCATACATAGTAGCCTTTGAACCATTCAAATCACTTAGACTTTCGCTCTTCCTCTCCTTCCTTAGCAAGCCTTCTCGCATTATTCTAGACGACGCAATGACTCACTGAGCACTCGCTTGCTCACTCGCTTGCTCATTCACTCACTCACTCACTCACTCACTCACTCACTTGCACCTCCCCACCCTCACTTCCCGACACATTCACTCATTCACTCACTCACCACCATCACCATCACCGCCACCGCCGCCACTCCTAATCTCCACCCAAGTGCCCCCGCAGTAGCACTGCCTCAGAAACGAGCCGAAGTAATCATTCTGGCGCGTGCGCTGCGACGCCTGGTCCTCCATGACGTTTGCGCAGCGCGTGCACGTGCGCAGCGGCGGGATCGGCTTGCCGCTGGCCATCCACCGCGTCGACAGCTTCTTGTCGTCGTCTTCCAGCGGAGGGGCCAGCGCGTCGATGCCCCGATCCCTTTCCCTTTCCCTGTCTCTGTTTCTGTCCCTTTCATCGTCTTCGTCCATTCGCGTGTCTCCGCCGCCGCCAATGTTGTTCTTGTTGTTGTTGGTGGTGGTGGTGCTTCCGTTTGTCGTGGTCGGTGTTTTGGTGTTGCTGGCAGCATCGCCGTTGGCTGGATGATGGCCTCCGAAAGATGATTGCTGCGCCAGCTTGAGGATCATGGCGGCGCCCTCGTCGTGCGTGGGTTCCAGGCTGCGCTTGCCGAGCTCGAATTTGCGGTTTCCGTCCCAGACGATGTCGGCGTCGCGGCCGACTTGCGTGCCCTCTTCCGTCGGCAGCGGGTCCAGCGCGGACATGTCGGCGAACACGAGGTCGCCCTCGGTGCAGGAGCCGCGCAGGTTCCAGGCGCCGCGCGTGACCAGGGCCGCCAGCGCGGTGGTCAGGTGAGACTCGCACTGTCCCTTGATCAGCGACTCGGTCTCTATCATCCGCCGAGCGCCCTCCCTTTGGGCCTCGGAGTGATCCTTGTTGTCCGGGTTTCCGCCGTTGGAGAAGACCCTGCCACATATGGCGTCGCAGCTGTCGAGGAACTTGCCGAACTCGACGCTGGAGAAGACGCGCTCGCGCACCGCGCGCTCCAGCGGGTACCAGTGCTCCGGCAGCTCGTGCGACGGGATGCTCTCCAGCTTGCTCTGCATGGTCCGGATGCCCGTGAGTATGTGCTTGAACGCTATCCGGCCCACGGGCAGCAGGATCAGCGCGCCCGCTATCCTCGCCGACACGGGTATGTGCTCGTTGATCTGGCTGGTCGGGAAGGGCAGGTCCTGCGGCGAGCGCGGGTAGCTGAGCTTCCGGTTCGCGGCCAGGATCTGGCCCACCACCCACTCCGCCAGCTTGCCGCTCCACGCCGCGTAGTGGCCGAGCACGGCGGTCGACTCGGGCCGCGTCCAGGCGGGCTGCTCGCCGGCCCTCATCGGCCGCAGCACCAGCCAGATGGTGGCGGACATCTGCTGGCGGAGGTTCTGCAGGGCCCAGGCGAGGTGGGAGGACTGGGTGCGGGGCGAGGAGACGCCCACGGCCGACGCGTCGCTGCTGCCGTGGCCCAGCGCGTCCTGCACGGACAGGAAGCGCTGCATGATGGAGCTGAAGTTCATGATCTCCGGCCCCGACTCGTGCATCTTCATGGGCAGCGACGCCGCGAAGGCGAAGGTGCGGAGAAAGGTCGTCTTCCACGTGAGCGCCTTCTCCGGCGTCAGCTGCTCCAGAAAGGCTCGTATGGCCGCCAGCACGTCGACAAAGTCGCCGTGGCTGCCCTTGCTGACGTGCTCCAGCACAAAGGCGGCGCTGGCCTTGTCGAAAAAGGCCGCGTCCGCCACCTCCATCAGCGGCACCGAGACCTGGATGACGGACAGCTTCGGCTTCTCGCCCTTGGCTCGCGTTGCGCGCACGCAGGCGTGTGCCGAGAACGCGTTGTACACGCACGCCTCTCCCGCGTTGAAGGAGAATCCAATCTGCTGCAGGCTGCTGATCCTGTCCGTTGACGCCTCGAGCGGCACGATTGCGAGCTCCCGGTCGCGGAACTCGATCTTCCCATCACTGTAGGACAGCGCGAGCACCTTGCCGAACTGCTGCTCGCGAACGTCCAGCACTATGCCCTCCAGCCGCACGTCATCACGCGGATTCAGCTTGACCTGCGTCTTCGGCGGCTGCTGCTGCTGTTGCTTGGCGCTGCGCTTAGCAGAAAGCTTCGAGAAGGCTTCGAGAAGGACGGGCGCAGAGTTGTTCAGATCGTACTGGACCATGGTGGTCGAAGCCTCCTGCTCCGTGACGGCGGCGGCTGCAGCAGCTGCAGCAAAGTTCGAGCTCGCGACACTCGGCAGGTTGTGGTAGGCCAGCAGCAGCGTGGGCAGCACGTGCTCGTCCGAGTTGGAGGAGGTGCGGTCGTAGAGCAGGCGCATGAAGGACAGGCTGCCGCCGACGAGAGGCCCGGACATTGGCGGTGCGGTGTTTGTGGCGGCAGAGCGGTCGAAACAGGGGAAGACGGCCTTGAAGCAGATCAGGTTCTCCACCTCAAGCTTCGGGTGCTCCCTCTGCTGGCCAGGCTGCTGGGTCCAGTTGACGCGGACGACGACCATGCGAACGTTCTTGGCGCTGTCCAGCGTCGCCATGACCGCCTCGCTCTCGCGCCAGGAGCAGAAGGCGGCGTGGGTCAGCAGCGCGCCGGGCTCCTCGGGCTTCATAAACTCCTGCTCCTCTTGGAACCAGTTCATGTCCGGGGTGCAGTAGTACAGCTGCAGCTTGGCCGAGGCGGAGATGGTGATGAAGCCGGACTTGCCCCACGGGTTGGCCGGACCCAGCACGGGCAGCTGCTCTGGAGGGCCGACGACCCACCTATTGCCTTTCTTGGTGGCAGCAGGGAAGTACAGGACCTTTTCTCCCTTTGACTCAGAGCCCTGAAGATTTTGAAGTCAGCAGATCAGTTTTATCGTTGGCTCGAGTGACATGCGTGACGGAGGGGGGGAGGAGACGACGGCACAGGGGTTGACGCACAGATTTCTTCGGTGGGACGGGCTGGAGCCAGTGCATGCCGACAAAGCGATTAGCCTCATTCTCGCTGCCCTGGTAGGCCTTTTGCGTTATGATCCTGTTCGCGTTGACGAAGGGTGCGCTGATGATGATGCGGCCGCAGATGTCGGTGGCCACCAGCTCGACCCCGTTCGGATTCCAGGAGATGTGGGCGATGGACTTGCTGGAAAAGACCTTCTGGACGTGCTCCTGCAGCTGTGTCGGCGTGTAGTTATCCTGTATCCATTTCCCTTCTCCATCGTCGAAGCGGAGGAGCGACAGCTCGAGCTTGCCCTGGTCGGAGAGGTAGAGCAGGCTGCCGTTGCTGCACCAGGCGAACTTGCTGCGTCACGTCAGTATGTACGATGGATGACGCTTTAGAAAGAGAAACAGAAGTCGAGGCCCAGACTCACTCGCAGCAGCCGTTCCTCTGCATCTCATCAATTCGCTGGTAGAGGCCGACCGGCAGCGGCTGGGCCGGCGGGCGCTGGTCGATGAACAGGGCATCTAGGTCGTCCATGTTGAGCGGCTCTGGCAAGGGATGGTCGTCAAGTCCACGGAGGGATTCGTCTTTCTAAGGCAAGGTTTGAGACATGTTGGGCGCCGCTGTAGGATGTGGACAGACTGCAATATATGTTCCATCGACTGGGAAAGCCGTCACCAGCCGTGACCGTCCGGAACCACGAGCGGCTCACACAGTGACGCCAGATCACCAGAGGCGTGACTTTTCAAAAGACTTGACCTTATTTTGTTGGTGCAGACAGGTCAGGGCGTGTGAAGCTTGGGATGGTTGCGCGTGGGGAGCGGACTCAGAGCCAATGGCCTGATAGTATGCCAGCCAATTGCCCGGCACGAGGCTACACTGTTGATGCAGCTACAATCTGGAAAGAAAAAGAAATCGGCTGTCACGACAAGAACTCAATTCCTGGACAATGATGGCAACTGTAAAGTATACCAGGGTAATAAGCAGTGCTAGAGCTGTTCAAAGGGGGTTTTATGGACATTGGTGATGCAGAAATAATCATTTTCCAGCGTTGGTCAATTTCTTGCCCTGTCTGGTTTGATGCCTTTGCCTTGCAGCACCAACAAACAAGGCAACACGTGAGTCAGCGGGAAGGTTTACGCGGGATCTCTCGGCTAAAGATGCTGACAGAGCCGCTTGCCGAATCGGGGCCTTTTGTTTATTTACTGGGCATGATCGACAATCGGTACGTACCTAGGTACCTTTTTAGTCTCTGCCCGAGTCTGCGCTTGTTCCATACTGAGTTAGCGGCGGCTGCACGCCCGTCATTCTCTCTTACTCACTGTTTTTCTCTCTCTCTCTCTTTCCCTCTCTCTCACACGCACGTATGCACTTACGCATTCGCTAGCACTACTAGTACTCTCTTCTGCAAGCATTGCTAGTACTGTTGCTAGTAGTTCTCAATCGCTGTCCAGTTCACGTCGTAGTTCTAGTCCCGCAGTCTCAGTCCCGTAGTTTTTCCTACTGAATCCGGATCCGCACATCTTTCTCCAGTCCTCCAATTCCCCAGCTCTCCGTTCCTCCAGTTCTCAGGTGTACCTGACTGCCCGGTGACGCCCCATCCGTCTCCCCATACCTTCTGGGCCGCGGAAGAGAGGAGAGAGTTTCGGTCTACTGAGCAGGAAGCTGCAGGTGTATGGCACCTCCGACCGACGTCTTCTCACACACACATGCACGCGCACGAACACAGGCACACACACACACACACACACACAACACACAGATCATCTTCGATATTCACCATCGTCTGCTCGCTTTTGCTTTTGCTCTTGCTCTGCTTGCTTGCTTGCTGCCAAAATACTGGCTGGCTGGCTGTCCCGAATCGGCCGCCCGCCCGCCCTTTCTCTCTCTCTCTCCCTCATCCTCTCCTCATCCTCCACCTCCCGCGCGCCGTCTTGACTTCCTTCCCTCGCTGCAGCAAGGTTCCCTTTTCCCTCAATGCCCCGTTACAGTGACGCTTTCTTCCCCGGTCGCATTGTCTAATATCTGCCGCTATTTCCACCACGCACACCCTTCCCCCTTCCCTCAATTCCCTCACTCAATGCACTCAATGGACGACCGGCCCAGCGACGACTCTCAATAGTAACTCACTCTATAACCACGAATGCTCAGCTACGAAGCCTCGTCTCTTTCCCTTTTATCGCCCATCACACCTTCTCCTCCTCCTCCTCCTCCTCCTCCAACAGTCTCAAAATGACAGAATCAAAAACAAGAACGACGCAGCCGCCGGCTCCAGTCCCGGACGACCCTCCACCGTCCGGACGACAGCAGCAGCAGCAGCAGCAGCAGCAGGCACAACAAACACAGAAACAACAGCAGAAACAGCAGGAGACACCAGATTCGACTCCAGCATCCACTGTTTGCAACGAACCACTGTTGGAAAGCGACGAATCCATGCTGAGCGAACTCTCCTCCTCCGAGAGCGAGCTCTCGTCGGTCGGCAGCATGTCGCCTCCGCCCGGCTACATGTCGCCTGCCTCATCCCATCCTCCCAGCGACTCTGGGCTCGAATCCATCAAACCAAAAAGGAGCAAGAAGCGTAGCCAGCAGCGGGAAGGCGAGGAACAAAGTGCAGGAAAGGATGGCGAGGAGCCGACGAGGAAGAAGAGGAAGACGCCAGAGCCCAAGCCACGGACCCGGCGAGATCTGGACGTTCGCATCGCGCAGAACATCCCCGAGCAGAGCGACCAGCTCGCTGTGCTTCTGAACCTTCTGCGCAAGCGAAGGAAGATTGTCGTAGTGGCTGGAGCCGGAATCTCCGTCTCTGCAGGCAGTGAGTTTGCTCTCATGTTTTGACCTTTTTTGCTTTTATTACGTCCAATTGCTAAATTCTTCCTCTTCCAGTTCCTGATTTCCGCTCCTCTACTGGCCTTTTCAAGTCGCTCAAGGGCGAACACAAGCTCAAAGGTTCGGGAAAGGCGCTTTTCGACGCCTCTGTTTACCAGACCGACAGCTCGACCTCGTCATTCCACGACATGGTCCGCAACATGTCCTCGTTGGTCAGCTCCGCCAAGCCGACCCCCTTCCACTGCATGCTCCAGCGGCTCGGTGATGAAGGCCGGCTGATGCGCCTGTACACACAGAACGTTGACGGCATCGACACCTCGCTCCCATCGCTGGCCACCACGGTCCCGCTGCCGCCAAAGGGTCCCTGGCCACGCGCCGTCCAGCTGCACGGCGGCCTGGAGAAGATGGTCTGCACCAAGTGTCACGCCCTGTCCTCCTTCGAGCCCGACCTTTTCTCTGGCCCCGCGCCGCCGCCTTGCCAGGTCTGTATTGAGGCCGACCGCGTGCGTACCAGCCATGCTGGCAAGCGCAGCCACGGCGTCGGTCGCCTGCGTCCGCGCATGGTCCTCTACAACGAGCACAACCCCGACGAGGAAGCCATCGGATCCTGCGTCTCTGCCGACCTCAGAGCTCGGCCCGATGCCATCATCGTCGTCGGCACGAGCATGAAGATCCCTGGCGTGCGACGCATCGTGCGCGAGATGTGCGGCGTCGTCCGCGGTCGTCGGGATGGGGTTACGGTCTGGATGAACCACGACGATCCGCCTCTGGGCAAGGACTTTGAGGACATCTGGGACCTCGTCATCAAGGGCCCGTGCGACGAGGTGGCACGGCAGTGGGACATTGCCGACCAGCCGGGCGAGGAATGCTCGTCCAGCGACGTCGAAGGCGCCAAGCAGCGCACCGGTGAGATCAGGGTGGTCGTCCCATCAAGCCCCAAGAAGAAGGCAGCGGCGGCGGCAGCAGCAGCAGCAGCTCAGCTGGTGACGCCCGACTCAACACCCAAGCAGCGACACGTCGAGCCAGTTCGCGTGGTGCCAAAGGTCATGCTCAAACTCAAGCCACCACGTGCCACTGAGGGAGAGCAGAAAGACGAGCAGAAGCACGAGCAGAAGCACGAGCAGAAGCACGAGCAGAAGCCAAAGAAGGCAAAGAAAGCCACGCAGGCACAGCTCGCCACCGCGAAGAAGGTCGCCAACAAGACCACCGCAGGCAAGAAGGCGGCCAGGCCTCCCGCTGCCAGCAAGCCGACGTCCAACAGCAGCAGAAAGACGGCCAAACCCAAAGCAAGCACCGTGCCGGCCATCAAGGCGGTGGCGTCCGTGGGACCAGTCACTGGCGGCATCCAATCGCACTTCACCGTCGCCAAGGCCGGCGTCAAGAAGGGCGCCAAGGGGAAAAAGGCAGGCGAGGGCAAGCAGGCAAAGGAACCGCTATCGCCCGCCGGATCTCGAGCCAACGCTGCAGCCCGGACAGCCAAGGAGGAGCAGCAGAAACCCAAGCGGGTCGATGTCAGCTCCGACGACCTTCCGCAGACACCACTACGGGTGGAGATTCCAGGCCAACCGACGGTCAGCGACAGCAGACGGACCTCCACGGACACCATCAGCCCGACGAGCATCCCCCGCGGCATGGGCGACCTCCTCACATAAACGAGAACGAAATCTCTCTGCACGCATTCTCATAACGATATGATTCTCTAATATTTTCTGCATTTCAATGTACACATGCATTTGGGAGATGAACGAACGGACGAATGAACAAACAAACGAACGGCTTTGAATTTTGAACCACGAGAGCAATGCATTTGATAACGTGGCAGAGAAGGGAGGAGAGCAGGTCTTGGGGTCTGGCTTCACTTGTGGAGTTAAACGGCGGCGATGGTGGTGAAATTTCGTTAAATGATCATGATGATGATGGATCACGCAGCGTGGCATCGCCGTGATCATGGCGTTTTCGGATAATGATTTCTATGGACTTTTCGGGCGGCTAAAAAGTGTCAAGGGGCTTCCGGGCCGGGAGGGAGGAGATGACCGTTTTCGTGGGTTCTTGCATCAGTGTGCAGTTTTCATGATACCCTTTATTCAGTGGTTGCGTCCGTGTGTGGTCTGGGTTGGCGAGGTTGCTCCACTTGCTGGGCTATTGATTGAGTGATCGAGAGATGGGACTCGACAGATGGGGGAAGCCATCAGAAAGGCAGACGAGCAGGCAATAGACGCGCGCATGGCTATTTTCCAGACATGCTTGACACATCTAATACCGGTTTTTTGTTACCGATGAGTGAGAGTAAAAGAGAGATACTCGAAGCAGTCTATGACGAGGAGAGTCGGTCAGACTCCCGAATACGAGAAGAAACATCTTGCACCATCTTGCTTTCCCTTTTGTTCTTCTTATTAGATTTCCCTCTTGACGCCTCTTGATGTTCTCATCCCCGTCCGTACTGGGTGATGAGTATTGT
The DNA here is from genome assembly GCA_027478595.1 of Erythroxylum anguifugum. NCBI lineage: Eukaryota > Viridiplantae > Streptophyta > Magnoliopsida > Malpighiales > Erythroxylaceae > Erythroxylum > Erythroxylum anguifugum. Next base: position 36,157 of record JANIPN010013972.1, read on the forward strand.
GCCGACGTCTGACCTGACCCAAACGTCCGTGTACCAATCTGCTATTCGCGAATCAGTTTAGTGATAACGACGAGCTCAAGAGGAGGTCCTCGTTCACGTAAATCTAGCCTGTAAATCACAGTGTAGCTCCGAGGACAAGTCGCGTCAGTGGCAGCCGTTTGATTCTCGCCCTCGGTAGGTACAACTTGATATTAAAATATTCAAGCGATTTCTCCCCTTGAGCCGTCTCGTATATATAGCATTACTCATATTCTCGATAATCGGCAAAATTTAGAAATCTTCTATTGGCTCATTGGAAGTCATCATCTCGACTCAATAAATGGTAGTTTTGGGTGTTTGTCGAGTCAGCGACTATTCCGTATTAGATGGAACACAGCACGTTCACGTTTTGACGAGTCGAACACTCTTTTGTCTACGACGAAGGTCTTCACAGAGTTTTTCAGCTCGGGAAATCTATGCTGAGCTGGTAGAAATTCTTCTTTGAAGCTGTTTATTGAATATCTTGTATTGTACAATAACTGCGCCTGTGCAGCTGTGTGGTATACAAACGTTCGAATCCTCTCTTCTGCTGAGCCTGTCTGGTGGAATAATCTTGCAAATGTACTTGAATGGTACAGATTCTGACGAGATGCTCGACCATCCACGACTGCAACTTCTTCTGTTGTCCCACCGATCATGGACCATTGAATATTTCCTCCCCAAAAACAAATCATCCCTGCTCGTCTACAGCCGTCTCGGCCTCGGGCTCCTGGTACCACCAAACTTGAGCCTCGTAGCATCGCTGACCTTCTTGACCTTATCCCTCAACGCGCTGCCCTCCGTGCCGAGCAAGATCTTGGTCATGGCCTCCCGTCCCTGACCGAACCCTCGAAAGACGACCTCGACACCCTCGGAGCCCATCTCATCCAGCAGACCGGCCCGGCTCACGCGGGCCATCATGTACGCGCCCAGCTGGTACGCGGCGTCGTAGCTGCCCCGGTTGTGCTTGCGGAAGCCGATGTTGCCCGTCGAGATGGAGATGACGGCCTTGCGGTTCGGCCGGGTCAGGGTCAGGTGCGTGTTGTGCTTGTGGCTGTAGATGTGCAGGTGCCAGGGCTGGCGCTGCTGCGGGTGCGAGTGCAGCGGCGCGTTCTTGTCCCTCCGGCCGGCGCCTTCGAACCCGGTGCGAGAGCCGGAGAGCGGTGATGAGGAGTTGGTGGCGGGTTGTCGGAGCCCGTTGAGCAGGCTGGCGATGCCGGCGCCTTGCTCTGTGGGCGCTGCGGGCGCTGAGAGACGGCTGGATCGTGAGATGGACCGAACAGATGATTTTGTAAGTGTTGCAGAGGTCTGTGAGAGGAGGGTAGAAGAGGATGAGGAGGGAGCTGGTCGTAGTGGCAGTCGCAGGACCGGTCGTGCCAGCCTGATGACCTCCATCGTGGCTAGTGATGCCGGAGTAGAGGCAACAATCAAGCTATCGTGATCGAAAGAGAGACGAAAATGAATGGCTGAGCTCACACTCGTCGTCCTTTCTCCATCCCATCAGAACATTCCACAGTGCAGCTCCCGATTCGGAAAAGAAGAAACTTCGGCTTTTGCGGCAATAGTCTCCGTGCCAAGACGCTGCTGGAGAGTTCCGCCAAATGATCCCGAAAAGAAAGTTGCCTCCGCTGCCCGTTGAGCGAGATTTCTGCTCGCCGCACCTCCCTTTTCCCTCGACATCATCACCTCATCCTATTGTGTAGGTGTCGGTGCTGCCAGTCCTCAAGCAGACAGGAACCAACACAGACAGAGAGCATGAGCGCTTCGTTACGGCAGGCACAGGCTCTGCGGCCGTTGAGGCTCCGGACGCCGGCAGCTTCAGGCCTTGTCGGGAGGCCCCTGCAGCAGCAGCAGCAGCATCGTCTACAGTTCGCACAGGCTGCATTCTATTCAAATCTACGACATGAGCAGTCATGTCTTCAGAGCCAATCCTCCCTCCCATCAAAAGTCTTCTCGTACCCTCCCCTTCGCCTCTCTCCCTCTCCATCCCTTGCTCGCTCCTTTTCCTCAAATTCTCGACTCTACTATGCACAGCCATCAGAAGACGGAGTGAAAGACCCGCCACGATCTGAAGAGCAGCAAAAGGCCAAGGCTGCGGCCGAGGGAGAACAGGCTGGAGAGGGCGAGGCCAAGGCAGAGTCCGAGAACAGCGACAAGTCCAAATCAGCCGAGGGCGAGGAGGGTGGCGAGAAGAAGGAGGGAGACAAGAAGGAGCCGCCGCCTCCGCCGCCGCCGCACGGTGACAAGTCGCCGTGGCAGGTGTTCCGCGAGACGCTGCAGACCGAGTTCAAGGCGTCAAAGGAGTGGAACGAGTCGACCAAGGCGCTGGCGTCGGGCGCACAGCAGTTCAGCGAGAACGAGCGGGTCAAGGCGGCTCGCAAGGCCTACGAGTCTGCGTCGTCCAAGACGGCGAGCGCGACGTCAGAAGCGTTCAAGACGACGGGCCGCGCGATCGGAACCAGCGCCGCCTGGACCTGGGACACGTCGGTGGTGAAGGGGATCCGCAAGGGAGCCAACGCGGCCGGGCGGGGCATCGACAAGGCGACCAAGCCCATCCGCGACACCGAGGCGTACAAGACGGTCAGCAAGGTGATCGACGACGGCAGCAGCAGCCGGTACGGCGGGTGGGTGGAGAAAGAGGAGCGTCGCAAGGCGCGCGAGCAGCGGGAGCTGGACGACATCAAGGCCGGCCGACGGCCGCCTCCGCAGACGATGGAGGAGGACCCAGAGGCCGGCACAAAGGTCACGGTGCACAAGGACGCGCGGTGGAAGGAGAGCTGGCGCGATTTCCGGGACAACAACCCGATGATGGCGCGGATATTCAGCCTCAAGGACACGTACAACGAGAGCGAGAACCCGTTCATCCTCACGGCGCGCGGGATAAGCGACCGGATCGCGGGCTTCTTCGCGGAGAACGAGACGGCGATGGTGATCAAGAAGTTCCGCGAGATGGACCCGAGCTTCCAGACGGAGCCGTTCCTGCGGGAGATGCGCGAGTACATGCTGCCGGAGGTGCTGGACGCGTACGTCAAGGGCGACCTGGAGACGCTGAAGCTGTGGCTGAGCGCGGCCCAGTTCCAGGTGTACAGCGCGCTGGCGGACCAGTGGACCAAGGCCGGCATGCGCGTGGACGGCAAGATCCTGGACATCCGGCACGTGGACATTCTGCAGGCGCGCATGCTGGACCCCGGCGAGGTCCCGGTCTTCATCGTGACCGCCCGCACGCAGGAGGTGCACGTGTACCGCAAGATCAAGACGGGCGAGCTGGCGGCCGGCATGGAGGACAAGGTGCAGCTGGTGACGTACGCCATCGGCATCACCAGGATCCCCGAGGAGGTGGCCAACCCGGAGACGAGGGGCTGGCGGCTGATTGAGCTGCACAAGAGCGGCCGCGACTATTACTGATCGATGGCTGTGTGTGTGTTGGAAAAAAGGAGGTCTGGTATACGAAGAGATGGATCAAGGAAGAGAGATAGAGGGCAGAGAGTCGAGCATTGCGTTCCGAGCGGGGGACGTTTTCTATCACGACAAAGAAGGGCATACGCGAGGCGTTTCTTTTTTTCCCTTCTCCCCACCCGACGATGAGAGCGAGGGCGAGGGCGAGGGCGAGGGCGAGGGATGATGGCATGGAGATCACCACTCTACTTTTGAGCTACTACTATTGTTGTTTTACCTCACTTCTGAACATGTACTATATACGTTTGCCGTTGCGGTTGAGGAGGAGGAGGAGGAGGAGGAGGAGGAGGATGTCGGTGAGAAGAGGAGATGAGCGAGAGGAAGAAGACGAAACAGTCTTCGCAGCGGGAATTGTTCTACTGTCCTGGTGAAGTCAAAGTCAAAGCTTAAACCAGCACTGATGAAACAAAGAAAGAAAGATGTTATCGCCTCGAAAGCAGCAGGAGAGAGAGAGGGAGAGAGAGAGAAAAGGGGCCAGCGTGGTCCTTGATGTTCTGTATAAAAGTAACACCTTGTTTTAATTATATTCTGGCCCGTGATGATGGTCTGGTCTTGACTCTATTCCCTGCGACTTTCGTGCGCCCGGTCCTGTTGTCTTCTGATTGAATTGTTTTTTCTGTTTTTCTTTTTTCTCTTTTTTTTTTCCTTTTTTTTGGTGATGACCTTTGCCTACTCTTATTGCTGTGCCGATTTATCCGGCTGGTCACGCCATTGAGTCTCTAGGGAGAGGTTGCTGGTATCTTCATGGTCGATGGTCAAGATGCTTGCTTGCTGGCTGCTGGTCGTGTGATGAAGAACATCGTCCATCCTTGTGTATCTATCGCCGAACAAACTATTAGAGTTAGATGGAGATTGGTATCGCTACCCCGTTCTTCTCCGTTTAGACACTTGTCTCTGGATCAATGCTTCTGGCAACAACGGAGCTATAGAGGTATCTATAATAGTCAGCAACTCGCTGTTAGGGCGGAGAAGGTACATATTTCCGGAGGTACTTGACCCTGGTCTTTCGCGATCCTCAAGGAAAATACAACGATCCCAACGCCAGATATGATTGATCTATACGAAAGGACACGCCAACAAGTGCAGCAGCGATCACGACAGTCTTGACCGAGGCTACACTGCGTCCCGGTCAAGATTTGTAGACCCGCAAAGCCAATGATCAATAGTACTTTAGGTAGATACCTACCTAGGCAGTTTAGCTTGTATCATCCAAATGATCAGCTCTCCACTAAGCGCGCTCAATTCCGCATTTTACCAAGTCACAGAACCGTCCAGTATGGGGCCAAGTCTATCTCTCAACGATGCTCCAAAATAATGGTCTGCCGGTACCCGAACAATGTAGCATCTGGTCACGCCAAAGGACCCTCTCTGTCTCTAGCTATTGTGACTAAAATCTCACCTCACCAGATACTTCTTTATTTACGCCAAATCTACACGCACACACGGATGAAAATGTCAGCAAGAAAATCTTCACTCCCACGCTCTCTTTTCTCGTCTGGCTAGATCAAAAGTTCGGAACTCCGCAGAGCCTCTCCTTGTCTTACTGTCATATCTCAGATACGTGCATCTGCATCTGTCAAGTAAATGTCAGAAACCGATGATCCCTGACGCCAAGTTACGAAAAACCTTCACCTTCCTCCTCTGGCTCCCCACCTCCACCGTTCTTGTTCCCAGATTCGGGCATACCCGGACCACTGGCAGCCCCAGTTCGTGGGTTCCAGACACACGCATGCGCACACGCACAGGCACGAGAATTGCGCCAGTGTCGATCTTATGTCATGGCTGAAATGCTTGCTTCCCGTCTTTGTCAAAAATTCTGTGTTTGTGTGGCTGGCTCGCTGAAATGGCCGCTTTCTGCGATTTTCAATCACGACATGATGCCCGTGATCCCGTGTCGTGTGAAGCGGCCGAGCATGAAGGGGACAAATGAGAAGATGGCATGTGTCGAGGGGGTACCCTGACAAACCACGGTTGCATGATTGAGACCAGAACAACACAGAGTATTGCTCACTCGGAATGAAGCTCCTCGAGAGAGAGAGAGAGAGTTTTCTGAGGGGAGAAAGGGCTGGCCGTCGTCATGGCCTGGCATGGTAGGGAAAGAGGGGGACGAGATGGAGGCAGATTGGCAGCTGGCTTCATATGCAGGGAGTACTTGTATATTAACCTCGTCGACGCCCGTTTGTGTTTGTGTTCTGTCTCATCATCGCCATCTTCATCACTACTCTCAAGCAGATCCTCGCGTCGGAAAACCAAGGGACGGTAGGTTTCCACATCACGTCACACGACGACACTTGACTTCTCAACCCCACCACCACCGGCGCATCTGAATAGCATCAGCAACTCGACTCACAGCCACGTTGAACCACAACCACACCCACTCAACAGCCACACGAATCGAACAACCTCAACATCCCGTCCACCAAATCTCCTCACACACACACACACACACACACACACACCTACACCTACTCACTCAGCCCAACCATGTCGCAAGAAGCCAACACCGCAGCCGTGATCCCGGCCGCCAAAGCGCAACTCACCGTCGAAACCCGGCCGGCCGCGCCCTCGCCCGGCGCCAGCGAGATCCTCGTGCGCACCCGAGCAATCGCTTTGAACCCGGTGGACTGGAAGATCCAAACAAACGACTGGTTCATCCAGAGCTACCCGACCGTGCTGGGCAGCGACGTCGCCGGCGAAGTCGTGGCCGTCGGGTCCTCGGTGTCCAACCTCTCCGTCGGCGACCACGTAGCGGGCTACGCGGGCGTCATCTACAACTCGGACCCAGCACACGGCGCGTTCCAGACGCACGTCATCCTCGCCGCGCTGTCCACCACCAAGCTGCCCCCCTCTCTGGCCTTCGCCGACGCTGCCGTCTTCCCCATGGCGGTGGCGACGGCCGGGCTCGCGCTGTTCAGCGACCTCGCCGTGCCGCGGGACCCGCTCCCCGCCGAGCAGCGCGAGAAGGAAGCCATCCTCGTGTGGGGCGCGTCGAGCAGCGTGGGCGCCACGGCGGCGCAGATCGCCCTCCGCCAGGGCTTCGCCGTGTACGCCGTGGCCTCCTCCAAGCACGCGGGGTGGATAAGCTCCGAGCTCGGCGTCCGCTCGGACCGCTTCTTCGACCGCTCCGACCCGGACGTGGTCGAGAAGATCGTGTCCGCGACGGCGCGCGACGACGTGTACATCGAGCGCGCGTTCGACGCCATCGGCGAAGGCGAGACGTTCGAGAAGGTGGCAGAGGTGGTGGAGAAGAGCATCGGCGGCCAGTTCTCGCCCAGGCTGAGGCTGAGCAGCGTCTCCAAGTGGCCCGAGCATATCCGGAAGCCGGCGGGCGCCAAGATCGAGTGGGTGCTCGCGTACAAGCACGCGAACGAGGAGAAGGAGCTGGGGAGGTGGCTGTTCAATGACTGGTTGAGGAGCGGGCTGGAGAAGGGCGAGGTGAAGCCGTTGCCGAGGAAGAGGGTGCTGCCTGGCGGGTTCGAGGCGATCCAGGGGGGGCTGGATCTGTTGAGGGAGGGGAAGGTGGCGGGTGAGAAGCTGGTTGTGGAGGTATAGGATGAGAGAGAGGAGTGAGTGGAATCCAAAAAATAAAAAAAAAAGGAGAAAATCAGAGGTGGTAGAAAAGGGCATGACACAAGAGGAGCAGAAAGGGAGGAGGCGTTGGTGATAGTGACCCATCTTACCTGTGTTTAGATAGATGCGAGAATCAGTTGCTCAGTGATCACTCCGTCGGTTTCTGCAGTGCTGACGCTGTGAACTAGGCCATGGACATAGTGAACAGCTCGAGCAGTGAACTCAACTGAAGGTCGACTTGCTACTAAGTGACACACATCCAATGTGATACGGACTCTCACTTGGTAAGAGCCAGATGAAGGATAGAGAGAGTAGCCAATGCAGGTCTTCTAGCAGCTTTGGTCACTATTTATTCTCCTTTCACTGCTGTTTTTTTTGCCTGGATTCATCAAAATTCAACCTCCACCTTGACTCTACTGAGTCGTTTGGCTGTGAGTACGGCCGACCTTGTGTATGCTGATGCTATATCGGTCTATATAAAACGGTGCTGAATGTAAGGTACCCTCTATTCTTCGTGCTGTTCGTTTCACGCCCTTTCAGCGTCTCGCTGTTCTTTTTTTCTCCTTCTCTGGTAAGACAGACTCATTGGACTGAGATACGTCTGTGTTCCAGTCACTCACCACGCCCTGGTTTGACCGTTTGACCTCTTCTGGCCTGGCAGAGGTTGAGTTGAACCAATCCGGTCTCCTCGAGACAGCTTTCCACTCACTCAGCCTCCTCATACCGAGCAAATACCTCCGTCTGCGCGCGTTGCAGCTCAGCCAAGATGGTCTGCCGCCTCTTCTCGCCACGCACACGGATCCTGCAGCGCATACCAGCCGGGCCATCAAAGACCTCACCCTCACCCTCACCAACCGCTTCCTTTCCTTCACCCCCCTCAACCCGCTCAAACTCAAAAGCCCACAACAGCCTCGCAACGGCGATGAACAGATTCCTCTCAGCAAGGTGGATGCCAGGACAAATCCTGCGACCCGCACCGTACCCGTAATGATCCCTCCCCGTCTCCGGATCCGCCGCGTTGGCCAGCACGCCCGCGGGCGCCGTGAGTCCCTCGAACCGGTCCGGGTCAAACGCGTCCGGGTCGGGGAAGTACCGCTCATCCCGGTGCAGGCCGTATACGTTGACAATAATCGTTGAACGTGCGGGGATGCGGTAGCGGGTGGCAGTGGCGGGTCCCTGGCCCTCGTCTTGCGGTAGCTCGTACTCGTCGTCTCGATCGCCCGTGGCGTGTGGGAAGGCGGTGGGCGAGATGGCACGCCACCGGATCGTTTCTTTGATGATTTGCGAAATGTAGGGGAGTGCGTCGTAGTCGGTCCAGCTTGGCATGTGTGTGGGCCCGAAGCCTGCAGAGTCGAGCTGTGCGTGTGCTCGCGCCTGGACGGCCGGGTGCTTGAAGATGGCTTCGAGGAAGACTTGGAGGGTCGCGGATGAGGTGTCGCTCCCGCCTTCGAGGAGGGTTCCGACGAGGAAGATCAGCTCAGAGTCGCTGACGCCGTACTTTTCTTGTGAGCTGAGCACGTGGTCGATGAATGTGGTGTCTTTGGCGTCGTGCGTGTCTGCGTGTTCTGAGTCGGTGGCGTCTCTGCCTCCTTCCTTGCTCCTCCGCGCCCGCACCCGGTCGATCAGCCCGCCGTAGAAGGCGCGAAGCTGGTCGCCAATGGCTACTGCTCGGCTGCGCCATCGGTTCCACACGGCGTCTGGTAGGTACTTGAATGCCGGCACGGTGTCGACTGGTGGACAGGCGCCAGTTACTGTGGCTGAGACGAGTGAGTAGAACAGCTTGTCCATCTCGGTCAGGAAGCGGGTGTTTGAGTGGGGTATGCGCATGCCGGTGACTGGGAATGGTTAGCTCATACTGACTGAATACCTAGGTATGTTGGTAAATAGCTAAAAGAGTGTAAACAACATACAAGGGCATGGATGTACGACACATCAACACACATCGACACTCGAGAGTAAACATGCAAGACTGATAAATATAGAGCGTACGCCTGACATGGCCAGATAGACATTCAGCATCGTCTTCAGCAACTTGGTAGGCTGCATTGACCGTTTCGTCTTTCATTCTTTTGCTGTCAGAGCATGCCACAGAAATGATTACCGCGGCCCTTCTAGTGAAAAATCTGCCGTCAAACTCCAACGCCAACTCTCCTTTCCATATGAGAATGCATCGGAGATGAGCGTCAGCTCGACGACCCCTGCTACGCAAAAATCGACATCCGAGCGAAGCGAGCAAAAAAAAAAAAAAGAAAACAAAGAAAAAAAAGAAAACAAAGAAACAAAGGATCAAACTCACCAACACTGGTCATCACGCTCGCGCCAAACCTCTTGGGATGCCTCGCCCAGCCAGCCGGATCTTGCAAAAAGTCAGCCAGCATCTGCACGGATTCAGCGTGCTGCAGGGCGCGGTGCTTGGCGTCGCAGCGCGCCTCGCTCAGCTCCTGCTGCACGACGCGCCGCAGCTTGCGCCAGCGCTCGCCGTAGCGCATGGGCAGCAGGTGCTGGCCGCGCGTGATCAGGTGGGTGAGCACGTAGCTGTCCGGCCGGTCGGCGTAGTGGGCGCCGCGCCGGTCGAGGAGCTGGCGGATGGCGTGGCGAGAGGTCAGGGCGATGGTGGGCGGCGCAAATGGGCCGTTGATGAGGGAGATGACGGGGCCGTATTGCTTGGACCATTTTGTGAGTCTGTTGGGGTGTGAGTGTGTGTATGGCTGGGTTGAGCTGATGTGGGTGGATGTAAGAGGAAGTGGGTATTCGAGGTTGGAGTGTGGTGGATACAGGACAAGGGGATGATAGATAGGTGCTGCTTGCTTAAGCCGGTCGTGAATGTAAACTTGAGGTTTGGTTGACACACAGCTGTCGAGACAATTTAAATGATGAAGACAGTCTTCAATTGGCATTTGGTAGGGTCAATAGCAATGTGCAAATGATCGATCAACTTCGACAAACAGTACAAAGCCGTACAGATGCGAGTCAAGAGAGAGACAGCGAAGACGCGACCAGTCGTACGTTGATAGAAATTGATAGATGATGGAGACAGTGGGAAAGAAAAATATTCAGTACTCACTGGACATGCAAATCACTTCGTGACAGCTGGTGCAAGTTGCCAAAGAATGGCAGCGTCGGTGGTCCTGATCATGTCGTTATCTTATCAGATGATTGTTCTTTGGCATTTCGCCGACCTCAGGCCTCGGGCTCCCCCCTGCAGAGGTCGTTCGCCGCGAAGAGTGGAACACCAAAAAGAGAGGTTTGCATCTCACCCGGTGGCAGTGACTTGTCCCGATCACCCAACGTCAGCAAAAGATTGAGTGCAACGACGAGAAAGATGCAGACCACCCATTGGGTCGGTGTGAGCTCCTTCACGCCCGCGAGTAGATCCATATTCAGTCGATCAATTGTTGCAAATCTCAAAAATTGTAGGAAAAGTCTTTGACCAAAGGATCTGTCTCCTCATTTCTGGGAGGAACTGCCTCGAGTTGACAGCCTGGTAAGACTGGGCGTGACAGCAGGTTTGGCAGGCGTTTGGCGCTTGTTTGTCTCAATTAGGGTTCAACGAGTCGTTGCTGTACTGGCAGGTCAATTACAGTTGGCTCGAGTGGGTCTCGGATCACAGGCGATGCTGAATTTGGCGTCGATGCGAAGATTTCCTCGTTGCATGATGTCATGTCGTGCTGCCTTGGTAAGAGCGCTGTTGGCCAAAAGAAATTCAAGCTGTAAAATTGGAAGGTGAAGCTCTTTGACTAAGATGTGAGGAAAGCGTGAATGAGACATTGTTCGAGGATTGGGAACCTTCTGCCAGTCTGTACAGGCCTCCGTGAGGAAGCGACTGTGGGAAGTCAAGAAAGTCGGGCACGATGGAAAAAGCCATCTTCACAGTATATAGGACAGGAATGGCTTCATATTCTTGACATAGAAGACTGAGAACAAGCTTTGAGTGCTGACGGTTTTGACAGTACAAATCATCTTTTCACATTCGGAAGTCGTGAACTGGAAACCCTTTCCGGATTACCATGACTCCGCCATTTCGAACTTGTAGGACTTGTGATTCAAATAAGATCTGCACGAGCACGTGATAGATGTGGAGAGGAACAGAAGTTCACGACCGCCAATAGCCAGCTCTTGAGTATGTAACATACCTCCTACAAAGTTTCAGCTGGACCCAAATCCTCACTTTGAAAGTGAAACGCGTAGGCAGATCTATAATCTATGTCTATAAGAACTGGCACTGTAGCAACAAACTTGAATCTAACCGGAGATCTACCCACACACAAATCAAGTACGTATCGTACACGCCCTTTTTATGAGCCATTCTATCACGTGCACCCTTCAGCCTTTTGCTTGCAATGCTGCCAAACGCTCAGAGCCAAGGCCAACGACCACCCACTCGCGTTCCCACGCCACACGCAACCATCACACCGTTCATGCCCGCAACGTGCCCGTCTCTCGCGCCTCCAGCCTCGCATTCCACCCGACAATCGCCCTGACCAGATCCCAGTTTCCACGGTGACCGACCCAGTCGCAGACCACGACGCCGGTGCAGCCATCTCCAACTCCGAGCTGCTCGTTATGCTCCCCATTCTGCTCCCCGTCAGGTTGGTTATGCCGCAGACACAGGTATTCCAAAACACTAGGGTTCAATTTCGCAGCAATGCCTTCGGGCCAGCAACGCGGGTTGAAGAAATTGCTCGCGCTGAGAAAGTTGACGTGAATCGGCTGCTTGTCTTCCACCGGAGCGTCGCCGTTGGGTTGAGAAGGGGTGGGCATGGCGCCGTTGGCCGTCGCCGTAGCAGTAGCCGTCGCCGCACCGGGCACCGCACTCACCACAGCGCTCGTCTTGGCCATCAATCCCGTGACGTACTCCGTCTTGGTCCTGATCTGCGCCGAGCGCATGACGCCGTAATAATCCTGGATGCGGAGGTCGCCGCTGCCCGTGAGCGCGTCCGGCGTGTTGTCCGCCCAGGCGCTGCCGTCCAGACACCAGCCACAGCCGCCGTACTCTGCCGCGAGCTGCTGGTCGACGCCAAACCGGCGTATCAGCACGATCTTGCCCCTCGCCTCGCCCAGATAGGGGACGCGCGGCGCAGTGAACCAGCGTCCCGGGTCCGAGGCGTAGTGGTCGTGCAGGACGCGGGCCAGCTGCTCGTCCGTCGCGTTGCCCAGCCCCTCGCGCTTCACCGTCATCAGCACCGTCTCGGACGGGTTGCGGTCGAGGAAGGCGAGCGTGTCGTCGATCAGGGCGCGGAAGTAGCGCTTCCCTGTCAGCGACACGGGGAATATGGAGTGCACGAGCTCGAGCTTGTCGCTGGCCGGGTCGGTCGGGTTGACGACGCGCGCGCGCACGTCGAAGAACCGCACGCCGTTCTCGAGCTGTTCTTTGGGCGACACGGCTTGGCACCGTACGGAGGGCAGCGCGTGGTGGTAGGCGGCCGCGTTGTGCGTGCCGGGGATGCTGAGTCCGCTGACGGGCGTGTCGTCGCGCAGAGTCGACATCCAGGAGGCGAGCAGGGTGGAGGAGAAGATGGTCAGTTGGGATGCCGGCGCTGGGTGGTAGACTGCTGTCAATCGGGCCGATGCGCCCTCGTTGGCCGGCGCCAGCTCCTTGGCCTCGTGCTTGTGCGCGTGCACGTCGAAGAAGTGTTCCTCATCGTGCTGGCGCAACTTCAGCCGGAATTGGCTTGCGCTGGTACTGGTGGCAGATGAGGAGTCGTTGGGTAGCAGGTGCTTGTCCGTCGTCAGAGTTTCAAAGGGCTGGATCGTGATCGACGTCTCCTCCCAGCTGTCGACCTTTTGGTGTGTCGTGCCGGACTGGAACTTGCTGCTCGTCGCCGCATCCTCGACGCTTGCCACCAGCGACTTGCCAAACTGGCCAATCGCCCGCAGCTCGAGCGGAGTCGAGGTGACGTTGCGAATAATGAGTGGAGTGCTTTCGGAGCCCATGTTGACGTCGTCAGGGTCTGTCTGAGGGAGGAGCGAGTACTGGTTATCAAACAGGTCAAAGAAAAGCGGTGGGTACAGGAGAAAGAGCGCAATGAGGCAGGCGAGCAGGATAGTGAGTGCTAACGTGATCCACACGCTGAGATGCATGAAATGCTGCTACAGGAATGATCAAGAACAGGACAAGGACAAATGCAGAAAGGGAGACAATCACCGATCAATCTAGGCAGGTAAAGTTCAATTTGACTATCAAATGAGTGCAGGGTGAAGTGCACGTGCGATTTACCGCACAAACGTCAGTGATGCTGATCTGCCAACTGTTCCGAGCCGCAACTGGGCTTGCACCCCGGGGGGCTTGGCGGGCTTGTGCCCCTGAGCAGCCTCCCTATTCGCTGCCAGCTAAATTACCATAGCACCGTTGACGCGTGTGAATCGCGGCAGAAGCATGCCCAGGTGGGCGCCAGCGATGTTTGCCATCTTGAGTGCCAGGATTATATCGGTCTTTCAGAATCAACCCAGACAGCCTCAAAAGTGGGATGGTCCTCCTAATACTCAACTGAAGTGTTTAGACTTTGCGCGAATTTATCAAGAATAAGAACAAAAATAAGGCTACCATCCTGTTGTCTCGATTTTCAAGTTGAGGACCAAAGTCACCACTAGTTTAGTGATGCTGAATCGCCGTAGCAAAGGTCACGTGCTGTAACAAGTGTAGCGCGCTCGAAACGACGCGAACGAGTTGCCTGTCTCGAGATCAGCCTTGGGCAGTGCTCTCTATCGTCCAAAGATTTCTCCTTTCTGGCTGACAGAAGAACATAAAACATGAGGATGAATCTACTGTAATGACGAGTAGCCTCCACGTGAATGCATTTTTACGTTGTCCAGTGGCTCGGCCTGTGCGGTTTAGATCTCGCAAATGTTTCGGCCGGATTTGCGGAGTGGCAGCAAGCACTATCATCAATTTGGACGTAAATGATCATCAGTGCTCAATCTACGACAATCATCCGACAGCCTGAAGACGACAAGGTAGGTGAATGCCGTGGTCAGAATCCGGTGCTCTCTTTGTGTGATCTGCCGACTGGCGTATCACGACGAGTATGTAAGCTGCCGCTTCTGTGAGTTATCGCGAGGCCGACGTGTACTAGTAATGTACGATTTCTATGTGAAGATCCACAATGCTTTACAGCTCACTCGCTATCAGCGTATCAAGTCAGCTATCACTACTTCTCATCCAACCTCGTCTAGCCTCTCGGTATCGTAGCCTTCTCTTTCCCCTATCGCTGGCCATCTCGCTGGACCTTCTTTGCGACCCTACAGCACATACGCCCCACATATGCTCATGGAAATTCTCCGTCTATTCAAAGCTGCATTATGGCTTCAAGCCTGGCTAGCCATAAAGACTGACAATTGGAAATGATGGCCACAGCTACAAGCTGTGCTGCCCCTCCCCCAGCATGAGCACAGAAAATTTGGATAGGATGGCCTGCTGTTCAAAATCAAGGGTTGAGGGCGGTCAAGCAACGCTTTCGAGACGAGGCCTGCTTTCTTCTCTTCCAAGTCGTCTGGGTAACAGGCTTTCATATCAACCTCGACTTGAATCGCTACCCATATCTCCACATTTTGGATCGAGTCAAAGACTTATACTCGACGGTTCTCCAAGCATCCAGCATGGCTGCTCCTCAGTCCTTCGACTATGTCATCATTGGAGGCGGAACAGCCGGGCTTGTAGTTGCAAATCGGCTGTCTGAAGACAGCAGCTGTAACGTCGCCGTTCTGGAAGCCGGAAAGGATCGCAATGACGACCCAAAGATCAGCATTCCTGGTCTGGGAACCTCGACTTACAATGATGATGATTATGACTGGCAGTTCATCAGCGCTCCCCAGGTGCGTCCAATTTGCCAGAGAGCATAGCTCATCATTCATCATATCTGAGAAAGACTTGTGGACTGGTCGCTGGAAGTACAGCCGTGGCGTCATGTACCCAACCACCATATCCCTGACATATACTCACGCGCAGAATAGGAGAGCCTGCACGGCAAAACCGTCGATCTGAGTCGAGGCAAGCTGGTGGGTGGATCGAATGCGATCAACGTCTTGGCCATCATCTATCCCCACCGCTCGATGATCCCGAAGGGGAACATTCAGTCTTCCGTGTATGCTGTCGCTGAGAGAGCGGCGGACTTGATACGAGACGGCAAATAGGAGACTGCTTTGTCCAGGTCCTTGACTTGCATTGCTTTGAAATGGTAGGAAAATCGAAATGTACCGAAACTGAACTTTATACAGCTATCTACAATATGCCAAGTACCAGCATTTCGTCGGTATTTACGACAATAAATGATCGTCCATGCCATGTACAGACTGTAATGTTAACGAGACTCCTTCTGCATCGCCTGGCTTTCCAATTGTAGCCTTGTTCGTGCAGCCTGTTGTACTCAATGTCTCACCCCGAACCCAAATCGCAAGTCTCCCTTGTGTCGTGTTACCAAGCCTCGGAGCCGAGCTTGCCATCTTCCTCGCGCCTCCAAGCCTCAGCCCCCAAAGTACTTGGCTTGTAGTTGATGTTGTCCGATGAGACGGAAGTCAGGTTGCGGGATGGTAAAACGTGAAAGTCCGGAGAAGCACCGAGTCAGATCCGTTACAATTTGATCGGTCTTGGGACGCTGCTTACCGGCTGGTCGTGCTAGGACCACGGATCCCAGCAAGACGACGAGGCTTGAAGTGATGATAGCCTTTGCGTGCATCGTTGGACAATGTGATACACGAATTCTTAGGGGGGAAGGGTGGGATGGATGACTGAAGTACCTCTCAAAAGCTTACTTTAGGGGGTTTCGAAGGTTGCAAAAAGGTAGATGAGAAGAGGCATATGGATGTCAATCTAGTACAGGATCCGCCACATACTCATAGAGCTCATCCATCGTGCTGAGTTACAGGTAGAGGGCTGTGGAAACCGAACAAGATTTGACGTAGAGCGAGGAGTTCATTCTACCTTGCCTTCTCCTCCTCACTCTCGAAACGGAATTGATGCTGACCTTGTGATGACCGCAACGCAGGCTTCGACGCAGGCTTGACATACAAAACGAGGCAAAAAAGATTTTTCTTTTGTCCCGTTTTGCTGCCTCACTTCACTGCCCCCTCTCAGCTCTATCAAGACGGGAAGTATGAAGGCGGCGTGGAGATCATCGTAAAAAGGGTCCGTCTATCGTGCAAGGCGCGACCACACCAGACATCAACCCGCTCCCTCCTCAGGCAGACTCATTGATGCTGGGAGACCGGATTCTGCTGCCCAGTGGTGGTCGACGGTAACGATGCCATGGTCAGGGCGGATCCGTTCCCATCTGGCGTCGATGATCGAGTCACGATGTGTATCCTTAGTGGAGAATATTCTCGAGTACCATGTCAACTGTACCCCTATCTTTGCTGTGGAGGAGCCAAAGCTTTAGGTAGTTCGTATGCAATCGTTGACTTGCTTGGAGATTTGTCCTTATAAGTGACCAAAAGTGTCTTTACCACCGCTTGTCAACTGTGGCTCTGACAACGTAAAGTCTTTGATGAGCAGAGTCAAGAGACCGACGGTAAGGCAGAATATCAGGATCTCGCGCCACTGACTCTTCATCCTCGTAACCGCACCGCGATTCTCAGCTGGCGGTCGCTCGAGGGGATCGATTGGCAGAACCAAGTACTCGCCACGAGACGACTTTCTGCGAAGTGCTAGAAAAATATTTGCGAACATCACGCAATCTTTTCAACAGCTTTAAAGAGCAAAGAGGATATATGATCTCAACATAAACGACTGAAGGGGATGGGGAACTCTAGAGGCGTCTCGTTGAGATGTTTCAATGTGAAAAATCTCAGAGAACAAGCTTGAGGGGGGGACAGAACTGCGAAGCGACGGACGAGGTCGTTCCCTACCCAGATACCTACCCAGATACCCACCCAGGTACGTACCCTGATACCTGGTTGATAAACTATTGCATACATCGATCTCCGTAGACCGCAAGTCACCCTCAGTCGTATCCCTGTAGCAATTCTATGTGTGATCAGTAAGGAGCTGCATCTGTGAGCTGCTATGCATCGAAACTCCACTAAGGTGCATGCTGACGCTTATCGTGCACTTTTACCCAATCTCTGTAGGTATACGCAAGGCTGAGAAGAAAGATAATTTTCTGTACAGTGTGACCTGGCCGTCGACCGCCTAACGGTTTACGGTATCGCGCTAATCTCCGGAATTCACACCGGCCTCGAAACCAGCTGATGTAGATTCGCACTACACCTTGTGGCCGATCACTTTCTTACTCCTAGCCATCTTCTCCGCCACTAGTCGCTGCAGGCTATGTCTCAGTATGTAGGCCGTGAGAGGGCTGAAGCTCTTCCTGGTCTCCTTCTCGGTCCAGCCTTGCGAAGCTGCTTTTACGCTGAGGTGAATGGGACGATTATTATAGGCAGTGAGCGGCCTCTCACAGCCTGTCCATTGACCGTCTCAACCACATGATCTCTACTCATTCTGTGATACTTAGGTGGGCATTCACCCTGTTATGGGCCTCTTTAATCAATAGGCTCATCAGGTTCAGCACCTTCTGCCTTTCCCACTTCCCTCTTCCATGTTCCGAGAGAACAGTTGTGAATTGTTCGATCAGTGCCCTTCTTCACCTCACACTGCGATTTCCCTAGTTTTCTTTCACCTTGTCAAAGATGACTTCTCTTATTTCGGACCTCGGCTATCCCACTCTGGTTCTGATCGTAGTGGGAGCTTATATCACTTACAATGTCAATCTTCTGATCTATCGACTGTATTTTCACCCTCTCCGAGATGTGCCAGGTCCAAAATTGGCTGCTATGACACACTGGTACGAGGTGTGGTATGATATGTTTAAGATGCCTGGTCAGTATATCTTCCACGTCGAACAACTTCACAGACAGTATGGGCCGGTTATCAGGCTCAATCCTGAAGAAGTACACGTCAATGACCTCGCATATCTTGACTATATCTACGCAAGCTCTGCTCAAGTTCGAGATAAGCCACTGCTAGGTAACCTGGAGGTCGGCGATTCCCTAGCCGGGACAGCCGACTTCTATGTTCACAAGAAACGTCGGCAGGCAATGGGCACCTTTTTCCAGCAAGCAGTCAGTCGCCCGGCTTGAGCCTATGATTAGAGGCAAGATTGTTAACGTGTGTAAAATCCTTGAGCGACACGCTGAAGACGGTAAGATCGTTAACCTAGCTGATCTACTCTATGGGTTATCATACGATGTCGTTTTCGAGTATTCATTCGGTACCGATAGCGTCAAGGCCCTTGATGAGCAAGGCTGCCACGCACTTCGGGCGAACCTGAAAAACTTGATGCTTGGTGTCAAGGTGATGCAGCACTTTCCCTTTGTGGCGCTGATCGGTTCAATACCTCTCGTGGGCCGGAACCTCGTACCGCCAGGAGTGCTTGAGATGCGGCGGCTGAACACCAGCGTTGGCGATAACGTGATGGCAGTCCTCAACGATAAGGATAATCAGAAACGCAGCAAGAAGCGAAGCATCTTCTATGAGATTCGAGATGCTGACAACTTGGCTCCCGAAGAGAAAGCGCCTCTTCGTTTACAAAGGGAGGGCGCCTTCCTCGTCATGGCCGGGACAGAAAGCACAGGAGGAAGCAACAAGATCACTCTGTTCCACATTCTCAACAGCGCGTCCGTGCTGGCAAAGGTGCGCGAAGAGCTCTACACTTTGCCCGCAAAACCTACACTTCAAGATATTGAGCAACTACCCTACTTGACCGCTTGTATCCATGAAGGCAACCGACTCTCATTTGGCATTACTGTTCGCAATCCCCGGATGAGCCGCGAACCGATGCACTTCGGGGCCGTCACCGTTCCCCCGGGCTTTATCATTGCGACCAGCTCTCTTGCTGTGTGTGGTAATGAGGCGATTTTCCCAGACCCGTTCGCCTTCAAGCCCGAGCGATGGCTTGGCGCTGAGGGCAAGGCTCTCCAAAAGTATGCCTTCGCTTTTGGTCGAGGCGCTCGGCAGTGTATCGGCATCAACTTGGCACACGCTCAAATGTATCTGACGCTGGCCACGCTGCTATCTAAGTTCGATTTCAGCCTTTACGAGACCGATGTGACCGATGTGGCATTTATGTTCGACTACCAGGTTGCCCAGCCAAAACTAGAAAGCAAGGGTGTGCAGGCGACGGTCAGGTTGCGCAACTAACAATGATATAGCACTGCACAGATGAGAGGATTTGTATCGCTTGATTTAAAAGTTTCAGCAGAAGTTATTGCAACAGGTCAATTATAGTAAAAGAGTGCAATACGTCAAGTCTGACTATGTTTGAGCACGTGAATGTTCAACACCTCTCCAGCCTTGTAATTACACATACATCCGTCGTCTCAAGTAAGCACTGAATGCGTCAAGCGGCAAGGAATCGGCACCACACTTCGAGCTGCACCAGCTGCTCATATGCAGGACGTCCTCGGTTTGTGCTCTCCTTCCGATCAAGATATTCGGCTCACAAAGCGAGAACAGAGGGGCCATGGAAACCCCTGCAGACGCAGACCGTAAACGAGACCCGCCGATTGCAGCGCGTATGCGTGGCGTGAACTTGCCTTCTACTCTGACACTTCGAGCGTCAGCCAGCCTGCAGTGTAACAGCTCGCATTTCAATCTGAATCCGGTAAGTGTTATGCAATATCACCGCGAGCCTGGGTCAGTACAAAATATTCGCACAACAAGGCTGAAGGGCACAGGCCGCTTTTACATAGCGTACGATGGGGGCTGCCAAGGGCTCGAGCTACTGGAACAGACGATTTGGCTCCTACATGATTTCAGAGCTGTCAATCGACTACAAATCCGCCTCGACTGAATTCTTTTACTTGAAGATATACATGTCATAGTTTTTCATCTCGCTCCTGTCCTACAATCAACGTGTTTCAATCATAGGTATCGATTACCTTAATAGGTTGACATACGGGTTTACAAAGTCACCCAAAACGACGCTCCATAATGAATGATGCGATTCCCTCTCCGTCTTCCATGATGGCGGTGGCTATTGTGATGCCGTTGGTGGCCGGGATTGTAGTGGCGACTCGGCTCTGGTTGCGTCGATCACACAAGACATCGGCCGGCATCTCGCTCAGTCGAATTGTTATCCTCGAGCATGTCCTTTCTGGTGAGTCCTTTCCTTCACCACCTTCCCTGCACAGTAACGCATGCTGATATCGGCTCTTCATATTCATACCAATTGAACAATGCTCATGGTATCCTGGTCATGTCCACCTGGATCTTCTGGGGTATTATCGAGCTCGGTATCACCATAACTGCCGCTTGTCTGCCCTTGCTAGCCGGCTTCGTCACCACGTCCGCATACAAGCGAGTCGGTAGTTACGTGAAATTGCTGTGGCACTACCTGAGCCGACGCAGCCAATGTTCGTCTTCTTCATCACCGTCATCGTCGAACGACGCAGCCTCGACATCGACGATAGCGCCAGTAAGTCTAATTGACGGGACCACACCAATGATGTGCCCGGCAAGGGTCAGAGGCCCCGTTGTCTATGCTGGCTTGACGTCGCAGCAGATTCTGACTATCATCAAGAGCTCCTCGTCGGAGGAGAGCGCTTTTGATAGGACGCAGGCATGCAGCGCTGGCGACGAGGAACATGAGTCGAAAATCCTTGTCACAACGGTGACGACACAGCGTGTTGATAGAAGAGACTGTGAGGAGGCTGCATAAGCAACGGACATATCATGTAACTACAAAGCAGTCTGATGTAGCGACCTGTTAGTAGTGGAAAATGGCAATCTGGGTACTTTGATCAAATCGACCCAAATCCCCATGGGACGATCTATGAGACAACAAGACTGACCACACGAGCGGGGGACGCCTTCTCTCTTCTCCACTCTCTTGGATTGGTTGTCAGAGGCAATAACCCTGTCTCCTACCAGACAATGTAGCTGGCGTTGTCGTGAGATAGCCGCGCTGACGTGTTCGTGTGTATGCGATCCTGGCTGCAGCGGAGCAAGACCAATCACATACAACCAATTCTCCCTCTCGGACAGTTCCAAGGTTAGCTTGACTCACGTAAACGCGGACACAGAATGTCCGCAGATCTTTGCTCGGCTCAGTCAACGGCAAAGGCCGTGATAAGCGCGAAAGCGAGAGAGCAGACAGCGAATGTCCTCGCAGAAAGCATTTTTGCCTCTGCTTCGTGTCGGCCCTCGACTTTGCCCTGACTATAGACATTGAAAAAACGTGAAGCAATGCAATAGCCATCAATTTGATCCTTCTCTACAATCACACCATCCGCTGGGAAAATCCGAGTAGAGCTTGTGAGACCCTGGCGAAGATGTGCTGTTTAGGTCAGCACGTTCAGTTTGTGGAACCAACGTCTGGACTCACGGCTGACGGGCCTCTGAGCTGCTATCTTCTCCGCTCTCTCAGCCTTGTCAGAAACTTGACTTTTAGTGCTGATAAAACCAAATTGCTAGTCGTGCAACCTTGGCGACTTTGCTAACCTAGTTTCGTAAAAAGTTGTCGATGGCGGCACAAGGAAAGATCCAGGCGCCAACAGCCATGCGCTCTAAGACGAAAGAAGTTGAGCCATTGCTGCGTTGTCGGGCTGCCATTGTCTTTTAGATGTGACTATATTTGATACAATTCGTGTTAGCATGTAAGGCTCCAAATGTATGTGTTACACAAGTAGCATTGCGCTCAACACTATTCATGCCCTTTTAAACAGCGGCCACATCTTATAGCTCTCTTTCGACTTCGTCGCCTCCTGACTGGAATACCCCTTTTATCAATACCGCAATCGACGAGCACAGTCAGCCTCTTTACCACGAACCGTCAAGATGTCTCTGAAGCTAGAAGAAATCACCAACTACGACGACTTCTCCGCCGTCATCAAAGTCGAGCACGAGGCCTACGAGGCGCCGCTGAACAGTTTCTGGGAGATCCTCAAAGGCCCTTCCATCCCGGAATGCACCGACCGACAATGGGCCTGGCACAAGGGCACTCCAGGAAGCCGCTGGATCAAGGTCTCGGACCAGGCGAGTGGCGAGATCCTCGGCGCTGCTGAGTGGATCTTTCACAAAACCAACCCGTTCAGCACGCCTCAGCCTCCCATCACAGGCACTTGGTGGCCGGATGGTACGTATCGGACATGTCGAGCGAGCAGATGGTGGGACAGGAAGATTGACGGCAGGCAGGCTACCGGAAGGATATTGCCGACCAGATGCTGGCGACGTTTTTCAACGAAAGGCCTCGTCGGATGGCTCGGCCGCATGCCCGTGAGTCTCATCCAGTAACCTGTGCTATAACTGTCCTTGAACTCCTTGCAATGAGAATACAAAAGAGAGAGAAATGAGGCTGCCTTCCTTCACCGAAGTATTGCTAATCCATGCAGTGATAAACATCTGCTTCGTCTCCCAAAGAGCACGCCGGCGCGGCGCCGGGAAGAAGATGATGGAATGGGGCATCAAGCTCGCCGACGAGATGGGCCTCGAAGCCTTTGTCGAATCGACCGAAGCCGGAAGAGCACTGTACGAGTCGGTGGGGTTTGTCGCCGTTGGCCACATAATCCTAGACGCCACCATGCAAGACCCGACGCCGGAATTCACGAGCCTCAAGGACGAGCTGCTGCCAAAGCCGTTTCGTGTCTGGCAGATGTGGAGGCCCGTGGGTGGCAAGTTCGTGCCGGGCGTGACTAAGTACTCTTGGGATGCGAATGAGGTGCATGTTGCGTCTTGATTGTTGGAAAAGAGGAGGTGGGCTCGCGAGAGTTAAGAGTTGGGCTATCAAGTTTTGTTAGACTTTTTTCCCCATTGCATGACGCACTGTATAACTTTCTACCATCAATGAGGATCGTGATTTATGAATTGCGCTTTGTAAATTACATATATCATATCCTTCATAGGCCACTTTACGATCGCGTACGGGCACGTTCGCGGCTAAAAATAAATTAAATTAAATTAAATTAAATTAAAAAATAAGACACTGCTGAGATATATGAGTATAGGAAGTTCCGTTCCGAACAAATGCAAGAGGAAGGAGGCTTGTAGTGATGTCTCGACCACAGTTGAAGCTTCAGCCCCTTGCTATCCCCGATGCCGACGTTTGACATATCGAAGCAATAGTACTAATATCAGACAAAGACCATGTCTCGACACCGCTGAGCATCCCACGCCTCGCCATACACCATGCCATGAACATAGGCATCAGTGACAAACTTCCATTCCCCTCCGTGCGCGTGAACACCGCGTACGGCGTCCTGCCGCCTTGCAACAGAACGACCTCATCTCCCTCCTTCGCCTTGGACCCTACTAGAGCAAGGTATCACTTCTTCCTCCGGGCAAGATAGCGCCGGTTCCCCGGCCCGAACAATGGGGCATCCCACTCTCACTCCCATATTGAGTAATACTAACGGCCTCCCAAAGATATTCACGGCGTCAATATCCACGGACCCTACTAAAATCCTATCACTCGCACTTATAGCGGTACGTAGACTGTTCCATAGATACTTCTAGCGTTTTTTGCGGCTCCTCGAAGCCGTCCGGTAGGTAGTCGTATCGTAGAGTGCGGATTAGGCTTGTTTCTGCCGTCTCGCCGGTGAAGGGTAAAGGGTCGTAGGCAGAGTTGGTGGCGTGGGAGTGCCATTGGCGTATGGGTTTCCAGAGCTCGTGCGTGGTGACGGTGCTTGTGACTTACGTGTGCATCACCTCCTGGAGTGTGGGTCTGTTCTTCCCGTGTCGCCGCATTAAGTCGTGAGAGACACGGAAACTTTCCCGTATCTCTTCGTCGCTGTCCAGCCAGCGGGAGATGGAGCTAACGGTGGCGAGCGTGTTATATTGGTAGCCACGGGGTAGCAATCTGTTGTTTCCCTAAAGGATGCTGTTCGGGTTGCTGATGGTGCTACTGCCGGCGGAGGCGTCAAAACTTCTCCGCTTTAGGTCGGCGGTGCCCATTACTGTTGTTAGAGGGTATAGCGTGTTGGGCTGCGGGCTAGCGTCGCTCCAGTCAGATAGCCACGAGGGCAATACCTCGTCGTAGCTGTGAGGTATGGCGAGGATGTCGAGTTTACGGGATGACTGAATGGCTATCCGGACAAAGTTGGTGTACAACTCACGCGCGTAGATGCTGTAATAGGGACATATCTTTAGCTTCACGCCTAAACACACTTTAGTGTACCGAGTAAAGCGTATATCTGTTGAGCTTAGGTTAGCCGATTAGTCGGTTTATCAACCAGTCAATCAGTTCCTTTGCCAACAACTTATGGTGAGACGCACCTTGTCTCGATCGTCGCTGGCTCTATATAAACGATAGTGTTGAAACACGGACAAGGCAACTGATATAGGCGTTTCAGATGGGTCCGATATTCCAGCCCGTATTGTATGGCGAGTCAAAGAGATGCTCGCGAGTCTTGAGATGCCAATCTCGGTGCCGATGCCGAAATCTTCGGGAACATGCGTTAGCAGGTAGCCAAGGGCTAGGTTCAGCAGCCACCAGTCTAGTTCATCGGGGCCGCAGCAAACCATGGCCTCTTTACTGATAGCTATCTCCTGCACAATCCAGATTCGCCTAAAGAAATCTCTAGCCATCAAAAGCACAGCGGTATGGTGGCCGCCGCCGATCCTGAAGAAGACTGGGGCATTCTGCGGTGCTGTGTCTTTCGCCAGCCATTCCTGCAGTCGCCTGGCAAAGACTCCCAATGGAGCAAGGCTTCCGAATAATGGATAACGATAGTAGGGCCCTTGGCTGACGGTCCCAGCGTTACTACCCTCATTCTCCCATGGCAGGTACTTGCCAGCTTGCGGCTTGGAACCCGGGCCTCTTGCCTCGCGTGAACGCCACTTCTTCAGCCCGCTAGGTGCCAAACGGGTGAGAAGTTCTCTAAATATTGCAAACGCCGTTTCGCTTCCTTCGTACGCCTCACCCAACCAAACGAGCACACTGGTGGCACCCCAGTAAATCAGATGCATCAAGGCTACCTGCTCCGACTTCTCTTTCTTGTTGTCCTGATTGATGCAAATGGCATCGATCCAGAGAGCACGAGAACGGTCAGGAAGCCTAAGCGATGCAGTGCGATGTGGAGGCTTTACGGCGCTTGCAACGTGCCGCCATCGACAAGAACATCCACAGTCTGCGAAGCGCCCTGACCCCATGCATACGATAGGCACTCATACTTTGGCCTCTCGGACGAGTCCGCGTAAAAAGGCGCAGTATGAAGTCTGCCCTGATCAGGGCATCGTCTGAGCCCAGCGGCAGCAGCTCAAAGATTCTGATACAAGCTACTCTGGTACCTGGTGATGGGATAGAGCGGTAGAGGAAGTGGGGTCGGGCTTTGTGTGAAGGTGCTGTGGGTTCTGTTGACGAATTCGCCATTTTTGGTCCGATCGACTGCTTGAACGCTGAGTTCTCTTGCCACTGCCTGAGAAATTATCTTCACGTGAATCTCAGAGACAAACCCCACAGGCTGATTTTCCGCGGCGTCAGTTGACCACAAAAAGAGTGTACAAAAGATCAACAAACGGACACATGGATAATTTGGTTCAGTACATTTGGACTAGCGTGCACAAAATATTGCAGCTCACGTCGAGTTGAGAAAGGAGCCACCCACTCAAAGGAAGAAGTCACCGCCTC
The DNA here is from genome assembly GCA_027478595.1 of Erythroxylum anguifugum. Classification (NCBI taxonomy): domain Eukaryota; kingdom Viridiplantae; phylum Streptophyta; class Magnoliopsida; order Malpighiales; family Erythroxylaceae; genus Erythroxylum; species Erythroxylum anguifugum. Next base: position 61,755 of record JANIPN010013972.1, read on the forward strand.
AAAACATCTCGTTGTTCAACTCACGTCAGAACCTCTTCTCCCTTGACCACTGGCATGAGCCGATCTCTAATATCGATATCTGTGTGTAGTAATGGACTAGTTCAGTAATTGGTAGGTACCCATTTTGGTAGCCTGGTAGCTAGTACCCAGGTGCCTAGTAGGTATCTGAGTAGGCAGCAGTTGAATTTTGGATAGTTAGAGAAAAGAAAAGAAAAGAAAAGATGTTGAGAGTCAGGCAACTGGCACACGTACTGACATACGTTCCTCTTCAGACATATGCCTGTTTGCCAGAGGACAATGAAAGGCCTCTAGTGTGGTGTCCAGAGATCGCAGAGGAGACTGAGCTTCGTGCGTTTGTAAAGGCAGAGGCTCATGTCAATTCCTGAAAGCCATTCGGTATGGGAGGGACTGGTTAAACCTCTTCTCCCAAATGCTGGTTTGCATCTCACCTTTGGAGGATGTGGCCCGTTGATGACGCTTTAGTTTCATGGCTCTCTTGGCAATTGAGTCCTCATCCGCCGATCCAAACATCTCCAACGCAGGACTTTTAAGCCTCATCACCCGCATATTTTGCTTAACCAAGCTTGGAAGTTTGGGCACGACAAACTAAGCCTCATCACCACGTGTGCTCAAGAGCTGGAAAGTGAAACAATGCACGTTGCCGGTCATTCGAAAATTCGAACATGTTGACTGACACAGAATCTGCGCGCCCAGCTTCATTGATCTGACGGCAACCGAAATATCATGCTCGAGTCAGCAAAGACTAAAACCCATTCTCGCACTGATGTGGGACAATTCACGTCATGAAAAAATCGCTTGAGCGATGCAAAGAGCTGAAAGGAACAACAACACCATTTGCGTGATGCGTGAAGCATCAGTTCAAGATTGATCGCCGCGATATACATCCGTCAAAAGACACACTCGTTGATTTTTGCATATTGTTCTGCCGCCTTACACCTATTCCGGGCGGTTTACACGCATGCTGACTCTGATGGCGATGTGCCGTCTCCTCAGTCAGACGAGTATCGGATGGGACCATGTCCAGCGGATGAATTTCCGGTTGCCAGAAGCGCACTCGACGTCGTTGCCCGACAAATGCAAGAAAGCTCCGTCAGTCACAATGAATCTGAAAACAATGGTCAGCTCTGGCGGTCATCATGTCGAGCAGACCCTGGTTATATACCTAGGTAGGCTATGGGTTCCAAATCACGTCTCCACACTCCCCGTCAACATGGCTGGCAACGTTCTCTCATACTAGTTTATGGGAAAAAAACAGTTGCTGTAGAAATACTAGTTCGTACCATGCCCAGTTATAGTGGTAGAGTCGGTTTTGAGTTATGGCCTAGGCCGCAAAAATATTAAGTTATACTGAAATTTTTAGCTTAAAACGCTTAAATTAATAAAATATATATTATAAAAAGTCTTATATTCTTCTCTTATATACTTATATATAAACTTATATCCTTATATTTATTTATATATATATAAAATAAACTTTAAAAGCTTATTTAAGGAGCTCGAGTAATAAATATAAATAAAAAGCCCCTTTTAAATCCTCTTAAATTATTTAAACGCGCTAGACGATAAATTATTATTAAGTCTTTTATAAGACTTAAAAATAATTTAAAAGTAAAAAGTTTTTTCCCTTCTCTTTTTATATTATTTCCTTAATAAAATTTATAGAGAATTAAGAAGACGTAGTTTTGAAATTATAGGGATTTAAGAATTTAATATAATCGGAATTAAGAAATTAACTATTCGATTCATAGAATTAATCAAAAAAAATCGTCACAAAAAAAAAATAGCGGTGCAAAGTCGTGGTCCCCAGAGGGGGGCAACGTTCTCTCAACATGTAGTGGTGCCGTCTGCAGCCAATTCTATAGTTAATCCTATTGGAAGACGTCGGTACAAGTCGCACCATGTGCACGCTTTGGGTCAAGTGGCGGCTGCACCGTTTCGCTCGTGTACGGCGCCGCACTGAAGGCCAACTTGCCGCGATACCACTTCAAGCTTAGGTTTGGTCCCTGCCCAGGTCAGAAAAAGTGCTGATCTGCACGCCGCACAAGTTTCTCGCCCTGTGCTTCTGCTGGTCGAGCTGCTTCGCTTCCTCCAGGATTCCATGCCATGCACTCACCGTCGCACCCGCGCTGTCGGGACTCTGTGGAGTCGCAGGACCTGAAGATGCCTGCTCAAAATTGAAATTGAGATAAGATGCCGCAATGTCCTGCCTCTTGTCCCTCTCCCTCCCACCGTGTTCAGGTCATCAATCGCGCAGAGCTATACACGTATCTGGAGAGAGTTGAAGAATAGGAAAGTCCGTTGCGCAGTTTGAGAGACATTCAGGATGGCGACGAGTGAGCTGGTACGTGATCGGCAAAGCCCTTTTTGTGTAACATATCAAATCTCTAGACGACATGTGTACGAATGTCAGAGCCTCTCACTAACGAAGCACGCGCACAGAAGCAGCTTGAGGACGAGCTCCACGTGGAGCTCGTGCCCGGCACCGAGGTCATGACCAACGTCGGCTCCCATCACTTCGCCACGACTGGGAATAGCGACATCGTCCTGATTCCGCAGCCCAGCAGCGACCCTCACGATCCTCTGAACTGGAGTACGGGTTGGAGCTGGCTCGCCCTCTCCTCCATGCTCTTCGTCACCTTCAGCCAGGTCTTTGGACCACTCGCCCTTTCCCCAGTGTTTCCCCAGCTGGCCAAGGACTTCCACACCGACATTGATGGTGCCGTCGAGTTCACCGGCGTCACTGTGCTACTGCTCGGCTTCGGCAACTTCCTCTGGGTTCCCATGAGCGAGACCTTTGGCCGACGCTCGGTGCTGCTCATCACCTCGCTCATCACCTTCGCTGGCGCCCTCTGGCGTGCGCTAGCCACCTCCTACTCCAGCTTCCTCGGCGCCTCTATCATCCTCGGCATCGGCGCCGGTCAGTCCGTCCAGCCAGCCATCATCGCCGATCTGGTCTTCCTACACAAACGCGGCCTCTACAACACCATCTTCTTCACCACATTCTTCTGCGGCGTCATTCTTGGGCCTATACTCCAAGGCGTCATGGCTCAGGCTATCGGCTGGCGCAGTTTCTGGTGGCTCACCACCGCGCTCAACGCGTTTTGCTTCCTCTTTGTGCTAGTCGCCTTCCCGGAGACCATGTGGAACCGCAAAGAGGGGGGCCCGGGTGGTGATCAGCTATCGACAGGGGTTACTGAGACGAGCTCGGAGGCGAAAGAGATGGACGCGTCCGTAACTGAAGATGCACAGGGCAACACGTTGAATGTCCTCGGGAGGGGCGGGCCAAGCCGGCAACAGTTCAACGTTTTCCAGCCTCACCCGAGCCCGATCAAGAGTCTGCTCAGCGGCTTTTGGCTGCCTTTCAAGCTTGTCATTTACCCAATCGTGCCTTGGGCGGCCCTAATCCACGGCTTCAGCGCTGTCTGTTACCTCATGATCACCATCGTCCAATCCACCGCATTCACCGCTGCCCCATACCACTTCAGCACTCAGTCAGTCGGCTTCGTAAACTTTGCCTCGCTGGTCGGCTCTCTGCTCGGCCTCTTCACGGCCGGACCGGCGAGCGACTGGGTATCGATGCGTCTGACAAAACGGAACGGTGGCGTGCGAGAGCCAGAGATGCGCCTGCTGACTCTGATACCGTACACCGTTCTGATGATAGTCGGCATGGTCGTGCTAGGTGTTGGACTCGATCAGAAATGGAGATGGGAGGTGATCGTAGTGATTGGATACGGCCTCGTTGGCGTGCAGGCGCCGGCACTGTCGTCGATTGCTACGACGTACGCCGTCGACTCGTACAAGCCGGCAGCTGGCGCCATCTTCGTGCAGGTGACCTTGGCCAGGGCGCTGTGGGGATACGGGGCGTCGAAAATCACGGAGCCCATGGCCCGTATGGACGGTTACTACGCACCCTTTGTTCTGAACATGGCTCTCCTCGCCTTCTTGCTGCTGCTTGCCGCACCGTTGTGGTTTTTTGGCAAGAAATTACGAAGGATTACTGCCAATTCAAGCGTGCATAAGCTGTGAGGGGAGAACTGATCTCATAGATTTCTTATGGATGCCTCTTGATAAGGTTTGCAATAATAAAAATTTATGTCATTTTTTAAAAGCAGTGGTGCATATTCCTAGCTCAGATCAATCTCAGCACCTTGGACGTCGATTCCGAACCTCCGGCATGAGTTATGTAATTCAGTGAGTCATGTGGTCTGTCTGATTTTCTACATAGAGACGCCTTGTTCGTTCAATCCTGTTGTGGTGTCTGGAGTGGCGTCTGTTCCACTTGCAAATAGCTACTCAACACGAGTAAATTTAATTATAACCAAATCTCGGAATCACCACGTGACCCGGAGCCCTCAAGCAATTGTTCAAGTGAAAAATTGTGCCGCTGTCCAAATCACATCATGCGTAACCCGTTACATCAAGCAAATCTCCAAGTACAAATACTGAGTGCATCCGTGATCTAATGCAAAGCATTGTATATTGATCTCCACTGGTAGCAATCAGTCGACGAAGCCGACTGATGGCGGCTGACTGCTTCATCCTGCATTATCCAATTTTGGGTTCTGAGCTCCCTCGGCCCGCAAGCGCAGGAACCACAAACTCCTAGTACCACCTGGCCCGTACCACCACCACAACCACCACCGCCAAAAAGCGCTACTGACGTGACTTGAGACGACAAGGGGAGGCGAGGCAGGAGTAAACACCGAAAGGGTCTGCATCTGGGAGATCTCCAGAGAAGCACAGGTGTTTGAGTCTGCGCGGTAGATCCCAGCACAACCCTGCACCATCAAAGCGCGTAGCGCACAGCACGTGAAACTCGTGGCCCACTACTAGTACACAACAAGGGAAGCGAAAAGGGTGAGGGTCTCAGGTCTTGGATGAAACCGTTGAGAGAAGACAAACGAGTACAGACAGACACATGCCTGGACAGTGAACAACAACACTCGCATCTTACAGGGCATCAATTGGGCAGCAAGCGCGTCTTTGACTCTCTTTTTTTCTCCTCCGGTTGTTCCCTTTGTTAGTGGCGGTCTGGCGACTCGAGAGGTAGCGAGCTTGCCAGCAAAGCATGGGACCTGCCACTAGGAACTAGCTCTACCACGCGCACACACACACACCAGATGACCATTATCGGAAGTACTGTTACTACCGGAGCAGTTAAAGGAAGAGGAGCACAGAGGAAAAGGGCCAACAGGCCAGTGTATGACGGCCTGAAGCAGAGCTCCCTCGGCCTGATCAGGGAGGCTGGCAACTCGTACTGGTCGATATCTGGCTATTTCGTCACCTTCCCCGGCCACTGACTCAGCATCTCCCTCCCCTGGTCCTGATTTGCCCCTTCTTCCCCATTTAGCCCAGGTGGCGGTGAGAAATTTTCGCGCATGCGTGTTGAACGTGGCAAGAACGATGTAGCCGTCGTCGACTCAGGGTCATGAATGAAGCCTCTGCCAGACTGCTTCTCCCGGAGAGTCACCTTGTGGGAGGAGATGCTTGCAAACCAGAGCTGTCTCCTTCAGATGCTGTAGAATATTCAAGTATGCAAGTTGGAGGCTGTGTGACGCTTTCCCACGAGCTAAACGGCAGCTCGGCGTGTGGTTGTGTACCTGTGGCCCCCCGGGGAGCGACAGGTACAAGGAACGTATGGACAGGGGCACACCCCGGTCGGACGCAGCATCGTTGCGCGCCCTTCGCCTGTTGCTGCCGTAACACGCCTCTTTCTCCAGCACTTGCTCTCTGTGCGCCCGCTAGCCGGGAGCTTCTCCTGGCTGCTGAGCCGCTGTTCCTACCGGCCAGCAGCTTTTGCCAGCAGATCATCCGCCGGTTGCTTCCCCCCAAAGTGAAATGAGCTTCATTTGGCAGAGTGCCATTGGTCCTGCCTGTAGGAGTTTAGGACCTCGGCAGAATAACGTGAATGCTCACCATGGTCTGCCCCCCCCCCTAATGCTTCTGCCCCCGGCGGCCCACCCGCTGGCCTGTACCGTATAATGCGCCAGCACCGTGACGCTGCTCGCAGACCAACTCCTGATCCACACCAAAAGTTTTGGGTGTCGAGGACTTTTGTCCGCCATCGAACTGCGTATCGTCAAATCCTCACTTCCCTGTCACCACCTTCCTCCTCCACCAACCTCGCATCCGTCTGGTCACAGCACCAGCGACGTCTTTTTCCTTTCGACCATCGCATCATCTCAGCAGTGTTCGCCCCGGGCTTGACAGCCGCATCCAGCTCTCCGGCCCTCGTGAATTTCTGCGGGTGAATTTTTGACGGACGAGAGAATTCGACTTGTTGATTATTCCATGACGTGCCAGCAATTCTGATCCGGCACGCGTTCCATTCTTTCCACTACGACTTTCTTTTTTTTGTCACCGCTCGACAGGTCACGAACAACACATCTCACCTCTGGTAAATTCTGTCACAAAAAAACCGAGATCAAAAACAAAAAAGGTCGGACTGGCGATCACAGGTCATTCGTGTGTATTGCATGCATCCTGAGATTCACGGGCCGACATCAGGGTTCGGGCGGTTGAGCGTACTTCCGGGCTCAATCGTCCACGGTTCATTGCAGTCGTGGAGGGTAAGAGCCAGATCCCAAACAATCTGAGGACAAGGGAAGGGAAATTTGGGAGTTCGCTGGCAACAAACAGCCTCACAGTTCATCCAGAACCGTCCCGGGTCCTTCTCTCCCTTTTATTTGATACAGGTGTTTTTTTTTTTTTTTTTTTTTTGCTGACAGGGACATGAAAACAGACTCAGACGATTCCTTGAGCTCTGCTCCCATCGAACTTCCCTTGCCACCTCTTCCCGGGCAAGGTCCCTCTTCTAGCAGCAAAGCGCTCGAGGCTGCATCCAAGATCCCCGCCGAGTTCGACTTTGGCCCTTCCACACGCACATTCACCCATCAGGCCAAGAGCAGCAGCAGCAGCAGCGTTGGCAAGGCCAGTAGCGCCGGCAAAGTCGTCAACTGGAACTCTGCTCGCAGAACACCCTCGCCGCCACCTCTCCCGTCTCTGACCTCCCAGGATCCTACGCTCAGCGACACCTGGCACGACGAGAAGACCCCAACAGCTTCCCAGAACAGAGACGAAGGCACATTCTACACCGCGCAATGGGGCTCGCCGTACGACCTGCCCTTGCCTAAGCGGACGCGATTCGCCAACCAGGAGTCGCCTCTTCGTCTCTCACGCCAGAGATCCTCATCTCCAGTTGAGATCGACGACGAGGCCGATCCTCGCTTTGACCTCACCCTCACAAGGGCCGCCGCAGAATCTGGCACCGGCCGCTTCCGGGGCAGGAGGACAGAAGATTGGCTCAAGGCCGACATTGCGTACAGGAGACGCGGCGAGAAGAAGAATTGGTGGAGTGACGGCGAATCCGACGACAGCGGTGCCGAATCTCAGATAAAGACCGCGACTGGTGGCAGAAAGAGACGCGGTCGGAAGTCGGAATTTGACGACACTTGGCTTGCTCTCCGCGAGAAGGACAAGTCGAGATCGAGATCGGCTTCGAGATCCCGGCCCACTTCAAAGGGAAAAGAACGCACCGTGTTTGGAACCCTACGCCGGCCACACCGTCGTATTCTCAGCGGACGTTCACATCGAGCTGCTCCCAGCGACGCCACGCTGACCCAGGCTCAGTGGGACGAGATCGTTGCAGAAGAAGAAGAAGAAGACGAAGACGAAGACGAGGAGCAAGACGATCTCCCAGACATCAACATGCTGGCAGCGTTGAGTCAAGGAATGCAGGGCATTGTGCCCAGACGCAACTCCAGCAGGAACACGTCCAAAGACCTCACGAATAATAGTAATAACGGTGGCAGCAGCGACAAGCCCTTGCCACCCGCTCCGTTAGACCGCACCACATCAGAGTCACCCGTCGGTGCTACGCGCGCCTCTCCTGATCCGTCACGAAAGTCGACTGCTACACCCAGCTCGAGCTCTTCGCGGCCCAAGAAGAAGGTACCATGGCGCGGCAAGACGTGCATCATTGCCCTGCCCATGGAGGATGGCAAGGACGAGACTGGTGCCAAGAAGACCTACCTCACCTCCGCACAGGTCTCTGAACGGCTCAAGAGGTGGCATGACAAGGGCTATAGCACGCGTGGCTTTGACCTAGAGGGCGAAAACACGTACGACCACGTTCGCGGTCAGAGCCGGGGCATCTTCCCCGAGCCTGCCGACACTCAGCAGGAGGCCAAGGGCCGCAAGTATCAGGTCAAGGTGCCTGACAGGTCTTCATGGGACACGTACGTGCGCGAGCTTCAGGAGGAGAAGCTTAGGAAGCTCGGGGTGCTTAAGGATCGGCCCGACGATTCCGCCAGACAGTCTCCTGCCCTCAGTCAGGTGCAGATGAGCCTTGCCGGCTCCTCGCAGGGCTCTCGCGCTCCTACCGCCATGTCCAACGCCGTGGGATCTTCTGTCAACGGCTTCCGGCCACCATTTGGAGAGGCACCATTCTCGCCGGCCTCGTTCGCCAGCCCTGACCCCATGCATCAAGCTCGCCAGTCTATGATCTCTCCTGTCAACCAGTCTCCGGCTAGCTTCCATGGTGCGAAGCCTTCAATTGCCTTCCTACCCGGCCAGGGCTTTGTGAATCTGCAATTCCCTCAGCCTCAGCCCACGCCGCCGCCGGCTCTCACGGGCCACAACCTGCTCAACTCGCAAAACCTGCTCGCCTCTCAGCAGGGCTCGCGTGGGCCGTCACCGGCACTGATGGACCTCCACAACCGCCGCATGAGCATTCTCACCACCCCTTCACAGATGCAGCAGATCCTCAACCAGGGCAACAACGAATCTGCTCAGCTGCGCCAGCAGCAGCAACAGATGCAGCATGCCATGATGCTGGGCCGCCAGATGACTCCGCAGCTCCGACCAAACAGCCAATTGCAGCAACAGATGCCGCCGCCACCGCCGCCACCGCAGCAGCAACAACCACAACAACCACAACAACAGCAGCAGCAGCAGCAGCAGCAGCAGCAGCAGCAGCAACAGGCTCCGGCGGCAGCGCCGCCTAAGACGCCCACTGGCCGGGCAGACGACATGAATGGCCCCGCCATTTACAGCCAGCCGGCCCAGATTGCCAGTCCCATGCCACAGGGCAACAGGCACAGGCACAACGTCAGCGAGAGTCTCCAGCGCGAGATTGACGAGGCCGAGTACCATCTGGAGGAGAGCATCAGGAAGCAGCTAGAGGATGACGACCAACCGAGCCAAAACAAGGCCAACGGGAAGGAACGCAAGACGCCTGATGTCGGCAACGATGAAAAGCTCGCGACGGACAAGAAGGAGCCAAAGGCCGAGCGAATCGAGGCCGACCTCAACACGAGCGCCAGCAGCGCCAGCTCGCCCGCCACCAGCTCGGCTGCCGTCTCGAGGTCGAACTCGAAGCCAGGTCACGCGAGGAAGGCAAGCATGAGTAAGCTGCGTGCTACAGCCTCAGAGTTCGTCTTCGACCCGACCAAGACTTTCAAGCCCAACAACATGTTCAGTTTCGGTGGGCCTCCTCCCGTTGCTGCCGCTCCTGCAGTGTCATCGCCGAGGCACCAATCGACGTACTCCTTCTCGTCGAACCAGCCGGATGCACCCTCGGCGTCGGCACCGTTCCAGTTCGGCAAGAAGCGGACTCCTGGCCACTCCAGGGGCTCCAGCATCAGCTCTACCCTCAACTGGGCTGCCAAGGAGTTTGTCCCAGGCAAATTCTCCGCTCCTGCCGAGACCGACTTCAGCTTCTCTTCGTCCGTGCCGGGCATCCAGGCAAGCAAGCAGCAGCCGCACACACCTCGCCGCTCAGCTGCCAACAGCATCAGCTCGATAACGGCGAGCGATGCTGGCAGTGCAGAGCGACCGGCGGCAAACCGCATGTTTGGCAACTTCAACTTCTCCGAGGTGGTCAAGCCAGACGCGAAAAGCAAGGCCGTCCCAATCGTCAAGCCGGCCACTCCACCACGCGAAGAGGACGAGAACGCTGCTGAGGCCGCTGCTGCAGCAGCAGCTGCTGCGGGCGGAGATCGGCTTGAGGCCAAGCGAGAAAGGAAGGGTGAGGGCAAGGCTGCCGACGATGACGACGTGCCACAATTTGCCACTCCAATGCCGGAGGTCACGCCTCTCAAGGAGCAGATGCGTATCGCGCAACAGCAGGTCAAAGCTGCCACACCTGAGCCTCCCACTCTTCCGAGCACGCACACACCTCCGCCTGAAGAGCAGCAGCAACAACAACAAGAGGAAGTCACGACTCAGCTGCCAGTTCCTCCAGTGCTATCAAGTCAGCCGGAGAAGCTACCACCTCAGACCAAGGCCGTTCCCGAACCGACGCTTCTGCCCAGCCAAGCATACGAGAAGCCAGCAGAGGAGCCAGCAGAGGAGCCAGCCGAGACGAAGCAGGAGGACGACAAGGCGTCCACCGAGCCAGCGCAGCAACAGCAGCAGCAGCAAGCGGTCGAGTTCCACATGCCCAAGGTTGACACCGAGATCCCAGCCCAGGAAGCGCAAGACTCGGTTGATTGGGCCGAGACACCGCTGGAGGGTCCTTATTCGAGGCAAAATTTCGATAGGGCTTTTGCGGAGCAGCCTCGCCACGATAGCATTGCTGAAGAGCCCGCAGCGGAGGCGAAGGCTGAGGAGGTTGTTCGTAAGCCGTCGCCCAGGAGCGCTGCCATCCCGATCGTTAAGCCCGAGGAGACGAGGCTGTCTCCTTCCCCATCACCGGCTCCGGCTCCGGCTCCGGCTGCAGCTAAGGCCAAGTCTCCAGCTCCAGCTCCAGCGCCAACCGCAGCCACGCTTTCAGCCCCATCCGAGGCTACGCTGGTCGAGCAGCCCAAGGTGGATCAGCCTGCCAAAGTCTCGACTCCCAAGCCGGTCAGTGCTGCCATACCCATTGTCAAGCCCGAGGAGAACAAGGTCGAGGAGCCGGCGCCGGTCGAGCTGCCTGCCAAGGTGCCGACTCCGAAACCCGCCAGTGCTGCTGTTCCAATAGTCAGGCCTGAGGAGTCGAAGCAGGCCGAGCAGTCGAGCAGGGCCTCGCCGGTGCCAAAGGTGCCGTCTCCTGCTCCGCGCAGTGCTGCCATACCTATCGTGAGACCAGACGAGGCAGCGAAGCCCGTGCCTGAGACGCCTGCCAAGGTCGAGCAGCTGCCGACGCAGTCAGTGGACGCAGAGGACGTCAGCAAGAAGCGAAAGCCGTCACCAGCAGAGGAGAAGTCCGCCTACAACCCTGCGGTGTCCAGCTTCAACCCTGGAGCTTTCAGCTTTGTACCGGGCGGGACAACGACTCAGTTCAACTTTACGTCTGCTGAGCCTGCGACTCCGGAACAAGAATGGCCCGAAGTACCACGGCAACGCGTCATCAAGGCGCCTCCAAAGCTCGGTGTGCATGGCCGCAGAATCAGCCAGGCCATTAAGGGCGGCCTTGGTGGAGGGCTCATCGGCGGATCGAGATGGGCGGCAGCGGCAGCGGCAGCTCCGGATCAGACCCCAAGCCCCAAGCCTGCTGCACAGGCACCAGTCAAACCGTTTGAGCAGGTGGCTGCCTCAGTGCCTGAGGTCAAGACGCAACGTGAACCTTCACCGTCGCGTGGCCGCCAGTCCCTCATACGTGAACGTTCGCCCGCCCCAGAGCCCAGCCAAACGAAGGGACGAAGCCCGTCGCCTATCATCAGCGAAACGCGCAAGGGCTTCGCCTTCAGCACGTATGGGAATCGCCTGGCGGCGGCTCGGGAGACCAGCCCGACGCGTGAGCCCAGCCCGCCCGTCCGTGGCAGAGGCAAGAAGGGCAGTGCAACGAACGCACTCTCGAGGAGCCCGTCTCCCGATTACAACAAGGGCTTCAACTTCAGCAACTACCGCGACCACCAGTTTGCGGCGCCTCGGAGCCCGCCTCCACCACCGAGGAGTCCCTCTTTGGCATACAGTCCGCCGCCTGGCACACCGACCCCACCACCGGTGCCGGAGCGGTCGCCGTCCCGTCCTCCAGAGCAGAATCTCGCACCAGCCCCAGAGCTCGTCAAGCGCGAGCCGTCGCAGCCGCCGCAAGCAGTTGCAGGAGAGCAACATCTCTCGACCAGCCCACAGTGGGCCCGCTCGCCATCACCGGCAGTCCTCAAGCCAGAGCCACTTAAGGCCGAGTCGCGCAACAGCAACCGCGATGCGGCACACTTCGACTCGGCAGATCTCACCTACCAGGAGCTCGACGAGGTCATGCAGCAGCTCAATGGCAGCGATTCGGATCGTGGAGTGGAGCGAACACCGCTGGAGCACAGCCGTGCTGGTAGCCAGCTGAGGAGCAAGGGTCCCAGCCCCGAGCGGCTGATCTCTCTGTCGCCAGTGCGCGACGTTCCCGCGTCGTCACCGCCACAGCCGACGTCGGATCCCAACGAGCTCAACAAGCCATTCCAGTACCTGCCGCCCGAGCACGAGTTCGGATCATCAGGCAGCGCCGCAGCAGAGCTGGTGCAGCGAAACGCGCGCTTCAGCCCGTCATTCAAGCCGTCCAGACGGGAAGAGGAGCTGTCGCCGTCACGTCGCATGGGCCACATTGCTCATCGCGACTCTGTCAGCGACTGGAACGATGTTCTCAGCAGCAGCGACGAGGCCAAGTTCCACGCGCGCACCCGCTTCTTCGATAGCAAGGTCAACGATGAAATTGGCGAGGTCATCCAGGCCCGTCTCAGGCCGCTGGAGCAGAGCCTGGCCATGCTCAACAAGGGGCTCGAGCAGATTCAGACGGAGAGACAGGATGTGCGACCAACCGGCCGCAGCCGCAGCGCAGATCCTCACAGTGACGCCGACGACGAGGATGACGAGCAGCCGCGGGGACACTCTCCCGTCAAGGACCGCAAGTTTGAGAAGATCCGGGCGGCCATCCACGACGCGGTCGGACAACAGCAGAAGAACGGCAACCCCGATATTGAGCAGATGATGCTTGCCATCGCCGACATGAAGACGCAAATGGCGCAGCAGGCTGCCAACGCGCCTGTGGCCAAGGACATTGATCTGACAATCGAAGAGGCCATCACACGGCACCTGACAAAGACGAGCGCCGCTGTGGCTGCACAGGACGCTGCGGCGGACGAGAAGCTCAAGGCGCAGATCAGCAACCTCGAGGGCCTGCTCAAGTCGGCCGAGCAGCGTGCCAGGGATGAGGAGAAGGCGCGCCAGATGGCCGAGGAGGCGGTTCAAGGCAACCAGAAACTGCTGCGCAACGCGCAAGAGGAGGCCGAACAGCAGCGCGCCGCGGTCGAGGAGACTGAACGCAGCCTCAAGACCTTCTTGGACGCACAGCAGGACAGCAAGCAGCGCATGGCGATGCTCGAGGAAGCCGAGGAGGCGATGCAGAACAAGGTGCTGCAGCTCAGCTCGAAGAATGAGGCGCTCGAGGACACGCTGGAGGAGTACCGCATGTCGCACGCTGACATGAAGAAGGAGGTGGAGACGCTGCGCGCAGAGAAGGATCGCATGAACGATGACTGGAACAAGGACATCGAGGCGGGCCGAGCCGAGAACGAGGAGCTGCAGCGTACCATTGACGCGCTGCGCAGCCAGCTCGAGGAGGGCCTGCAGAGCCGGCAGTCGCTCAAGGGCAGCTTCGACAAGCTGCGAGAGGACATGGCCGAGGCGGTCAAGAACGTGTCACGCGACCAGGCCAACTGGCGGCAGAAGGAGGAAGAGAGCACGGCCAAGATCGAGCTGCAGTCGGCCCGGCTGGAGGCTGAGGCCCGGACGCGCGAGCGCCTCGAGCTCGAGATTGAGCGGCTCGAGAAGCAGGAGAAGGAGGGCATGCGGGCGCGATACCTGGTGGAGCAGATCCGGGGCGAGAACATGCACCTCGGCGGGCTGGTCAACGAGCTTCGCAGCAAGAGCCACGAGCACCAGGACGCAACCGCGGCGGCCAAGCGCGAGCTTGAAGACATGAAGAAGCGGGCTCAGGGCGACATCGAGCGGATGAACAAGTACATGAACGCCGAGATCGAGAACAGCCGGTCGCAGGCCAACATTGTGCGGCAGGAGCTGCAGGCGGTCATCAGCCGGCTGGAGCAGCAAGTCGACTTTGCCCACCAGGAGTCGGCCACGGCCAAGAGCCGGTTCAGCGAGATGATCGAAGAGGCCAACGAGTCCAAGGAGCGAGCGCTGCGGGAGGCGGCCGAGACGCGGGATGCTGCGCTGCAGGAGAACTACCGGTTCCACGAGCGCCAGCTCGAGGAGTCGCGACAGGTGCACCACGAGGCAGTCAACGCAGCCACGGAGGAGCACCGACGCGCGCTCGAGGAGCTTCAGGAGAGGCACCGGCGCGAGATGGACGACCAGCAGCTGGAGCACGAGCGTGCCATGCGCTACGCCAACGACGATCACAAGCGACTGCTCGACAGCGCGCTCGAGGACAAGCGCATGACCGAGACTTACCTCAACGGCAGGCTCTCGCTCGCAGACGAAAAGAGCAGCCACTACACGGAGCGGATCAGCTACCTCGAGGAGAGGCTGGAGGTTGCCAAGTCGGCGGCTCAGGCTGCGACGGAGGCTGCGCAGAAGGCGGCCGCGGCAGCAGCGTCGGCGGCAGCGGCCAAGAGCAAGAAGGAGAAGGAGGCGACGGGCAGGACATCACGGGCATCGATGGCGTCGGTGTCGAGGCCGAGCCTTTCGTTCTCGGGCAACTCGAACGTGCCAGACAAGATCTCGCCACAGGCGCTGCGCGAGTCGATTGCCGTGCTGCAGGAGCAGCTGCACCAGCGCGAGACCAAGATCGAGTCTCTGGAGCAAGAGCTGGAGCCGCTGCGCGATCTGCCAGGCAAGGTCAAGGAGAAAGACATGGAGATCACCTTTGTGCGAGAGCTTCTCGACGTGCGCATGGACGACCTGCACGACATCATTCGCACGCTTTCACAGCCTCACGGTTTCAGCCGCGAGCGCGTGCGCGACGCTGTCATCCGGCTCAAGGCCAACCTCCAGATGGAGCTGCAAGAACGAGAACGGCAGCTGGAGCAGGCCAGGGACCCGGAAGCGGCGGCTGCTGCTGCTGCTGCGGCGGCGCCGTCGCTCAGCCTGTCCGGGCTCCGAGACATGGCGTCAAGCCCGAGGAACGTGGGTCTGGCGGCAGCAGCGGCCTGGGGCAACTGGCGACGCGGAGTCAGCCAGCCGATGAGCAACCTCGCAGAGATGGCGGCGCCTGCAGCCAGTCGCGGCGGCAACAACGTCAACAACACAGGCAGCAACCAAGATACGCCGAGCCGCGCATCGCCCTCATCACTCCTTTCCGGACTACTGACGCCACCAGCTAGCAACTTGCGCAGCGTCTCGGCAACCCCGACCACGGCCACGCAGCGCCCGAACGCGATGGGCCAGCGCAGGACGTCGACAGCCAGCTCGGTGCGCGGTGGCCGCTCACTCAACGCCTACTCGAACTCGAAGCACCCTCACCATGCCCAGCGACCGAGCCTTGCACGGTCGGGCCAGAGCGAAGAGAACCGTCACGCGATGCTCAGCGAGCTCCCGCAGCCAGACACTCCTCCGGGACTGCTCAGCAAGGGCAGCTACGACCAGGATGCCGAGGACGGAGTGTACAGCCTGGACCGGTACATCAACGAGCAGGACGAGGAGAACGAGACGGTGATTGAAGAGGAGGAAGACGAAGACGGTGCCGGGCTGGAAGACAGCCGGTACAGCACAGAGACGGGCCACGAAGCTGTCGCAGTCGTGGACGAGCCATTCGGCCCTGTCATTGGCGCATGAAATGGAAACATGCAGCCGAGTCACGAGATTGTACACTGAGCAAAAATCCTAGATTGACGCGGGAAGAATCTTTCATTTGTTTTTTTTGTTTTTTTTTGGGAAAGGGTCGGAAATTTTTTTCTCTCCTCTAGCGTCGGCGCTCTCACAGACTGTATATGGAGCCGACAAGCTGGAATGGCATGGCCGGAGGAAAAAAAAGGGGGAAATTGGGACAATAGAGGAGAAGGGAAAAGATTGGCATAGGCCGGATGAGGAAAAACCTCGTCGAGATGGTCATATGCTGGGGGCCGACAGACCGGATGCACTGTCTCCCTCCAGCTATGTCGACGTTACTAGCTCGCATCACAGCCATCTGCCAGATCTTTTCCTTTGCTCACCATCTTCTTTTTGCACGCGCTGCATACATGTTTGGTTTTTGTTTTGCTCTCGCTTTTTTTGCGCGCGAGAGAACTCAGCATGGATTTTTTTTTTGCTGGATATACCCCCCCACATGTTTCCGGTCGTTACATGAAAGAGCAAAGTGGCAAGCAGAAAAGGGAGGCGAGAGAGATTTGTAGCAAGCAATGTGCGAGGGGAGGATGCACATAATAACTAGCTGAGAACTGAGCTGTGTACATGGCTTGAGAATAGATAGATCGTTATCTTTGTTTCAAAATTTTGACTCATGCTGGTGAGAGTGTGGTCGTGAATGCGAATGCGAATGTTGCGTGTGTATGAATGCGAGTAGGGAGTTGGGTGAGGATTTCTAACATGAGTGTGGGCGTGAGTGAGTGTGAGCACGAATGTGAGTTTGAGTATAAGCGTGAGTTTGGCCATGAAGATGGCTGTGAGTAGTAGGAGCAGGAACGAGCAGACATGAACTTGTGAAGGCATAGCCGTGTATTCTACACTACGAATAAATAGTCATACTGAATGTTGTTATGAACATTTGCTACATGAACTCTGGTACTGAGCAGGTCGATTGCTCTTATTGATGTTGATAATAAAAACAGTGAGCTGTGAATATGTAGAAGAGAAAGGGTCACGTCGCCGGCTGAGTTGAAGTCTCCTCAGAACTCAAAAAAAAGATCGTAGGGAACAGCGGTAAGCGAGCAAGTAAGTAACTTGACAAGGATGTAACAAATTGAATAAACATACACGCAGCCATCTTCTGTGAAAACATATTTGAAACTATTTCGCGCAAGAAGACTGATATCTACCAATGCACGTACCGTAGGTAGGTTACTCGCACATACAGCATGCCAACGGTGAGTATCAAGCATCTCGCCTGTCCCTCCCACTCCAACTCCCACTCCCACTCCCACTCATATTCACGCTCACACTCACACTCACATTGACGCTGACACGCCCACGCCCTCACCCGCGAGCACATCACTTGATCAACAAGTACAACACACACACACACACACACACACACACACACACACACACGGGAACTGCATACCCAGTTAGGTCACAAAACGAGCAAGCAAGCTGAATGCGGGAAAAAAAAAAGCCACGCATGGTATCCCTTTCAAAGCTGAGCAACTTTGAACTCGCCTCTGTACGAATCCCGGGCGTTCGCATGACTGTGAGGGATCGACACGGGAGAAAGGAACTGACTCGCGCTTTTTTTTTTTTTTTTTTGTGTTTGTGCGAGAGTCACGTGCTATTATGTGATTTGTTGCTGGGGTAGAAGGCAACGCGTTTTTTTTTATAAAAATGTTGAGAGAGAAACCTGCTGGTTATTGGTGACTGACTGACTGACTGACTGACTGATTGATTGGAGGTGAGAGTAGGCGTTGGATGGCAGGCAGGCACGCGTAAGACGCATACACGTTCTAGCTGGGGGGAGGTGGCACCACCACCACCACCACCATCGCCGCCCTTTTCACAGCTCGTTACTATCACACACAAGTCATAGAAATTCCCAGAGGCGCGTAGCGCGGGTGAACCAGGCTCTCCGTCGCCCCGTCGCTTGGGAAAGGGGAAGAGACCACGTAGGCAGACATGGAAGACGCGGCAGGCAGGCAATCAGTCGTTTCAAAACGCTACTGCGTGGCAAGCGAGGACGCGACGAAATGAGCCGAGAGAGAGAAGAGGCAGTCGAATCAATACCGTTTGTTTTGTCTGTGTGTGTGCGTGTGTGTGCGTGTGTGTGTGCGTGTGTGTGTGCGTGTGTGTGTGCGAGGCTGATATTCGCACGATCCGGAGAGATCAGGCTGGCTACTATGGTGCCGGTCTCATGTCGGACAGGTTGGGCACGTGAGTGAGAGTGTGTGAGTGCGTGAGTGTGTATGATGGAATCAAAACAAGGCTGGTGTGGCCCCGTGTGTGTTTGTTGCGTGTGTCTGTTTGCGTGTGTGGGCGCGCGCATGTATGCAGCCTCGGAGATGAACCTTTTCCTGGCCCGTTTTGGGAAAGGTTTGGGCCGGTGAGTCTGTTTGACTTGATATCATTTGCCTATTTGCTTTTTTTTTTTAGTCTTCTTCTCCTTAATGCTACTCGGCGTGTTTTTGTGCTACTCTGCATCTCTTGGTGCACGATTCATTCATTTATTTATTTTTTAACTTTTTGGAATATATGCAGTTACTGTTTGCTCGGTGTGGCCGCTTTGGTCACGGTGTGCGTCCGTGCATCTCTCTATGTGGTGGGAGTGAGCAGGGATGGCCCTGCTTGAGCTTTGTCGCGCTTTGACGAGCTTTGTCTGTGAAGAAGTTCTTGGGCGTGCATATCGCTCTTGTTAGGCAGACGCATCTGTATCTCCCTACTTCTTCTCCTATCTCTCTCTCTCTCTCTTTCTCTCTCTCGATAACGGGAAGTTCCGTTTGACAAGTCCAGCTGTACGATTTCTTTTCTCCCATTGGTCGCCTCGATCGAGAACGGTGTTTGCTTTTTTGCTTTTTCTTTCGCCTGCTGCCGATCGCTGCATGTTGAGAAGGCGTTTCGTGGGAGTATCGCCGAGTACGATATCTATTTGCACGCCCGATCGTACGCGTCTAAACGCCCGAATGTTTGTTATAATTTGGTTCGTTAAACCCTACGTTACGGATAGCTGCTTGTAACGTCCTTTACATATCCGTGTCTGTACCAAAGTCTCGATCCAAACATCGACTCGAAGCTGCATCTCATTCCAGCATCAACCCTGTCTGTCTGTTTGTCTGTACCCGTGCCTCAGCATCTTGTTTCCATCGCGCCTCAGACCAGCCTTTGTCTCCCAGCCCATGTGTGCATTTCGACCCCCTTTTTCCCAGTAGCAATGGAGAGAGATATTCAGATCTCCACACTGCTCTGATCGGCCTCTTGGCCGGACAAATATACACGCACTCGCACCAAAAAGTGACCGGTCCCTCCCGGTCGACCAGGCGGCCTCGTTTCATCTAATCTGCCCTCCCCCAGCGTCGGCCACCGAGCCGTGCTCTCAAAGCGGCTCAAGCCACGCACTCATTTCAAGCGGCCACCTCCTCCACCGCTGCTGCTGCTACCTCCACTGTCGATGCTCTTTCCCCTCTCCCTCTACTCTCCCTTCTCCGAACGGCACGGACATGGACCCACAGATCGCGCCGACACGCCCGCCAAGCAGACAGAGAGCGTCTCCTGCGCTTTCTCCGATCGAGGAGGCAGGTTGCCTGCATGGCCGCATGGCCGCATGGCTGCATGGCTCGCCGCCTTCGTACTCCAAATCGGGCCGACTCTTACCCTGCATTCTGCTTCAGGCTGTTGGCGGATCCGAAACGGGACGTCACATGCTGGAAAGGGCTTGGGGTTGGCTACACTACAGCCTTGGTGAGAGGTGAGGGAGATAGGAGGGGAACGGAGACAAGGGGGGCTGGCACGTGGCTTGGTCGGTGGGTTTTGGGTATGGCTAACGTGATTGATGCTCTTTGGTCTTGCTCTTGCCCCTGTCAGTGCTTGGACTGGGAAGGTTTGTTGCTCGATCTTGTGAATTCTTTTGAGGTACGAAGAAGGGTTGAGCGAGGGAGATGCAAGAGGGTCGGGCTGGCTGAGTCACTGCTGCGTATGTGAAGCTTTGCAGCTTGTTAGCCAAAAGTGGTGCCATTCACTGGTATCTCTCTATCTATGTGCCTGCTTAGCTGCAGCATGCTCTGCTGGATGTTGCTTCAGTCGGTCCCCTTTTGAACGGTAACGGTGGTATCAATTACTCCGCATGGTATATTATCCACCTGCGGAGAGCATGTTTCCTGACGATGGAAGCACCGTAATGACGATGAAGCTCAGGGGTAAGTATTCGTTGGGTACATTGTCAAACACATGTATAAATCAAGTCGACGGACTTTTCCATGTAATCGAGACATTGTATGAACCATGTTACAGCCCTACAAACTTGGCTACATACTTATCTACATGCATGCACACATACGTATCCTAACTCTATGCATACGTCCCTTGTTCCCTTCCTACCTCTATTGATACCAGCCCACCTACCGACCCACCTCCTTTCCATGCCAAACCCACCAATCACGACCCACGAGCAACTCCCCTTTTTTTCAATTTCCCAGCCCGTGCACCCGCCTGCTCACGTGTGTGTGTGTGAGAGAGAGAGAGAGGCTTGAGACGGCCGATAAACCACCCTCCTCCTGCGGGACCGTTCTCGAATCCCGCCTTTTGGCTGTGACTTTTCAAGGAACGAAGTATGTGTGTGTGTACCATGTGGTATTCGCTTGGGAAAGGGGTTTATGGAGATCGATCGCGCCGGCGCGTCATCGGACGAAAGAGGGAGGTAGGGAGGTAGGAAGGTAGGAAAGGTAGGGAGGTAGGTGAGGTCAGCTGGAACGGACAGGGTCTGATCAGCCTCATGTGCGAGAGGTGGTCGAGAAAAGGAGAGGGGGAAGGGGGATGGGGCTCTGGTTCTCGTGCTCGAGTGTTTGAGGTTGATTGATTGTTTGCTTTATTGTTTGGGTGATTCTTTGAGTGAGGTAGAGACGGTTGTCTGTCAGGGCTGGCAATGTCTGTTCGAGCTAGAGCTAGTTCTAGTTTTCGACAGACTGCATCTCGATTTTCTCGCAATTGCAAATCATTTCGAACCCTTTTTTCTAAATGTAGGCATTGATATTTAGATACGTACGCACTTACTTCCCATTTCACATACGAGACTCGGTAGTCATGAAATGTGGTTTCGAACCAAAATATCCAATCACATCAGGCCATCACCTTCTTTGTCGCCTCTCACTCCTGACTCGCCGGTGTTGCTCGCTCGCAATCCAACGATTCTGGTCAGCAGGTACAGGATGGTGCAGCTGCTGAGCGCGGTACATCCTAGACGCGGGCAGGTGGCAGCTTCCCTTCTGCTGGGACGGCCTCGTGGGTCAGCAGAAAACGTGGGGAGTTGTTGGAGCGAGAGAGTCATGTCATGTCATGTTGGGTCAGACCTGCCGGGGGTTCCGTGGCTTTGCCGGGAAAACCACGAGGGTGACGGTCAGACTTGTGCCTGTTCGTTCTTTCTTTCTTTCTCCATTCTTTGTGAGATGTGTGAGAGAGGGGACGGAGAGAGGGAAAAATGGCGAGTTGACCAAGGAGAAGGACGAGAATATGACAAGGGGGGGTGGTTTGGTCTCTGCGTTGATGCCGTGAGTGGGATAGAAAGAGGAAGGGAAACTCCGTGGTGTTGCTGCTGCTGCTGCTGCTGCTGCTGCTGCTGCTGCTGCAAACAAGCAACATCTCAGCTCGCTCGCTGGCTGGCTGGATGGCTGGCTGGCTTGATGCAAGGACGGAGATTAAGGTACATGAAAATAGAGTACTTGTGGAGAGCTTTGACGCACCCCTCCTTAGGTAATATGGAGAATTGTGGAGAGGGAGAAGGGGTAACGACTCTGATGCAGCTGGCAGGGCTGGCAGGGAGCACACTGTAGTGTGGTGCACCTCGTTGAACCTTGGGTGGACAAAGGTATCACGGCCATGATGCTTGCACGTCGTTTTTCAGCCGCACTGTACATGCTACACTCTGCTCACGTTTGGTTCAGCTGTGGACGAATGAATTTTACATCATATCTTCTCACAGTATCCGGCGTGCGGTTGACAGGCTCAGCAGGACCGAACAATGCAGTCTGGCTGATGTGACATGATAGAAGCGAAAGGAATGGTTGCTGGGTATTCACTGTCTGGTATTCGTTGATTAGCGTAGCACAAGCAGGGAAATCAAAGAAATCGGAGCATTTTCAGCAGCACTTTACGACGGCACCGCCGAATCGAGATCAGCCGCAAGTTCACCTCAGCTGATCATGATTGTACAGTGCCATGGGAGCCGCCCATAGCCGAGGGCGGGAGCTAGGTACTGGTACTTAGCTTTTTGCAGCAGATGCATGGCGCGGTAAAGTCAAACGATGATTTGTGATCTGTGTTTCCTTTCTTTCCTTTTGCGGCTATCCTGCTGCTATTTTCGAGGCGCAACGTGCACATTGCATTGCCGCTTGAAGCTTCTCTTGTTCATCTCCTTTACGCCGCTCGTAGCTGCCGCAGCTGGTGAATAGTTTGATTCACATTAGCCTGCTGTTCTTCCCGTGACTGCTTCTGATGGAAACAAAGAGGAGGTTTTTTGCCTGGTTTCATTTTTGCTCGCTTCGCTTGCCGCATTTGCGAGCATCTTCTGCTGCTGCTGCTTCCACACGTTCATCTGCTCTGCCGCCATCTCGACTCGCGTTCGCATAGGACCAGCCCGCTTGTGGCAGCCCGTGCGACTACTGCTGCTCTGTTTGAAATTGAAAACTTTCATAGAACAAAGACACATGAATCATTAGAAAACCACGGGAATGCTCACGCCTGTTCTCTCCGGTCTTGTGCCAGTAGATCTGGTCGTAATCTTCCAGGGCGTCGGCCAGTCCGATACACGGTAGGGTTGTAGGCTGGGCGGTGGAAATTTCCTTCTCTGCCCACTGCCAGCTGGAGCTGCTTGCGTCCCTTGCCTGGCTGCCTGGGATTTTGGTGCAGTCCACCCACTCGCACACCATCACTTCCGCCCAGCAGCAGCGCGAGGCCACACCGTTATTCCCTGAGACGGTGGTTTCTGTTTTGTGATGTTGATGAAACGGGAGTGTCTTGATGCACCCGCACCGATCATTCTCTCGATCATACACACACACACACACACACACACACACACACAAACACACACTCACTCACTAACGTCGAGCTGAATGTCGGTTGTGACTCACCTACTACGCGTTTACGAATTCGGCCGAGTCTGGTCCAAATCCTGCCAAAGTCAAACGATTGCCTCTGTGTCGTGATATGTCGGAATCGATACCGTTACGGCAAGGACGATCGCGGTGTGTACAGTTTGCAGGCTCGCAGACCTTTGGTTGCCTGTCTCAGCTTGCACTGGCAGATCGTCACCAACGAACCTACCGAAACCCACGTGCGGGCGGCTTCAGCTAAAACGCGGTGACGTCCCCACTGCGCGCTAGAGCCGCTGATCCCTGCATCCCTGAGGCTCCTTGGTTGTCCGCCTGACTCCTTGTCGGATTTAGTGGGGTGCCAGCGAAGATTTTGCGACAGGCTTTAGGGGTGGTTCCCGCCGGGGGAGGGTTCCAGGGATGGGAGAGTTTGTGCTTCAAGTCGTTGGACGTAGTCGCTGTAGAGCCTGCCTTCAACTGTCTCTGCGGAAATTTGGTGCGGACTTTGTTCGGATTTTTGCTGCTGCTCCCTGCTGGTTTGGTTGTATGCCGCTCCGCCATTTCACTGCCACTAGTGTTGCTGCCGCTGCCACTGTCACTGCCACTGCACCATTACGATCGCAGCCTGCGACAAGTTCTTAGTTCTCTATGCTTCTCCTTGCTTGCCCAGAGGATCAGGATGCAGGCATATGCGTGTGAATGCTTGTTCTATTCCGCTGCTGTTTCCCTGCTTCTGCTGCTGCCGGTAGTTGTGGTGGCGGACACAATGCCGCCACTCTTCCTGCAGCCGACAAGGGAGGGGTTCAACGGGGGGGAGACACTTGGCCGCATGCACGCCCAGCTAGAACCTGCAGCCGTGCAGAATTCTTCGCCGCAATCGAGGCGTATAGATGGCCAGTACAGATATATCACAGACTAGCGATCCAGCTGGCTGAACATCATCAACCCGGAGAAGGCACACGCGAGCCAGAATCTACTCACATTCGATTCCACGCGTACACGGCAGAGACTTTGCGCCGCCATTCCCAAGTCATATACGCCGTGATCCTTTGGGTAGAACGGCGTCTGAAACACGCTCGCTGTTCTTCTGCGCGTGCGCGTTTGTGGATATATTCGTCCATCTTTTCGTAGCATCTGCCCCCGTAAGAAGGTTTCGAACCTTGCTCCCTCCTTCTCTGTCACGCTCGTCAGTCAGGCCCGAAACGGCTCATGTTAGAGCTGGTGGGACACGATCGCATCTCAAGCCTGGCTGGCGGCGTTTGGAGGCGTCCATCCATGACCCCAATTTTACCCGCTCAACTCTTGCTGACCGTCGGGCAACCACATGCATCTGCGGAGCCGCTCGTTGATTATGCCAAAAGGTGATTCCAGCTATCAAAGATGATGGTGTCGACGGTGATATTGGTGATGTTGGTGGAGTCTCTCGCACGTGGTTGTCAGGCCGCGAACCTCAAAGCGCCCTGCATGCTTGTAAGATTGACATTTTTGCCACGTTCGCCACGATCCCACGTGCGCCAGACGGCCCCCGGGGGGACGGCCCCTCTCGCAGTTGTATATACCGGCAAGCAGAAGCTTTTTGCTCGCCGAACCAGCCATACCTCGTTCGCGCCACTGTGATCGTTTTCGGTCGCTCAAGCGGTCGCAAATCCTCATTTTCTCCTCAAAGCTCCATGGCCATGCCTTCGCCATCCTCGATCGCACGTATGAGCATTTTTGCTTGCTGCTTGAGGCGGTAGCCAAACGGAATGTCCCGTGCAATGCACCACCCGTCTTCTCCCCCCTCACCAGCCGATGCTCACACTCTTGCCGCCACGCCAACCGTCAAAAAAATCTGAGACGTGCGAGCGGGCACGTGGCCAGCCAACCGGGCCAGCCAGGTGAAAATGCCACGTTTTGCGGCTTGCTGGCGCATGGACAGGGCCGCCACACCATCATCAACTCTCCTACCTGTTCTTCGATTGCCGGTGCAGTAGCCTTTTGATCTCGCAACCTGCTCTCAGACCGTCCTGGCCACAACGAATCGGAGGGTCAGCTTCTCCTTATCTAGCAAACCTCCTTGTCGCGCCAGGTGGCGTCGATGGCCACTGTGGAAGGAGAGGTGAAGTGATCAGGATCCATGCTTTTGCGAACTTGTCCGGCTGTATAGTTTGTGGCAATTGTTTTTTTGGTCATGCTCCTGTTCGTTTGTAGTTTCGAACTTTCATACGAAACCCGACTTCTGTGGCCCTTTTCTATGTGTGCGTGGGCGTATCAGAGTAGTAGTGATGATGACAGGTGGAGATGGATCAGTAACTCAGAGCTTGGTGCAGCAGACCTTCCCAAACTTCAGCCTTGGGATGCCGGGCTCCACGTGGAGATGTATTAAATGGAGTAATAATTCTGCGTACGCCTGGATTCGCGCTTGTTGCAGGATAATGAGTCGAAAACTTTTTTTCCCAATACGGCTGAAATGCTCTGACCGACCAGGGTGAGGCTTGCTGGTTGTTGTCCTGAATTTCTTCCTGGTATCGACGTATCAATCTTCTGATCCGAACGCTCCCTTTGCCTCACTGTGAGGCTGTTCCACACAGATCACAAAACAGCGACACTGCATCTGCTGCGGCTGCTAAAAGTCGCTACATGTTTCCATTTACGGACACGATGCCGATCGAGCGGATCCTTCACGCGGTCGCTCAGGCGGACAACAAGCACTCCAAAAGACGCCGCATATAGAAACTCCGGCATGAACTCGAATTGAGACATCAGTCAAGAAATAGAGCAGGCGACGTCATGAAATTCGCAATTGTTGCTATGGCACGTAAAATCTCACTTGCTAGTGTAACGCGATGAGATGAAAATATTTTCGTCTCCAATGCAAAAAATCACGAATGATAAAATGGAGCGGTGGGTTGACAGGCACATATGACTATCAGTGCATGTCATGCAGATGACCGCACGTTTGATGTGTAGCTCTTGCATGTTACTACTGCTGCTACTGCTGATATTGCTAGTGGTGCTGGACCGGGGATGCTAGTACCTGTACCTCGGTTGACAGCAGAGCCCGTAGCCGCTCAAGGTACCTCTACTCCACCGGGACTGCACAGATGCTCCGCAAAGCCCAGAGAGCCCAAGCAGCCAGCCAAGAAGAGATGGACATTAATTTTTTTTTTTTTACACATGACGATATCGCGACGACAGAGGCTTCATTCTCCACAATCTCCTCTGTTTCTGCAATTTTATTTTGCTCGAGGCGAGTGTTTCACGGCGTGTCAACAGAAATAGACGTCCAACTTCTGCGCAGCCGAGTGTTCTCTCTCTGCCATCATCGTCATCGTCTCCATCATCCTCCACAGCGGGCCGGGGGGCGTGATGATTCAAAGTGTCGCTGTTTGAGCCAAGCCGAACCGAAACTCCGCGCCTGTCCAGCTGTGAGGGGGGGGACCGTTCTGCCGGGTCGCAGTCGCCTCGTGCTTTCGCTCCCTCGCTCCGGCTTCCCCCAAAAAGCAAAGAGACGGGATGGATGGCCCGGTGAATCGGTTCTGCCGCGTCCGTCATCTCAAAAGGCTTAGTGTGACCAGCCGGACCAGACGGATGCTCGTACCATGGCTGTGAGCGGAAGTATGAAATCTTGCCTTCCGTACCGGAGTAGTGCAGCTTTCGATACTTACCGAGGTATCGAATTAGCCGCGCTTTCATGTTTTTCCGCGTCCCGTCTCGTTTCGTTCCGATGGCGCCTGTTTCGGACACGTTCGTATGCGCACACCCACCCTCCCCTTCCGCCACGGTAACACGCACCCACAGACACAACGCTTTCCAAGCCCGTTTCGCTAAGACATCATCCACCATTCCTCACTGGCTGCGGATGGATTTCCGCAATTCATTTGGTCTTTGCTGCTTGTTTTGTGTCCTCCACCACCAGCTACACTTGCTCTGGGTGGTCATTTTTCTCGAGAGACAGAGACTGGAACAGATCCAAACAACAGCCAGACATCCTACCACGAACCATGTGATCCCATCCAATCTTTTGATCATCGCTTCGACAGTGCACGACGCAATTGCGATGGAACTCACATCCTGCACCTGTCGTATTTGTGTGAAAATGGACATTCCATTTTGCGCCTTGTCCACGCTACATCTCACTGGCTGCTGCTGCAAGCCGCTGCTGCAAGTCAACACCCGCCTTCTTAAGCGCCGACAGGCATAAGTTGCGATGCTTGGCCGCTCATACGCTTAAAGCACACGTCCGCTGATCCATAAGCCCAAGCGCGGCGCCCATAGAGCGCGCCGCATCTTGAGAATGTGAACTCGCTTACGTGTATATTGCCGCATCTGCGTGTGGACTGCACCAACGCATCGTAGGCCTGCAGCAGCCATGCTGGAAACAATGTTCTCTCAATCAAATTTCGACTCATTTGCTAATTCCGCAAGCTTTTAAAGCTCATTACGGACCTGCCTCGACTCAACTGACGACATTGGCGCAATTTGTTGGAGCTGATGCGGCGTGCCTGCAACGGTCCTTCGATCCACGCACGCGCCGCTGCTCTGCTGTCGCAGTCGCTGCTTTTGCTATAAAGCCACGGCCTCACCACGGGCTGTTTGTGAAGCCTGACGCTTGTTTGATTCGTAGCCTTGTGGAGCTCCTGTCATCGGAATTTTAGTCGGCATGAAAACGCCTTTCCCCCATGCCAGTCCGTAGATTCTCACAGTCGCGCCTCCGTGCTGCCATAGCAAGCCACGTCGCGATCACGGTCCATCTCTTGCGTGCTGTAGCCCTCGTAATGTCCGCTGTGCTGCTTCCAAATCCCCATCTTTTCAGTTCAGCCATCCATCTTGCCTCCCTCATCTCCCACTGCGAGGTGGCTTTCTGCAGTGTAACGTGCGAAAACGGCTTGGTGGTGGTGCTTTTGGTGGCAGCGTCAGCAACCGCACGAGGGACCGCCCGTCAAAGCCGCGACAAGTGCTGATGCTGCGAGTGGATCTGGCGAGCGCACGAGCGCGCGCTCTCTCTCCCCCTCTCTTACTCTCTCACCCCTTCATTCCTTCCCTCCCCCGGGGAGCTGGCACGATGGGTCCTGGGGTTACGGCTAGGTTTTGCGAGCCGTTTGCCATGTGCTGTTTGCCGTCTTACCTTGTGGGTCGCGGTCAGCATTCTAATGAGCATAGGGCAGGACCATAGCTGTTGCATCATTGTTATTAACGACTATGATGATGATGATGCTGCTGATGTACAAATATGTGACTGCAACAAACAGCAGCAAAACTGGAGAATGGGTGCAAGACTGTGTCCCTGCTGAGGCGCACTCGCGCGTGTGTTCAGTCTTGTAAGACTGGGAACAAACGAGGTCTGCCTCTGAGGCACGAGAACGGTCAAACTGGTGTGTGCACAGCGAAATGTTTCGATGCTTGGACCACACATCAAGACTCGACCAGATGGAGAAGGTCGGAGAACGAGCGGCCAAGATTTCAAATTTGCCTACATTCCGTGCTTGCGAGCTTTTCCGCCCTCAGATTCAGAGTTCGCAACACGAGGCCCTACCTATCCCGAACCGGCAGCCAGACGAAAATGCGCAGTCTGCCAATCGCTTGTCGGACTTTTCGACGAGAAAATTAATGCTCCAAAGAGGTTTAGGCTGGCAGCAGTAGCAGCAGCAACGATTCGAAAGAGCAGCTGCTGACCTCATTTCGAATTGTCCGAACACCCACCCCCGTTACGGGAGCGTTGAGACACATACACACACACCGGAAATGTCTGTATTGTGACATGGAGAATCGAAGCGAAAAGGCGGAGGCCAAGAGAGGCGTGAACTGTGTGTCTTGTGCCAAGCCGGTACGAGGCTTCTCCTCCTCCTCCTCCTTCTCTTTCTCTTGTTTGCTGCTCTTCTCAACTTTATCAATGTACCGCTACCGGTACGGCAACGCGCCTGCGGCGTGAGGTCTGAAACAGTGGGCCATTCTCTGCCCTCGACATCAACTTCCTGTGCCTCCACGCCGCAGTCCTGGCCCAGTCAAGCGAGCGCGACTGTTGGTTGATGGAGTCTGGCCTCCCACCCAAACCCCTCTCTCCCCTGTGAAATGTGCTCAACGGCCAGGCAGCAATCAAGCCACACAGATGTTTGGCTGGGGTGGAGGAGCAGACGCCTAGCGACAAAGCTTGGGAGCTGTGATCCGCCTTTCCTTCCCTCCTGCGGGTCGGCAGCACCATCCAGCCTCCTGCGACCAGTTGTGCGGCCAACTTGTTTGGTCAAAAGATACGAGAAGGCGACGCGACGGAGACTACTCCTATTGGCTGCTTGATGGTCACGAGACCGACGCACCATCCTTAGTCAGCGAGAAAAAGGTCGTTACCGCTCAAGAACTCGCAGTGGGCGCGCGGATCAGACCAGACCAGACCAGACGTAGCCCAGGTAGCACTTTGGGTCCTTGGGAGCAGGCACGCCCGCCGCCTTCGGCTGATAGTGCAGCAGACCATGATCGACTTTGAAAGCGCCATTTGCAGAAGCACGCAGCCAGCACTAACACGCCGCACAAAGCCGTGGCAGCCTCTCGTTCTGTACTGTAGCACACAATCTCGCTGTATCGCGATCCACTCCTTCTTCCCTAGCTTCTCCATGCTGGAGTTTGTGCCAGGCGACTCGAGCACGGAAGATGGTGGTGGGCGGGCGATTGTCCGCGACGTCACCGATTCGCCCAACTAGGAGCGGTCGCACCAACTTTGAATTTCGAATCTGCAGGCTGTGCTGTGCCTTGTAATTTTGCCATGGGCGTGAACCTATCTCTCAAAAGACGCGCGTTAGAGAATTCGTGGGCTGCTCATGGTCCCTCATGCCTAAGTTACGTCTCCGACTGATACAACATCGTGGTATTGGCCACAAATTATACTGCTATCGGATATTTGTTGTTTTCGTTGTCGTCGACTATGCTGGATCTGGGATGTGTGTGTGTGTGTGTGTGTGTGTGTTCTCAGGCTGATGCAGCTGACCGATGATCTGTGGTGCGAGAGCCAGTCTCGGCGCTGCTGACGCTCTCTCTCTCACCGTTGTTCGCATCGCCCGTTTTGAGCCGCATCTGTCTGGTATGGATGCACTTTCTTCCGAATTGTCTCCCTCAAACAGGCGAAAAGGTCATGCGGCAGGGCATGTGGACCCGCCGTTGCTGAACAGCGCACCACCGCAGCCAATCTTCCTTCGCTGGATTTTGCAAGCGCAGAAGAAGAACAGACGGTCCGAAGGCAAGAACTGAGAGCACGACATCACGAGCTTGCCAAAAAGGCTACAGTAGTTTCTTGTGTCCAAGACATGATTGTATGCTGACGAGACCGTGTCTCGGTTGGCGTGCAAAGCCTTCCGCTGGCAGTGGGGCCAAATTTCTTTCGAGAAGCAGTGGAAGGCAGCCAGACGCTGTTAACCTTCCTCCGGCGAAAAAGCCAAGATCAATTTGAGGAGAGGGTGGGGGACAAGCCGGCTCTAGCGTTGATTTGCCTGCCCAGGTGTACAGCGGGCTATGGCTCCGTGCAAGACCGTCTTCGTGAAGCGTCGCTATAGGAGAGTGCAAATGCCCCGGCGCACCATCCCTGTTGCAGTTAGGCCTC
>JANIPN010014059.1:0-23938 GCA_027478595.1 Erythroxylum anguifugum
TCCGATCATATCGGCAAATTTGCACATAGCCTACAGTGCTGAACTCCCTCCATCCACCCGGATCTCAGCGCCATTGATGTAGCTCCCTACACGACTACAGAGCAAGACTGCTACGCCTACAATCTCCTCCGGCGACCCCAGACGTCCCATAGGGCATCGCTGCATCCACATCTGCCGTGCTGACTCTAACCCTGGTCCTTCGTTAAGGATCGTATCCATATACCCGGGCGCGATGGCGTTCACGCGAAGCCCGATGCCGGCCCACTCCGCAGCGAGAGACTTGGTCATTGATACAACACCGGCTTTAGAGGCATTGTACGCGGCCTGAGGCTGTGGGAAGAGAGTCCGGTTGCTCGCTAGGGAGGAGGTGAAGACTATCGATCCGGCAGTCCCAGCTGCACTCATCCGTCTGTAGAGCGTCAGGTACTCGAAACTGCATAGGATAATTTTCTGAAACACACCGCGCAAATGAGTTGGCGCAAAGGAAGCTGCCGTTTAGATTAACATCCACAACCTGACGCCAATGCTCAGCTGTTTCGAGCAAAGCCGGCACAACGCCGACGATTCCCGCACAGCAGATCAGATGCTTGACAGGAGGCAGGCGTGCCCAAGCATCGTCCATTCCCTCATCCACAGAGTCCTTCGAGGTCACATTGACATGAGTAGTCAAAATCGGCACGTCAGGGAAGTCCTTCCGCAGATCAGCAAGTAGGGGCTGCATTGCCATTGACTGCAGCGTCGCTTGAAGGTCGAACAGCACCAAGCCCTGGACGCCGTGTTCCAATAGCCCGCGTGCGATAGATAGACCTAAGACGCCAGAGCCTCCCGTGACTGCAAGACCAGGATGGATCAGTACTTCGAGCGAGACTCAACCTCCGAAAGACGGGGAAGGCGTACTAATGGCGCTCCCCTCCACTGTGAAGCGCGCGACCGCTTGCTGTACCGGCTGGTACGACTCCCTGGTAGGTGCGAGTGGAGGGGGCGTCATTGAAGTTACAGATCCATCGGAGAAGAGCATATGTGGGATCACGCGTTTCGTGAGTGTCTCGCGAGCGGACGGGTCAAGAGCAACTTCTTCGCTCATAGTGGAATGTAACCACGGTTGAACACCGTGCAACTTTATGTTTCATGTAAAGAATCCTCTGTATGGATTGCTTGCTGGCAAGATTTTGTCTTGTGAGCCCTGTTTGTTGTGTGAAATGAGTGTCGATGGTGCGGGGATGTTGTTAGTGCTTCTCGGACACTTTGGGCAGAAGCGACACGAGGCCAAACTCAGTTCCCGAGAAAATCACCCCAAATACGTCTCTCTCCGCTATCAGCGGTTGAATAATACTCGATGAAGCGGGAAGTATATACATTGTAGTGCTATACGTTTACATGCTATGTACAATGCAAATGATAATGCGAAGGTAGATGGAAAGCTTCCCATCAAGAGCCACACATGGGGACTTGCACTCCACCCTTAGGCCAGAAAAAAAGCAGAGCCAGATTATCGTAGCCGCAAGCCCGATGGAAACTTAGGAGAAAAGCCACCAGCGAGGAGGATACAGATGGATGATGTGTCTATTAGCCACATGGCAAATCTTCAATCACTGCTCCCACATCTTCTTATCCATTTGAGTTCCCGGACTCTCTGGTGCACTGAGGGTGCGTCGGCGCCTGCGAGTACCTTGAGGATCAATTCCAGTAGAGATGTTCTGGTACAGTGCATAGGGCGGCCCGTATGGTACGCCAAGTCGCGTCGCAGTAGCCGCATCGATTGGCAAGACTGCCGAATTGACCATGCCAGCGGCAGTCCCTAGCGTTGGAGGATGGATCTGGTCGACGATTCCAGAACGTTGCAGCGCTTGAAGCTGTTGCACATTTTGAATCTGCAGCAGTCCCTGATCATAGGCCCCCAAAGCACTTCCTGATTGGTCGTAGAATGGCTGATTGGCTGATAGTCGGCGATTTGTGTGCATGGCTAGCATATCTGGTGATTGACGATGCTCAAAGTCTTTTGTCCCAGGACTGTTGTTTCTCCGATTGAGATTGAAGGCGCGAAGATTGAGATTGGCATCACGTTCAGCGAGTTCGCGGGCTCGAAAAGACTGGCTCAAAAGCCGAGGATCTTGTCGGAGAAGTGCGCGTCCACCTCTCGAAGGCGATTTGCTCTGCTGCCTGCTCCGCAGGTGGCTTGAAATGCTTTGGACACTTACATCACGTTCATAAGGCAAAGGCATCGGATTTGGGCCCTGAAGGGCTGGTCCGAAAGTGTTTGTTGGTGCCTCGTGAATTCCTGTAGCCGCCCAAGCTGGTGGCTGCATCTGTGATGAGCGGCTGGTGGCTGCAGTCGTTGGTTCAATAACGGCTTGAAGATTCTCAGAGCTCAGTAGTGGGCTGCGTGCGAAGTCTGGTCTCAAAGGTGAGCTTCCCTCAGCCGGGAGTTTCGCCGTTCCACTCGGTGCCGAAAAGCCCCTAGACATGCCTTGCGACACCGGCAGTCCAACGAGGCCATTTCGGATAGAGGGGGCCCCTTGCTGTTGAAGTGGATCATCCGACGCTTTCGGTGGTGTTCGAGACCAGTTTCCACGGCCACCAGACGCAGCCGAAAGGCTGCGAGCGTGTAGACCCGTTAGTGAGGACATCGCATAAGTGAGACCTTCGGGATCTCCTGGCTTTTGTGAATATGGGGAAGTGGAGATGCTGCCGACTGCGTGGTCCGGATATAGTACTGCGGTTGCTGAAGCAGAGCGAAAACTATCCCTTCTCTGTGGTGAGACGCGTGCATCTCTCGTCGGACTGGGGATGAAAGCGTTGTGTAGAACACCACCAGATGGCTCTGGTCGGACAGTGGATGACGAATTCTCATTCTCCATTGGCACCGAGTATATGATCGGGAACCGATAGTCAGCGCCCAGAGCCGCAAGTCGTGGGTCCAATACCACGCCATCCAGGTAAGTCGGCGATACATACTGGCTGGGTTGGTACGGGTCCAGCTCCATCGGCGGTGAGTCCGGTGTGGGCTCATCAGGACTCGCTTGAGATGGTCCAGAACTCGATGAGGTGCTTGTGCGGTCGAACACCGATGCCTGAAACTCAGCAGGCTCGATGGACTCTTGTGAGGATCCTGGCTCACGTGCACGAATCTCGCTCTCGATCTGTCCGATTATGACGTCCAGGTCGTCTTTCAGATCCTGCATCCTCTGGTGGCGGCTTTCATATACTTTGCAGTGCTGTCGAAGACAGCGAGCATGTACAAGGTACCATCGGAAGTCCGATGCACGACCAGGTTTTGCTTGTTGCGTCATCCGTACTGTCGCTTGTTGATAAGAGGTGTTTAACAAAGCGATAGAGCGCCCGAGCCAGAGTGGTAACTGCTTCGACGCATTGAGGCTATCGGACCAAAACTTTTGAATGACGGCTTGAAGATTCAACACGTCTATTGGCTCCGGATCAGTCACACTGCCCCGGCTGCTTGACATCGATTCACTGTCATCGGGTTCATTTCGTTCGATGAGGGCATGCCGCATCAAGATACCAAAGGTGATATTGAGATCCCGCGTACCACCTTCTTCATTAGCTCTGACTTCGATTCGATCCGCTCGTAAAGCTTGCAACCCGAGGTGAATCATCTCAACTGGGATTTGTGGACCGAAGAAACAGAGAACATTCATGAGGCTAATGGCCTCTCGATGATTGTTCTGCTCCAAGTCGCTCAAGATATGATTGTACGTGCCTCCTAGTTTTGGATCATCAGAGTAGGACTTGAGATGAAACTTTTCGATAGGCTCGTGCGTATCAGCCAGTCGACGAGCGATTGCACTAACAGCCAAGGGAAGCCCTCCTACTTTCTTGACCAAAGCCTTGGCAGCCTTGATTTGAGTTTCACGAGGGTTACGAAGCCCCAGTTCTTTGAAGAGTAAATCTCGAGCATCTTGTTCCTTTAGTCCCGCAATCTTTATGGCATGCGGACGTAACAGTCGCTGCATGCTCTCCAGGCGTCTGGATCTCGAGACGTAGATGATGCCACAATTAGGACTGTCCGGGATGCATTGCTGAAGCGCAGTAACATCCACATCGTTCTCCACAGTAACGCCATCGAACACGATGAGCCAGTCATCTCTTTCAGAGAACCATTCACGCACGTCATCCAGAAATGTTTTACCAAGATTCTCAGAAGAATTGTGGATGTACTCCGGTGCCACTTTGGCTATTACACGCTGATGGATCTGCCAGTAATCTCTGTACACCTCGTCCAGGAGATGAGCATTGATCCAAAAGACGCCTCCTTGAAACTTATATCGGTTTTTGTACACATACTGTCGTGCAACGTGCGATTTCCCGGATCCTGGCTGTCCATGAAGCAGGACGCATGCAGTACCGTCTTTGCGACGAGAGTCAAAGAGACTGCGGTCGAGCTCGTGCATCTCCTTCTCCATCCCGACGAAGAACGTGTTAGCACGAAATCCAGGGGGCACGTGAAAAAAGGGCTCCGTTGGCCGATGCGGTTGCTGAAGGTTGGCACCACTAGAGGCCTGTGTGGTTGTCTGAAGCGCGCGTCCAGAAAGATCAACAGCAGATATACTGGGCGATGGGTCATCAGAGCTACCTGGGTCCGGTATGAGTGGTACCTCAACTTTATCTGATTCTCGTCAGTATTTGAATGAACATATTGGTAGAAGCGTACCCAAAACAACTGGATAGTTTTCTTGAGCCTTTCGTACGGCCCTAGTGAGGCGTTCGCGTTTCTCCATAACCCATCTATTCCTGATCACGCTGGGAGAGTCATCGGCATAGCGCTGAATACCGTCAATGACGAGATCGAAACCAGGAGACACGGGGCTATCGAATTTGCACATGTGTGAATGGTCTGCTTGAATGCCTGCGCGCTCCACGTCCGGAAGGGCCGGCGCTGCCGAGTCTTCATCGACAATCTGACACGCGTTAGCTTTGGAAGACAAGTCTAAGCTTCAACCTACAAAGTGTAATGTTCCTTTCAGATTCGTGGGCTTGGCTTCGTGAAGGAAGAAGATGTGGAAGTCATCCATCAGCTGAGCAAATTGTCTGTCGATATTGATCAATGTTTCGCTATTCAACTTCAAGGCTTCGACCAGTTGCGGTTCGCTGTTCGCCAACTTGTTGGGCAACACGGCCTGGCAAAGCCACGTCAGATAGGTGCCCCATTTACCAAGATCGGAGCCTTTGTGCGGTGTTCCAAGAAACAAGATACCATACGTCGATACGTAGATAGAGCGTAAGTGTTCTGTTTTCGCGCCAGTAACTTCTGCGGAAGCTATGAGCGCCTGACATGATTAGCTAAAGTTCTTAACTTCCCAGACAGCCTTACTCGTTTCACAATCAGACCGCCAAGAGAGTGAGCGATGAAGATGATGGGGCGCTCAGTAGCTTTTCGAATCTGGAGCTGATTAGATAACGTCCGATGTAGACTGATACTTCAAGACGAACCCTCCGATTGGCAAACAGATCTGCCACTAGTCGCTCAGAGTGGTTATGGAGCTTGTCCTTCGATACACCACTACCAAGCGACGCCACATCGGCGTCATAGCCATAGACCAGCACACGGCCCTTCTGGTCTTCGATAAACTCTGGCAGGAAGTCTCGCGGCCAGAAAGCATGCGTTTCCTTGCTCGTCCAGGTGTTCTTCGGATCTCCATTCAGTCCGTGGACAAATACGAGGTCGACCTGGGCAGAGGATGGCGGATCTGGGGCGTGGACTTCTGTCAGGCCGAATCGTAGGACGACCTTCTCTTCCGCCGTTGAAGTCCCCTGCGTACAAGATCAGTATTCGCACTAGCCACGGGTATCGTCACTCACCATCGCCAGTAGGGTCAGGCTAGTGAAGGCGCAAGAGGTTGGCTACGCTTCGCCATAGGCTTCGTCGTCTGGATACTGGTCTGACCGATGGCCTGCAGTGGCGTAGTAGTCTAGAACCTTTATATGCGCACCCTAGCTGAGGACAAATGACGGGGTCCTTTATGTCGGGCGGAACGAAGACAAAGCGAGCGATCGTGCTGCAGTTACGGCAAAGTCCAATAGTTCCTCAAGTGCAAGTTGAATAAGGAAGCCTGTTCCACAAATGGGGGATTCCCTCCACTTGCCCTACGATGCCTTGGTCGCCACCCACTGGCACAGAAGATTTGCTTCGATCAGGTGGGCGCAGTGGCAGCAGGTGGGCGCGGTGGTGACGGGCGAGAGTGCGACATGAGTCAACTTCGCGCTCCTTCCTCGTATCGCCGTCGCTCATGTGCCGTGGATCTGAGTTGCGCAACAGTCGCCGTACAACTTTTTGTGAACAATGGGGGAGCAGAGGGCTCACAACCAATCTTCTTGTTTCTCAGGAGCCGGGGGGCTGGTGTTGGGCAGACGACGCTGGCACATGAGACATCTGCAGTGGCGGCAAGGCAGAACGTGACCCCTCCGGTCGATCGCAGGGCGGAGCATGGCTCGGCCCGCGCGCCCCTCCACCTTCGCCGGGAGAGGCCCGCCCAGCTCGGCACTCGGTGATTTGTGGTGGGCATCATCTGGTCGCCTCGGATTTCGTCATCTTCCCTCGAGAATACTAGGCGAGCATCACTCGATCCATCTGATGTCTCCATGTTGTCGGGGAACACGAAGGAGGGTACCAAGCTTCGTGGTGCTGCACTGTCCCGACGCCACCTGCCTCTCGGTGTGACCAGGACGATGGGTACTGGTTGGATGGCCGGATTGGCGCACGTTGTCTCATCGGAGACACTTATCGAGGATGGCGTCGTCTGATGCAGGGATGTGATCGTACCTCGTCGCGGCCGATGGTTCCTAGTCGACTTAGCTCATTCGACGGGTTCAGGGGAGCCAACTTTTGAGCATGGGATATCGTTACTAACACAATATATGAGAAAGACAGTAATGCAGTGAGATAAGATACAATGGACGTGATTATAGCAATAGTTTCAATTCACTTTGCGGAGCAGTAATTCAGATCCAGTGTTCGATTAGAATTTTTCTCTGAGTGCATTAAATTCAGTGAGTCTTCGTAGCCCCCACGCGCTATTATGCCGCCCCCATCTACGATATTCCCAGGGTAGTCGATATAAATCTTTTCGTATTTCCCTCTTTCGTTCGAGGCCTGCACAACTTCGCTTGAATGTTATCAGCATGCCGCGGCAACATAAGAAGTATGATAAGAAGGGTAAGAAACGAAAGCGCGAAGAGGATGACGGGAGTTCGCGCGTAACACGCGCTGGGGAAGAAGAACGGTTCCACCAACACCCATCACGACAACCGGGTCGTGGCAATGTGGATGCTTTAGAGGAGGACTTTATTGAGGTAAACCATGGGAATCACCAGGATGCATATGGCCGTGAGGACGCAGCGGACCCGCCACTGGGCGGACACGATGAGTTTTATGGGTTACTCAGCGACGATGATCAAGCCTATTTTAAGCGCATCGAAGCGATGCTCGAGCTCGATCAGTTCGAAACTCCGGAGGAAAGGGATCTCCTACTGGACTCTGTATGGCACGAAGCGGACGGCAAAGAGCTCAAGCTGGCTTGTTCCCAATCATGCTCGCGCGTTCTTGAGCGACTAATCAAACTGTCACGTTCCTCGCACCTGAAGAAATTGTTCCAAAGTTTTAGCAGCCATTTCGTCTTTCTGGTTCAACATCGCTTCGCTAGCCATTGTTGCGAGACGCTTTTTCTGAGTGCGGCACCGATGGTGACTCAAGAACTCATTGCGCCTATGAGTACTACGGAAGATGAAGGGGATCCTCATGCGGTGCATGTCAGCATGGAAAATATGTTCCTCTACACGGTGAATGAGCTCTCGGAGCATCTCGGCTTTCTCATGACCGATCGATTTGCTTCACATCCCATTCGTGTATTGATCGTCGCACTGTCTGGGAAGCCGCTATCCGACACAGCGACTGTCTCTTCTCCACCGAAGAGTAAGGATCCAAGCTCGCAGTGGCGAACGGTTCCCCAGTCGTTCCACGATGCAGTGCAGAACATTAGTGCAACCATGACTGGAGGCTTGGAGACACACTACTTGCGCACGCTGACCACGAGCCCCAACGCGAGCCAAATCATCCAGCGGCTTCTTGAACTCGAGTTCGTACAGCTGAACAAATCAAAGGCGCACGATTCCTTATTTCGACGACTTGTCCCCGAGGATGCACCCACGGAAGACACGGAGACTGGCGCATTCTTGAAAGGGCTACTATATGATGGCGCGGGCTCTCGACTACTTGAAGTCATTGTCCAATGTGCACCTGGCAAGATATTCAAGGGTCTCTACACCGGGTTCTTCGAGGCTGAAACCGCTCAGATGGCGAAGAACGATATTGCCAGCTTTGTGTTGATACGCATACTTGAGCGTCTCAACGCATTTGACCTTTCTAACGCTATTGGTAGCCTTCTGTCCGAGATGCCTGTTCTTTTTGCTCGCCAGCGGCACGCTGTACTTCGAGCGTTGATCGAATATAGTCGCATCCGCGAGATAGATACGCAGCCTCTAGCAGGTGCGCTGGAAGAGTTCTTCGGTGCACCTGGTGCTGACACACTTCCGCGCCTTCTCCAACTGAGACCCGAAGACCAAGCTTCAGACGAGCTTCAAAGTGTCAACCCAACCGCTTCGAAACACCATGCCAGAAATCTCCTGGAAACGATGCTCTCACATCCGACGGAAGACCCCGTACGCAACTTCATTACATCTTCGCTACTCCTGACACCGGACATGACCCTCCTAGCACTGGCGCAAGATCAACATGCCAGCCACGTTATCCAGACCGCCCTCAAATCTTCACTTCCACCATCTACCCTTAAGTCGCTCATTCAGAACCTCCTCCCGCACGTCGTGACACTTGCACCCGACCCCATTGGCTCGCACGTGGTTGATGCGCTCTGGTACGCAACGGACGGATCCTTGTTCTTCTTAAAAGAGCGCGTGACGGAGAGACTGGCAGCGCACGAGACAACAGTTCGCGAGACGTTGCCCGGCCGCGCGGTCTGGCGGAACTGGCGCGTTGAACTTTACGGCCGTCGACGAGTCGAATGGGTCGCAAAGGCGAAGGGTCGGCGGAGCGAGGCTGAGTTCGGCGCCGAAACGGGCGGGAAGAGCACGGAGGCCAGGCAGGCCGAGCAGAAAGTGGCATCATCGAAGCCAAGTATGGCAGGTGATGGCAAGTCGGCGATCGAGAAGGCGCGTGAGCGTTGGTTGGCGAAGCAGAAAGGAAAGGGCGCGAAGAAGGGACAAGATGCGCGCGTTGTACGAGTGCGATGAGTCTTATGATGATAGGCGATTGCTTGAATGTATGTACATAAAACGAGTGCGGTTTTTCGCAGTACATCTTGACACCTCAAGATGCATGGGTAAAGGATATATGTTATCAATATACTAGTGTCACGCGGATCTGATGATCTCCAACGCGTCATCCCCGCTTGCGATGATCGCTTCTACAAGACATTTGACCACATGGTCGTTGGTGTTGCGATTACAGACTACGCGCAAATACTCACCGTCGTCACCCGGCGAGTAATCCGACATCCATCCGCGCCTCTTGAGGCCGGTAACGACTTCACGTGTGAGGCGTGTGTTGAACTCATGATCCTTATCGGTATTGCTTCCGTCGCGTGTGGACTGCCCGACGTATCGAAAGCAGACTTGACAGCACGGCGGGGGGTTGCCGTTCAACAGCACCATCCGGTCATCACTATCAATCGCTTGGGCAAGTTGCCGCGCCGCCGCAAACGCATTGTCGATTCTTTGCGCAAAGCCGTCACTACCGTAGTATTGCCATGCTAGATATAGCTTTAGGCTATCACCTCGTCGCCCACATTGTCCTGTGAAATGGGCCATGTCGAAGACATCATTCCAGCCTGGGAGACGACTGACAGGGTCCACGTCTGCTTCTACCGCGTGTAGGCTTGCATCGTTAGTGCTGGGCGCGGACTCTTGATCATGGAAGAGGTATCCTGCAGTGAGGCGATTTGCATGATAGAACTTGCGCATGTCTGCTCCTAGTAGGAGACAAGTTGTCAGTGGGACCCCAAGCATCTTATGTGGATCCACGGAGATGCTGTCTGCGAGTTCAGAGCCTGCAAGGAGATGTCTTGTACGTGGCGAGAACACTGCGCAACCGCCCCAGCAGCCATCAACGTGCATCCACAGTCCATACTCCTTGCACACTGCCGCAATGGCGGGCAGCGGGTCGTATGATCCTCTTACTGTAGTACCGGCTGTAGCACAGACATAGAACGGCCTGGCTCCGGATGAGAGCGCGGAGTCGACGGCTGTCCGTAAGGCGGCAGCGTCCATGCGTCCATCAGGCGTGATGCTAACGTAGTGGACGTGTCGATTACCAATGCCAAGCTGTTCAGCCGCGGTTGAGGCGCTATAGTGTGAATCACTAGATGTGAAGACCGCCAGCGGTGCTCCTACGCTCGAGATTCCATCACACTTTACTTGGGGAAACATGTGGTTTCGCGCCGTTAGCATTGAGACATAGATTGTAACTGCGCCTCCCGGTAAGGTGACTCCGCCTGCGTTTTCTCCACAAAACCCATACATCTCGGCCAGGGCTCGAGCTGTTTGTTTTTCGACTAACGTAAGGGCCGGTGAAACGCTGTAGACGTGCGTGTTTGTGTTCAGTGCCGAGAGAATGAGGTCAGCAGCAAGGCCAGGAGCATCGTTGGATGCGTAGAGTTTGTCCAGGAAGCCGGGATCCCACGTGTTCAAGCTATACTTGAAAAGTGATTGAGCTGCATCCAAAAGCCCTTTGCTCCCTCTGCCGTTCTCTGGAAGAGTGGACTGAAGCAGTCCGGCAAGCGTTGCCGGCCGATAGTCTTGCGTTATGCTGAACAGTCCATTCCGTTTAGCTGATGCCTGCTGCTCTAACTGCGTCTTTGTAGCGTTGCCCTCATCTGCTGCGCGAATGAACGGTACGATCAAATTCTGCGCGCCATTCAGGAGCTGAGAGGAACCATTAGTATCCCAAGACTCGCCTCGGTGCTTCATTCACCTCGAGTGCCTCCGAGGCTCTATCATCATTAACGGGCAGGCCATCGCCTGCCATCTTATCAGTGTAATATCAATCAGCTCGAGAGATTATGTGACATCAGGTCTATGTTTAAGAATACGAGAGCGCAGTAGCTGCCGAGATACACATGGCTGTGCGCAGGCATCGACTCAACGCACGCGGCGGGTCTAACTACGGCGACCTACTGCGCCACGTCTAGACGCTGCCATCTGCGCCAAGATGATTGGACGTCCCAGATCTAAAATTACAGTCGGAAAGTTGACCTGAGTGATGGTCATTTAGGCAGCGATTGAAATATGATGCAGAGCCACAATAGTATTGCAGTGAGCTGAAGCGATGGCGTTTGAGTGTGGCTTAGATGCCGTGCGGCGTAGGCTACCATTGAAGATGGAATTTCCATATCTAGCAGGTAACGGCTGTCACCGCGACAGATGAATCTACCATGTGAGAAGTTCTAAAGCTACTCGAAGATGTCTGCTCGGCCGGATGCCACAATCCCCAAAAGTGATACCAGCTTCGCGACCCGGAGGAAAGGCACGCAATTAATCCGGACGTGCCAGAACTGCGTTGCGGCGAAGGTACGGTGTGTTCGTCAACCAAAGGCGACTACCTGTGACAGGTAATGGAGATCAATCCTTGATGTAGCAATAACGCTGATACTCGCAGATGTCAAAGGCTGGACAAGGAATGCTTTTATCGCAAGGCTCGACGGCGACAGCATGGAGATGAAAGCGATGCGTATGTTTTCGAGCTAATCACTATGAATTATCCTCACCAAGTTCAGGCGAATCGAAGCTCTAGAAGCCAAGATTGAGCAGTTGCTCTCTACTCAGACCGTTGAAACACCAAGCACGCAGCCGGTGCAAAGCCTCGAAGCCTCGTCGAGAGAATCATCTCACGATGCTATACGTCAAAACGCACAGCAGCACCCCACGAGTGCAACGATGTACGCACAAGCGTCGCAATCTTATCAGGGCTCTGCTTCGTCTTTGCCTATACCTCCGAGTATCTTTGAAGGCTTCTTCACTTCTGATGAGGCTAATGCACTTCTGAACAACTTCCGCATGACGATGAACCATCACTTTCCCTTCGTGATCGTTCCCGTGAACCTGTCAGCCGAGGAACTTGCAACTGAGAGGCCCTTCCTGCTCCTTGCTGCCCTTACCGCTGCTTCTCACGAGAACATGCCTTTGCAGAAACATCTGTGCGATGAAGTCAAATCAACGGTCAGTGATAGAATCATCATGGAGGGTGATATATCGTTGGATATGCTCCAGGGACTGCTAGTCTACCTGGCCTGGTGTCATTACCACCCTCGACCGCGACAGTACCTGCAACTCATCAATATTGCCATGTCTTTGGTTTCGGAATGGGCGTTGGATGTGCCGTCCAAAGTGGGAGATTGGAAGACTCACGTTCATTGGTACACACCTGGCTCTTTTACAGGCGAATTTGACACGAGAGAGTACCCTGATCACGTATCTAATTCCGACCCGCATTCCGGCCACATACGCAGGAGAAACAGATTGCGAACATCCGAGGACTATCGAGCCATGCTAGGATGTTACTTTCTCGCTGCTAAGTGAGTACACGCCTTGACTATGGGTCCAAGCGCTGACGGTCGCAGTGCTGCGGTTCTGCTCGGAAAGCGAAACGCGTTTACATACTCACCCTTTATTGAGGAAGTCGCTCGCTACTTTGCAGAGAACCCAGAGCATCCTACCGACAAGTATCTGCTTTACCATGTGCAGTTTCAACATCTGCTTGAGAAGATTGACCGAGTTTCGCTGAATCGAAGCGAGAATATGGATGCAACGCATGTTATCGGGGCATGGGCGGCAACTCTGAAAGCCGAGCTGGACATTTTGAAAGAAAGCTTACCGTTTCCGGTGGAAGAAAGTTGTACGTTCGCCAAACCCTTCCCCTTGCAGGTACTGATTCGATTTAAAGTTCCTCTCTTAACGCAGATCAGAAGCACGGAGCTGTTCCTGTTTCAAATCTCGCTCCCTGATAAACACTACCCGAAAAGTCGTGGCCCAGGCAGCTGGGATCCTATGAGGATGGAGCTTCTGTCTGCCGGTCTCATCACTACTACGCAAATGTTCAGCTCGTACCTAGCTCTGCCATTCAATGCAGAGAAAGCATTCACAAATGGCGAATGGCTTCAAATAGCAGCGGCCCTGTTAATAGGATCCAAGCTCGCTGTGGCATCTGCCGCGCAAGCTGTTGCCCGCCAAACACAGAGTTTGCGACGCACACTTGCGTTTGGTGCTGTTCTGAAGCAGCTGCGTGTGCGGCTTGGTGCTATCGTGTCTCCGCTTGTCGATGGACGCGGTGACCGTGACACCTTCTTTCACTTCGAAAAGCGCGTTGATCGAGTCGAGAAATGGTATCTGGAGAACTTTTCCAAAGCAACGCAGCTGGCAACGACATCAGCGGAGCCTTCGTTGACCGCAATGGTAAGCGGCGTAGATCCAATGTGGTCAACTGGACTCGGGCCCTCTCAGCCGCAGCATCCAGCAACAGTGTCCGACATGCCAAGTATCACCGTCAACGATTCCTACCAAGCGGCAGGGTTGGACAGTGATCCGTTGTCGATGGATCCGAACCACTCGTTCTACTTCCCTGACAGCGTCGTTGCAGAGATTATGGGAGAGTGGACCAGCGAGTCGGCGCCTCTCACATGACCGAAATTTCCAGTGGACTTACACATGTTGTCGTCTATTGTCTATGTACAGCTGCTCACATCATAGCATATTATTTACACGGCACTGGCCTGTTGGGCTTCTCGGTTCGCACGTCGTTCAGCTTTTCGTGCTCGTCGCTCCTCCTTCTCCTGCTTCCTCTCCGCTTTTCGCCTCGCGCGCTCCTCTGGAGTTTCGGACTCTTCAGGTGGCGCTGCTTCTTCAGGCGCGTGACGCGCATCAACTCTCTCGGGAGGGGCGGTAGATTGATCTGGTACTGGAGCCGAATGCTTGTCCTTCTTGCGCTTCTTGATTTTCTTCTCGCCATCAGAATCATTGTTGGCACGCACTTGAGATGAGGCTTTCCGCTTATCCAACGGCCCCTCGTCATCCTCGACATCATCTGATGGTAGATTCCGACTAGAGGGACGATTGGTTCGAGAGAGATGGGCATCAGAGGAAACGC
Source organism: Erythroxylum anguifugum (assembly GCA_027478595.1). NCBI lineage: Eukaryota > Viridiplantae > Streptophyta > Magnoliopsida > Malpighiales > Erythroxylaceae > Erythroxylum > Erythroxylum anguifugum. Next base: position 14,168 of record JANIPN010014059.1, read on the forward strand.
CGAATGGCTGATAACGCATCCTGAGACCCTCAGGCTGCTGCGGTTTCGCGCGCGGCATCGTAGCAGATGGATTAGTTTGTGCTATATCAGCAATCCCGCTTGCAAGCTTCGAGAGTGGCTTTCGTTGCAATCTAAGCACGCGTGAGATTTTGGGGCCGCTGGCTGAGTAGTTCTTGGAACCAGCATCTGGCTGATATGCCCACTGACGGTGGGCCTGGTCCTCATCTTCTGCAAGAGAGTATTCTGTGCTTCCGTGCGTGGCCACTGTTTCCTGAGGAGCTAGGTGGCTGGGACTTTGTTTAGATTGTTGCGGCAAGAGAGTTGCTGCAGTGAGTGCAGATATTGGCACGTCAGGCGGTGCGATTATGTGCCATATCTCTTTCCCAACAAGCTTTTCCGGAGCCAGGAGAGACCGGACCCAGAGATCCTTTGGGATGGTAACTGCTTCGAAACCTTGAGGGGGCGTAAACTTGTTTCGCGCAACCGCGACTCGGCTGGAGTGTTTAACAGGTGCACTGCAGAAGTTAGATTGGCTTCATTGTAGATCCTAAATGGCGTACCTTGCATCCTCCACGATCACATCCATTGGTTCGACCTCCTGTGTTTCGTCCGCAGTTGAGCTGTCTCCTGGGCTACTCGTGCTCGATGCTGGTGAGGAAGCTCTCTGCTTTCCATGCTTCTGGCTTGCCCTTGTCTTCTCGCCCGTATCCGTGCTATCGCCGTCAGATGTCTCATCCGACGAGGTCTCGTTCCTGGCGCCATTGACCTTGGGCTTATTTCGAGCATTTACGGGGTTTTTGCTGGTACCGTTGCTCCTCTTCGTCTTCGAATTCTCTTTAGGTTTCTGTGAAGCCTCGGGACTACTTCCCCTACTATTTCCTGACGATGAACTCCCCTCATGCTTTGGTCCATCATCTGAGTCTTCGACATACTCGGCACTCAAATTAGAAGTCTTGCCCACATCGGCCTTCTTTGAGTCCTTTCTCCGATGTACTGTAGAACTCGACAGCTTTTTGGAAGCCATTTCCGGCCATTACGCAACTGCTTGTGAGGCCATAGTTGTACGATGATGGACTCGGTTCGATTGGGAGCTTCCCGCAACTTTTTTTTTCTCGCTTATCCAGCGGACTCCAAACTGCGGAGTGCCGATAACACCGTCACAGAGCGGGACAAGACCCGGACCCTGCAATCCTCCCGCAAACCCTCCGAGTGCGAATGCAGGTCCGCCTTAAAGGCCCATGTCCAACGCGTCGTACTGCTTTCCATGATTGCTTAATCTCATCAAGAGTTGACCGGAGTTCTGTGTATAAGGCGTATCAACCGATATCCCGAGGCCTTCTAATTTGCCTCTTTCCGCATTGGCATGACTATGGATACTCCATTACCGCAAAATTTATTCCCCTCTGTTACGCACCCATTCAACCCTTAGCGATCCCGAGGCTAGGCGATGTTTGTATTTGCGTTTAATTCGTGCTCGCCGATCTTGTTGTGCTATCTTGTATAGGTGTTCCGCCTTCAAGATGCCTCAGAGTATGTTGCTGCATTGTCTAATAGTCCACATATTCAACTAACACTCCAAGTGAGTGCGTTCGCGAGTCGAAAAGCTCGTACGGCCAGACAAGGACGTGAAAGGCTTCTGGATGCTAGAGCGACTGAGGGTGCAACTGACGGGCCAAGTGATCGCCTGGATGCAGCCTTCTCCTTACCTACCCCGCTGGGCACAAAAAGAGGAACTCCTCTGCCCGCAGGGGCCTCTCTCAAGAGGCCCCGTACTCAGACAAATGGCAACCCTAGACCAATGCAGAAGAATCGGGAAGTCTCGTCTCCAGGATCGTCTCCTGCAACAAACGTTGAAAGCGACGCGGATGGAGATTCGGATGCGGCGAATGCCACTTCAAAGCAGGTCGATTACGAGCTTTCCCGACTTGTGCCTCCGGCTTTAGTGGAGGAACTCGGTCGCGGAGCGACTCACTACGTTCTACGACCTGGCGAGAAGCTTACACTGATTGGCCAATACAAAATGTGGATCAAGAGTGGTTTTGTTAGCATTCTGGGGGCCCTTTTTCATCCTGGACCAGCAAGCTATATGGTGTTTGCTCCATCAACTCATTCACTTCCGGCCATCAAACACGTCAATCCTCCTCCTGGATATACAGATCCGAACGCAGAAGTGATCATTGAGTCAGCGTACACTGGACTCCGAGGCCTTGGCCGGCTCAATCGGAGCTTTAGAGGTTTATGGAATTATCAAGATGGCACTTCGAGATCTTTCGCCTATGTAAGACGCGCTTGTAGAGTTGTCTTTATTCACATGACTAATGTTCCTACAGCTGCAATGGGCGAGTGATGATACTAACGGGCGAAATCTGAGACCCTTTCGTCAAAGTACAGCATGGGCTACGGTTGCTGATAGCATTGCACGTCGTGCGCATCAGGCTCCTGTGATTTTCATATGTGGACCGCTTAATTGTGGCAAGTCGAGTTTTGCTCGCATATTGATCAACCGAATGATGACCCACCCCAAAACGGATTTCGCTCGAAAAAATGGAATCGAATTTCTTGATCTCGACCCGGGACAACCGGAATACTCACCACCAGGAGAGATCACACTTACTAAGGTCCAGGAGCTCAACCTTGGCCCGCCGTATAGTCATCCGATGTCACACAAGGAACCACCGAATCAATTGATCCGTGCCCATCATATTGGAGATACGACCCCTGCAAATGACGTGCAGCACTACCTGGACTGTGTAGCGGATCTGTCTACTAAACATGATTCCGGCCTTCCCATGATTATCAATGGATGTGGATGGACGAGAGACATGGGGCTTGAGGTCATGGAGAAAGTGGCCCGCACTTTCGATTGTACCGACATTGTCATGTTGTCGAATAGTGGCATGGCAGAATTATCCGACCTTGACCAGATGGTGGGAAGGATTGCTCAGCCCAGCACGGCCGTCCATCGATTATATGCCGAATCGCACAAAGGTCATCCCGCCCGAGAATTGCGACAGATGCAAGCTATGTCATATTTTCATTTTGATGATCCCATTCATTACACGCCGAGCTGGGATTGCCAACCCTTGTTCAACAGTCCTGGGCAATCTCTTCGCTGGGGTGGTGAGAGTCCCGACATCTGTGGGGTGATCGTGTACGACAACCGGATCGACCCTAGTCATTTGAAGACTATCCTCAATGGAAACATCTGTGCTTTGGTGGCAGTGGAAGATCGTTCTCTTCTACTGGAGGATCTACGGGAGCAAGGCGCCCATGTTCCGTATCTCTTTCATGGGCGCGGTGGCGCGTGTGACCCTTTCGATCCACGCAAGTCGCGTTCTCTCGGCCAAGTCCTCATCCAAAGGATTGATGAGTTGAGTCAGATACTGCATGTGGTTACCCCGTTACCCCTCGATGACATTGTCGCCGAATGTCGCAATGCTGGACATGCCTTAGTCCTCGTGCAGAGTCGGCTCGACGCGCCCGGTTGGGCATATTCCGAAACGCGTCATGAAGCAGAGTCCAAAGAGAAGGATCTGGCCGCCTGGATCACGTTTCGAGAAAATCAAATACGGACAGCGGGTGGAACTGTGTCATCTGATGGCGTCCGAGGGCCAAATGGCGAAGATTGGAGTTCCGAAGAGGTGTTGGACCAGGGCGTCGAGGGCGAAGACGAATTCGGTGTAGAGCAAAGTGAGCTGGAATCACCATGGATCGAGCAGGAACAGCGAAGAGCAGCGGAGACAACGTCAGTGACCGATGCGGCAAAGGTTGGTGGGAAGAAATGGAAAGTTCGCCGCAACTTGATCGTCGGAGGCGGCAGTCAGGGTGCTTGAACAGATGCGGAGTCAAGTAGGAGACTCGATACACCCTACGTGATGAAGTTCGCGCGAGCTTACCAGTGTGCATTGTAGAATTATAGTCAATATACCCACAAATCTTTACTCGCGAATTCATGTCGCTTCTTACGACTACTTGCCTTCGCAGTGCTTGTTAATGAAAATGGTTTCTGATTCTTCAGAGGCGCTAAGCTTCTGAGAGTATCTCTGCAAGGATTGGCTGAATACATGCATGTAAGTCATGAAGGTAGTTATTCTATTTGTCTATAATACACTGTTAGAAGTAGTTTGGCCCATCTCGGGCATAGGATATGATGCCACCATCCAGCTCGGACCTCTTCATACTGGGATAGTCTAATTCCGATCGCGTCACATTAGGGTCGAGTTCAGGAGGGCCTGCTTTGCTGCGACCCAATTCGGACCGTTCAGTCCAGTTGTCGACCGGGTAAATGGGCTTCAGCGTAGCCTCTGATCCACTTCTCATGCCCTCACCTAATGGATATGCTGGGGTTTCGTTGTGCTGTGTGCTTCTTCGCCTCCTCCAGTATAGTACTCCAAACACTACAGCAATCACAACGAAGATAGGCAAAACGATCGCGAGCACAATGGTGGAAATGGGGATGGTCGGGGTCGTCGTGACGGTCTCTGGTGCGAGGGTAGGAGCGGCAACTGTGCTCGTGCCCGTGGCAGCGGCTGTGGCAGCGGCTGCCGCAGCGGCTTTGGTGAAGGTCATTCCAGCAGGCGCTCTCCCCTCGAAGGTCTGGCTGTCCTTGTGGGCGAAGCAATCGCTGCTCTTCGTCCCCTTGGCGCCACAACATCGCCACTTCCTCTTATCCGGGAGCCACATCACATCGGGACTGCCGTAGTCGGAACATGATGACGGACACGCATCCGATGCGAACTTGGGATCCGTACAGCCTCCCAGCTAAAAGAGTTGGTTAGCATCGCGCAACGATCTTCCGAAGGGCCGCCCGAGAGTAGGTTGACTCCGTGCACTGAAGAGTGGCACTCACATAGTATCCCGTCGTATTCACCGATCCCGAGGGGCCGTAGTAGAAGCAGAACCCATTGGCACCACACAAGGCGCTGCTGCCGCAGCAACTCACGACCTTGCCGTCGTCTGAGCTGCACGGTGTTCGCTGGCACTTGCCCGACAATGGGTCTACGATGGTGCCATTGACCCGGCAGTAGCACGCAGCAGTCATGGTTCGTCGGTGAGGCACACCTGCACCTGCCTCAGAGCATGTACATAGAATCTGACGGGGAAGCAAAAAGTGGAGAAGACAAGAACAGAAAAGAGCGACCACCGTCGAGCGTCTATACTTATTCGGCCAACGCCAGAGCGGCCCCGAGGCAGTCTTGATACAGGGTTACGTCCGAGACTCATCGTTCGGAGCGATATCCTTACCCACCGCTGCCGCTCCGCCATCTCCTCGAACGCGATTTCATGAATTAATGCGGCTGAGCAATTGAAACGTGCACGTTGACATAGCCACTCCCTACCATTTCGGAGCGTCACGAGGTACCGGCCCTCATCCGCCTCAGCATTATCAATCCAACCGATGCTTCATTAGTGCGACGTCGAATGATTGGGGCGACGAGTCTGACCACCGCCAGCGATAACGGTGTCCTCGGGCACACTTTGCGTCTTTGGGTTTAGACACCGTATGTCAGGGTCTGGAACGGAAGGGAACGAACGGGAGAGCGGCAGGAATCCTGCGGTCGAGGGAAGCGACGCGATGTGGAGGAGGTCTTGCTTTCGGCGGCGCCAACGGTCGACATTTCGTTCGTGAGAGCGAGACAGCCTTTCGCTTCCTCTGAAACGCGGTACGTACCCCGAGGTACACGACACTTTCCAAGCGCCGGCCGTGTACACCGCCGAGGCGAACGACTCCACGAACTCGGAAATGAGGCTGGATCGACACAAGTCGCCCTGGCAGCGATGTACGAAGCAGGCGGACGGGAGATTTCTCCATCGAATATGGCGGTCTACATACTACCGGATCCGAGTTCGTGTTGGACTGTGCGCACCCCACTCGATCCAGCCATGGGGCGATGAGATGACTTCATGGGCTCGACGAATCGCTCGCATACCAGCACTCCTATCACGTTGGAGAGTCACCCAGCCACGCCGTTCTTGTGCGACGCTGTTCCGCCGTGCCGTTCGTTCGAGGCTCCCCGCAATATCGTGACGTTACCTGAACGATAACGTGGAGATCCGGGATCGGCGCATTTTGCGAGCATTCCGGCCTCACCCTTCATCATTCCATCCTTCGGCGCTTCACGGGGAGACGGCCCCTGCGCCAGTGAACGCTAGGGACTGGCACCATGCGAGAATCCACCGGGCCACCGTGTGCTGATCTCTGCGCTATCGCCATGTGCCGCCGTTCGTCTTTCAGAGAGTCTCGGGTCACTCACCCCCGGCGGTCGGGGCTTCTAGATCTCTCCTTCACTAGCCCTGGACCGGGGTCCTCAGCTGCGAATCAGCGTCCGGACATTTGTCGCAGGGCGCTCTCCATCCCACGCGGTCGTCGGTTCCAGCGATGCCGGGGGGGAGGGGAGGGGAGGGAGGAAGGGTGTGTGTGGTGTGCATTGCTTGACGCAGGTGGGAGCGACAAAGTGCCAGAGACGAGCTAGAGGGAGCGAAGAATGGAAGGAAGGGCACGAAAAGGGAAAACACATCGGCCCGGGTCGTGGAGAGCGCTGGGTAGTGATACCGAAGTAACGAGTCAGGTCGAGGAGAAATGAGTGCGGTGCGGCGTGCCTCACTACCTCACCACGCTACACGCGGTGCCAGACCGCCTCTTCGGTTCTCGCCGCTGTCTATCTAGCTTGTTAACCTCCTCCGTTTATCTGATCCCCTCCTTTTTCCCCCTTTAAAAACACTCACATCGCCCCTTTGCGCGACGACGTTGCCATCTTCAACCATCCGGCCGGTTCTCGCTACGGTCGCTCCTGTCGGCCCCCCGCATCCCGAATCGTGAGCGAATTCGCGCGATCACGCGCACCCCTCTACCACACTCAACGGAACCCCCGACCCTGGCTGGAGGAGGTCTACTGAGTAGTACCTTGAACGGGGAAAGCAGATACGTGAGGAAGACGATCCCCCAAGTCGGCCGGTATAGACGGGAAAGCATCACCCGACCACTACCTTTTACATTCGCGCAACCACCGCTAGCCTCCTTGTAACGAGATACGCAACACCACCACCACCACCACCACCGGGATGGGGTCGAGCGCGTGCGTGTGAGGCACTGCCGCTGCTGTTCCGTGTCCTCGCGAGCGCCATGGATTTCACAGTAGGTTGTTGTTGTTGTGTGTGCGTGGCGGTGATGCAGCAGAGGCGCTGACCGTCGCGAACTAGCTTTCCCTCGCTCACTTCTGTGAGCTCCATGGGCCCACCTCCGTGATCTGCACCCAGGCGTTACCGTCGGAGTGCTCGACCTGCTTCGAGACCACCGACGACTCGGCGGTCACGACGCCGTCTCCCCAGCCCGTCGCCGCGGAGCCGCCGTCGTACTTTCTCTCGCCGAAACGTCCGACGAGTGCGGGGCCGGGCATGCTCGCGGCGATCAGTGACGGTGATCGCTGCGCCAGCTGTCGCATGAGTCTCCCCGACGATGCTCAGCCCGGTCGCGCGTCGAGCGAGCGGCCGCCCCTCCGCACGAAGGAGGACGTCCACGTGTGTGGCGTGGCCCGGGCCGATGCCGAGGAGGACGACGATGGTGGTGCGCACTTTGCACCCGGCTCGCACACCACCGCGCCGTCGACCGCACATGGCGACGACTCCTGCCACAGCCACCGCCTCGTCTACCTCTCCAGTTCGAGCCCGGTCGACGCCGAAGCCTTCGCCAGCCTCCGCCGCGCCACCGTGCGGACACTCTCGGGCGAGCAACTCCCGCGCGGTCAGACGTCGGGACCGCTCTGGTTCGGCGATCCGGCGGCTGGCTACACGATCGCCTACGTTTTTCGGCTGGCCGACCTGCACGCTCGCGGCCGCCAACGGTACTACGCTCTGCTGGCCCTCGCGGGGACGGACACCACGCGTGCGTTCGAAGCGTGCACCCTTATCTGGGACCTGTTCGAGCAGATCGCGACCCGCATCATCCGGAGCGCGGAAGCGGTCGCGGCGAAGACGGCCGTGGATGAATCACCTCCCCAGCAGGGTACTATCACCCCCATCTCTTCCTTTTTGACTGGTCGCACGACCGACCCGGACGGCTTCCCCCGTCGAGGCACCGCCAACGTGCGTGCGAACGGCATCGCTGATCTGGTGGATAACGAGAACTTCTTCTGCGAGCTCCACATGATCTTCGTTTCCATGCTCCAGGAGCTTGGCCGCAGTCTGGGCGGTATGCGCGTCCGTCCGGCTCTGGCAGATCCATCCGAGCCAGCGAAAGTGGACGAAAGCAGCGAGGAGGTATCGTCTGGACCGAATGGCCATGCGAATGGCGAGGCACGGCATCAGGACTCCAAGTTCTCCGTGCCTCCAACCACATTTGATTTGTCTTCCAATACGGAAGACGGTCCACTGGGGCAGTACGCGCCGGCAATGTGTAGTCCAGGGATAATGGATACACGACACGAGGTGACGGCGTAGTGTCCGAAGCGAACGCGATATTGAGAGGGGATTCCCTCTTCACGGATGATGTTGCATGATTGCGAGAGATACCCTGACCGCGAGGCGGTCGTGTACTGGATGTAATTTTCTAGCATAGTATTACATGGAGGCATCAATAATTCGACGCATCCTTAAGCTTTTGCCAAGTGCATGTTCTTAGTCGCTCATATCGCCGTTCTCCGTCTTTCAGCCTTACCGTCTGCGCGACCCCACGCTTCCGCAACGGCCTCATCTCACGGCTAGAAACTTTTTCACGTCTCCTACCGTCCCTAAATCTCCAGAGCAGCCACCATGCCTGCCTTTGATTCGGCGCCGGATCGGCCGCAGGATATCAACGATATTCTGACGGGTCTCGACCGGTACAATCCCGAGACGACCGCCGTATTCCAAGACTACGTTGTTCGGCAATGCGAGGACCGGACGAACGACTGCTATGCGAACCTGGCGCTGCTGAAACTGTATGTGAACATTCGGGGAAAGTGAACAACGCGCGGGGATGAAGAAACTTTACCACGTTTCCTATTACCTGACCGCAGCGTCCTCTGGACGCCGCGTGATGCAATTCTTATTAGCTCTATCTGAGCGCATTTCTCTCTCTCAAACAGCAATCTTCATCGGAGGGATTGGACTGACGCTGTATTCGCTAGATACCAATTCAATCCGCATCTCGCGCGCGATGAAACCATCACCAACATCCTCGCCAAGGCCCTCACGCAGTTCCCGGGCCCCGACTTTTCGCTCTGCCTCCATCTCCTCCCCGCGCACATCCTCTCGCCGACCGCTTCCTCCGCTGCCGCACTGCCCGCAGCGGGCGACGCGCCGCTCTCCGAAGCCGTCCAGAAGCTGAACGCGCTGAACCAGCTGCTCGCCGAGGCGAATTATACCGGGTTCTGGAAGGCGCTGGAGAGCGACGACCTGTACGCGGATCTGACGGCCGATGTCGCGGGCTTCGAGGAGCTGATGCGCGTGCGCATCGCGGTCACGGTCGGCCAGAGCTGTCGCGAGGTCGAGCGCAGCGTGCTGGAAAGCTGGCTGCACCTCAAGGGCCAGGAGTTCGAGCGTTTCATCGCCGACATCTGTGGCTGGGGCCTAGATAACACGCGTGGCCCGACCGGTGGCATCGTGGTGATCCCGGTCAACAAGGAGAACGAGGCGAAGGGGACGGTGGTGCGGGAGAACGTGCAATTCGATCGTAAGTATTCCCTCATCGTACGTGAAAGCGCTCACAGTGGATGCAGAGTTTGCACGGGTCATTCGGCGAGCGTACGAGCAGCCGGCATGAGCTGGTGTGGAGGCTGACTGAAGTGATGAAAA
>JANIPN010014141.1:0-23938 GCA_027478595.1 Erythroxylum anguifugum
AAGATAAGGCTGTGGCTCGCCATGCAGCTGTAAATGGTGTGCTGTCCCAAGTCGATGCAGGTGCTGGCGATTCAAACACGGTCTCGAATAGACGAGAAAAGCCGAGGACGGCCACCAGAGCTTCGCAATCCTCCGGGTCCATGGCGTTTCTCGGCGTCTAAACAAGCACATCCAGACCAAGGGCAGTAGGCACGATAGAAGCTTTTGGGCAGGAAGGGGACCTGGACCTTTGGAGTGGCCAATCTTTACCGACCTAGATCTCGCTAGTAGAGATCTGATCTGTGTCAGATCACTGACAGACATATCCAGACCGGGGCTGGCGACTGAGCGCCCCTACATGCAAGCTATGATGTGTTTTTAGCAGAGGACTACAATTAAGGATCTGAGAAGGGTGGGAATACGCCAAGACTTTGATAGCTACCTCGTGAAGCGTTTGGAGCGAGCGTGTAGAGTACCTCACTTATTGTTATACTACCAACGGAATCTCACCTTAGGCCGTGCTTCAGGCTCTACGCATTGCCACCATATATGAAATACTTTGGATACCTACCTAGGTACTTATGGCTGGTGGTGAAGGTATTCCAAGCATCCAAGGCCCCGAAGTGGTTGCGCGTGGATGAGCCCGATGTATCATGTCTCATGTCTGGTTGACGCGGGTAGGTTTAGGCTAACGGGGACGCTAAGCCCAAGAAGGGCAATCACGCCTTCATCCCTGTCGATTCGGTCAGTGAGAGTCTGAGAGAGTGACAAGATGAAATTCCTCATCGCCAGCCCAGTTTACGTGACCGGCCCAAAAGCCCAGAGAGCCCAGAGGGAGCCCAGGTAGCCCAGACTGCGACAAAAGCTTCTCTGTCTGCGGTTCGGGTTCCTCCAAAGTCGAGAGTCGCGCAACCTCCATCATCACCATGGGCCGCCACGGCTACTGCTCACGCCCTAGGTACTAGGTAGTAGGTACTGGGTAGTAGGTACTGGGTAGTAGGTACTAGGTAGAAAGGCACCGGCCATCAGATGGCCACCACCACGCCATCCCACACGCCTGGATTTTGGCTCCATGAACCGCTATCATATCGGTCCATATTTATTTGCCTTCTTCATTACATTTTTTTTCTTTTCTTTTTTTTCTTTGGTGGAAGCAGCTGGCAGTGACGACCAGCCTGATCCGCAAAAGCCCCACCCGTCCATGGCTTCCATCATACGGCCCACTTCTAGAACGAGAACGGGCGCTCATCCCGATCACTGATGAAAGTAATCGTCAATTCGGAGATCCACAGTCGCGTGCAGTTCCGAGCCCTCAGAATCGTGGTGTCTATCGTTGCTACTAGTCCTACTGTTTCGGCATGTGCTCGACATCCAGTCGGGGTCTAGCCTAGCCTCCCTCTCTAGCTTTGCTCGCCTCTTCCAGTAGAAAACAAAAAATCTCTCCGAACCGGCAAGCTACACTGCTCACTGCTCAGCTGGCTAGCTCTAGTACATATACTTCGCGCTTTTCGACCTTCCCTTGCTCCCCAGCTCCAAGCTTTGCTCTATTAGAGTTTTCACCACGCGCTCGACGGCTACCCCTTAGAAACACTGCACTCACTAGCTGGGAGCTTTGTTCTTTTTCGATTCCGTTCTTTACTCTTAACTCGAGCTGTATCGACTGTTCGTCCTGTGATTTCCCCGCAATCCACAAGATTTTGTCCGTAGGATCACAAGCACTTTTGCCCAGGCTTGTCTTGTTCCCTTAGTCGTCGCAAGTGGCTGCTGGAGTTAGGACGCGGCAGAGCTTAGCTGGGCTGACCCTTTTTCCCCCGCGCTGCCGTCGCCCCCATCACAGCACGACCGCAGAAGCCCTGCATAGTTTCAAGGCTGTCAGCACGGGTCACTAACCTTCTGCGGGCTTATATATCTGACCACCTACCGAGTCTCCCTTGCTCCTCACAGTCGGTGACTGCTTATTGCCTCCGATACTCCAGTCCGGTGTACGAAGCAGTCTGCAGCCCGAGTTGCAATGGCGCAAGAGAGCAAAACGTCGACCAAGGTCGGCCACGGCTTAGCCAAGGCTCTCGGTATCAAGCTCGACTACCGCGACCCGACCAACCACAACGCCATCTCGCGAGGCGAGTCTGTCTTTTCTGTATCCAGCGCCGACCAGTATATCGAACAGGAGCCGACGGTCGGCGAGTGGATCAGCGACGTTGTTCCTACCCGGAAGCAATGGGGCTCTTACCTCTATAGCCTCTTTCCGTTCGTGCATTGGATAGGCCGCTACAACACGCGGTGGCTCATTGGCGATCTCGTGGCAGGTATGTAACCCTCAGACATCCAAGCTATCGGGGTTCTGTGTAACTGAACTGTTGCGCGTGCAGGTATCACCGTTGGAGCCGTGGTCGTGCCACAGAGCATGGCATACGCGCTACTGGCTAACCTGACTGCCGAGTACGGACTCTACTCGTCTTTCATGGGTGTTTTGATCTACTGGTTCTTCGCGACATCTAAGGATATCACCATTGGCGTACGTATACGTACCGGGCCGAGATATATCGATTTGGGTGAGCTAACACTTGCTAGCCTGTTGCTGTCCTCTCTGTCGTGACCGGAAACGTTGTCGAGCACGCTCAGGCTATCGCACCTGACATCGAGGCACATGTCATCGCTTCCGCGTTGGCCATCATTGCTGGAGCTATAGTTCTGTTCCTCGGATTGACCCGGTTGGGATGGATCGTCAACTATATTTCTCTCGCAGCCATATCCGCGTTCATGACCGGCTCCGCCATCAACATCGCTGCAGGCCAGGTGCCAGCTCTTATGGGCATCAAGCCCAAGGGATGGTCGAATCGTGACTCAACCTACTTGGTTATAATCAACACCTTGAGGCATTTGGGCGAGACAAAATTGGACGCAGCTCTTGGACTCACGGCGCTTACGATGCTGTACGTCATCCGGTCGTTCTGCAACTTCATGGCCAGAAAGAACCCGTCGCAAAAGAAGGCCTGGTTCTTCGTCAACACGCTGCGCACTGCCTTCGTCATCCTCCTCTACACGCTCATCAGCTGGCGCATGAACGAGCCTCACAGAGCTTCTGGCAAATTCCCCATCAAGATCCTCCTGGAAGTTCCTAGAGGCTTCCAGCATGCGGCCGTACCGACCATCAACCCGAGGATCATCAGAACGTTTACTTCCGATCTGCCTTCGACGGTTATAGTGCTGTTAATTGAGCACATCGCCATTGCGAAGTCCTTCGGCCGCGTTAACAACTACGTGATCAACCCGTCTCAAGAGCTTGTTGCTCAGGGCGTTACCAACCTTCTCGGACCCTTCCTTGGGGCGTATCCGGCTACAGGGTCGTTCTCGAGGACTGCAATCAAATCGAAAGCCGGCGTGAGAACGCCTTTTGCCGGTGTCATTACCGCTATTGTCGTCCTACTCGCCATCTACGCTCTGCCGCCCGTCTTCTTCTACATCCCCAATGCTGGTCTGGCTGCCGTAATCATCCACGCCGTAGGAGATCTGATTACGCCTCCCAACACCGTCTACCAGTTCTGGCGCGTAGCTCCTCTCGATGTTCTCATCTTCTTCGCCGGTGTCATTGTCACGATATTTACTACGATCGATATAGGAGTCTATGTGACGATCTCTACTTCTGCCGCTGTTCTCCTCTGGCGTGTTTCTCTCGCGCAGGGTCGTTTCCTTGGCAGAGTCAAAGTCCACTCAGTAATCGGTGACCACCTGATCGGCGGAGGCAACAACAACGCCGACAACCCCGGCAGCGACTTCAAGAGCGGGCCCAATAACAACACTGCAAGCACAGCTCAAGACTCCGATACCTCTACCCGCAACATCTTCCTCCCGATCACGCACATGGATGGCTCCAACCCTCAAATCCAGGTTGAAAACCCGCACCCAGGCGTCTTCCTCTACCGGTTCTCGGAAGGCTTCAACTATCCTAACGCCGGGCATTACCTCGACTACTTCGTCGCCCACATCTTCTCCCAGACCCGCCGTACGAACCCACACACGTATCCCAAGCTGGGCGACCGACCCTGGAACAACCCGGGCCCTCGCCGCGGGCAGCCGGAAGAAGACCACAGCCACCGGCCGACGCTGAAGGCGGTGATCCTCGACTTCTCGTCGGTCAACAACATCGACATCACCAGCGTGCAGAACCTGATCGACGTGCGCAACCAGCTGGACGCATACACTTCGCCCGAGCGCGTCGACTGGCACTTTGCCTGCATCAACAACCGCTGGACCAAGCGCGCCCTGGCCGCCGCGGGCTTCGGATACCCGTCCCCCCGCGACGACGACGGCTCCTTCGGCCACTGGAAGCCCATCTTCAGCGTCGCCGAGATCGGCGGCAGGGACTCGGTCGCCGCCGACGTGGACCGCGAGCTCAAGAGGCAGCGCACCAGGGACATCGAGGAGCAGAAGGGCAAGAGCTGGGCCACCGCCACGGGAGACGTCATCGAGCGCGGCAGCGAGAGCAGCAGCGAGGAAGGGCTCGAGGCCGTCAAGAGGGCGGCGAGCGTCAAGGCCAAGGTAGCGGTCGTTCACGGCCTCGGAAGGCCGCTGTTCCATACCGATTTGACGAGTGCGGTACAGAGCGCTGTTGCGAACCTGGAGACGGGAAAGTACATGTAGATTTCCTCGTATCAATGCATATTTGACGTTTCAAGACCAACCTACATCTTAATTTCCTTAATTTTGGGGGCCACTGCTTAATGTTCAACGGCGCTTTTTATAGCGGTATTCATATTTGGGCTAATAAACCTTGGAGGCGGGCTCGGTGGCAGGTTTCCTAATATCGGGCATTTTGCATTTATTTTGCGCCTATGTGGTTTGTGAAAATCTGATGCAGATATTTCAATTGTCAACTAGCAAGCATTACCACCACCGCCTCCATCATCCCTACTGCCGCTCCCACAGTCCCCTCCCTTGCCACACCAAATGCAATAAGTACTGGTAATATTCATCAATCAATCATAAAAACCTACAGAATTTCAAATGTAGACGATTTACACATGCTAAGGTGGGTAAGTTTATAGAAGCCTAGACGCGATGTGTTTGCCAACGAGAAATTCGCAAATCTTTCCACCTAAAATTTCTTAAATCTCGACTAATTGCAGAATTGATACTACATAAACTTTGGGGCTTTTAACCACACTTACCTTATCTCATTTTTGACCCTCTTAAGGTCCTGCTGAATGAAGTGCTAGCTTCTCTTGACAGGGAGACCAGTGCCGTCGATGTTTCCAGCAGTCATTTTCTGAGGACTAATTTGGCTGTTGATAACAGTTTCAACAAGCTTTTGTTGTCCCTTAAGCCGATGGTCGAGGTTATCCCAGGCTTGTCTCTGCTCGTCGCGGATTTTTGCTACCAGATTCATCATCTGTGGGATAATCTGTGTTGGACCATTGGTTAGTTCGTTGGGATGCATGTCCCTGACACGGCGCCATGCAGGAAACATACTCTCCCTAGCCAGAGGGAAATTTTGTTCTATACCCAGAGGATCTAAGGAACAAAACGGATTAGCTGTTGAAAAATCAAGTTCTGGGAGTATGCGTACCATCATTTGGCCCATAGCCCGTGCGCTTCTCCTGAATGTTAGCCCGTGGCCACTTCCGTTCAGAGAGTCTTCGGTCTCTAAACAAATACGGCACAGACATCCTGCGTGATGCAGCACGAGGTGACAAAACTCGTGGCTTTGGGCTGCGATAACCATAGACAATTTTGAAATCCTCGTAGGGTATTCAGGCGCAGTATTCAAAGGGTCAAACTTTACCTGGAATTTGGGACGATCATCCGTGTGAGTGACAAAGGTGATACCAAATGAATTTTCCGTCGAAAACATTCCTTCGGCCGCATCTATCTGGGCATCCAGTGGCAATCCAGAAGCGAAGAAAATTATGTCCAAAAGGGTCCTGAGCCTCCCAATAAGATCTTTTGTCCAGTTGATTGCCTGGTCTTGCTCGCGAGGGTGGGTTTTCGCTTCTTGGAGCCACGTACGGAGCTCTTTAATAGCAGTCTCCTGCGCATTCGTGTACTTTGCTCTTTCCTTATCACACCATCGCACAAGAGCATCGGCAACATGTGAGTGATTATGACTATGCGGCTCCTGTCGCCACTTGAGATCGGTGCCATCAAAATAAACTGGGTGTTGCTTATGGCGAAAGGCTGGCTCTGGAGGGCGCATACCACTTGATCGTTCATGATCAGGTCCTGACTGGTTGGCTTCCATTTTGTTCGTATAAAGATGGTATCAGCAGTTTAAATGGAGTTTCGGTTTAGAAATTCAATGAAAACTTTAACAAAAAATGGCATTGGAAAGGACTCGAGATGGGAACAGAGACCTCGGTGCAGCCAGGTTTTAAGTTATTCGTACCATTAGTTTGTGTCTACTAGAAGTAGACGACCTTGAATAGAACCATGATACCTTTGTACAAAGGATTCATTGTTCCCTCGAAAAAAAATCACAAAGCCGAAATTATCAAGCCCCGCTTTCTCTACGTTGAAAACAATGGCCTTCATACAGCCTAACAATGAGGCGTATTAGAGACATGGCATTCCTGGGGACTCCCAATGGATTCTTTCGAAGCAGTCGGCAGACACGGAGGTTCACGTCTTTGCAAGGGGTCTTCGTAAGCTGTCAGGAACAGGGCTTTGAGGTCAAAAGAGTCCGCCGCTGCCTATTGGTGTGCTTTTATAACAATGACGTGGAATCGAAGCTAGTCGGCCACAAAGATATTGTAGATGTAAGAAGACATCATTACAAAGAGCGGAATCACCTGTTTTTGTGCCAGAAGCGCTTAACTACTATGGCTTCTCCGTAGGTGCCGTCGCTGACAGGCCGGTCCATTCGTCTTTGGTGTCGAGAATACTGCCGCACGGACAGAGCCGCAGATAATTCCGCAAATGATTCGGCGTTGGGTGGAAAGAGAGGCGTTCAGTAGATAGGCTACCTGAGGCTCTAGCGTGTTTACTCTAAGATGTATACAGCCTAGAACCCGGAGGAGCACATGGCCTCGGCTTATATCTGACAGAGCTCGTCCAATGGCTGGGGGTTCAGGGGCCGTAGGATAGGAACGAACAGCAAGAAACGAGTGAAAGCCGGCTGTAGCGGCCTGAAAGCTGAAATCGAAGCTCGAACGCTAACCTTTGTATAACAGAAACGTCGTCGTCGGCAATATCGGGTGCTTCAGGCCCGAAGCGCGATCGTGGAGAAAAAAAAAAGCTCCCGTAAGTCATTCTATTTCTAAATTTTCTGTTGGCATGGCAATAAATCAACCGTTTTGATCGAAAGGCTCTTCCACGCGGTGCCAATAATAATGACGATGAATCATCGAATCATTATAGGAGGGCTGAAGCTGTTGGTTTACCAGAACAGCCTCGGCTGTAGCACCCCGACGCGTATTCTTGCAGGGTTATCTGGTCGTCGACTGAACCTGGTCAAGGACAATTATAACCATAATTATTTATATCCGTAGTTGTAGGCGACGTTGAACTGAACCGCGCCGGCTTATCAAGCACCAAGCGAGCCCGGTTATTTGAGGTCATCAACCGACTCCAGCATCTCGAGATTTGAACTGCACCGTTGCACTCACATTCTATAAAGACTGCGTGGCTCCCGCTCCCAGCTCCTGTCGCCAGAATGTTCCCCCATCTGCTTCCATAACTCGCAACCATAGCCCCGATCACTTCGCCTCTCAAGCTCAAGTGCCATGTCTCCGGTAAGTCCCAAGATCGTTGCGACGTTTCCCGCAGGAACTTTCCTCGAGAACATTGCAGTGCGCGGAGACCATTCTCTACTCCTGACCTCGTTCTCAAACAAAGAACTGTACCATGTCTGCGCAGGGCCTCTCAGGAAGTCCACACTAATTCACAGGTTTCAGCATAACAGCTTAGGAATCGTCGAGGTGGAGCCCGACGTGTTCTATATCTCTACGTCCACCCCAGACGTAGCAGATTCTTCAACCCTATGGCGCATCGACATGAACGGCTATATACCTTCGGATCAGCGGCCGGTGACTAAAGTACTGGACCTTCCAGGCGATGCCAAATTCCTCAATGGGTCCTGCTTGCTGTCGGCCGAGAAGTCCGTGGTCCTACTCGCGGATTCTTATGCGGGCTTGGTGTGGCGTGTGGACCTGCAGACACCTGATGGGCCTAAGTCGCGCGTATGGTTGAAGCACGACAGTATGAGCCGTAGACCCGACGCCGGGGAAAGGGCTTTCGTACCAGGGATCAACGGAATTCAGCTCAACCCGTCAGACGGCTGCGTTTATTGGACCAACAGTATTCAAGCGGAGCTTTCGCGTGTCAAGGTAGACTTCACAACGCTTGAGCCTCAGGGAGAAGTCGAAGTTGTCGCAAGGGATCTTCCAGGCTGCGATGACTTCATCATCGACAACAAGAGAAACGGAGCGTATGTTACGACTCATCCAAGAAACAAGGTGGAATGGGTGTCTTTTGACGGATCTGATCGCGTAACCATTTGTGGAGACCCAGTTGATGAGCTCCTGCTTGGGCCAACTGCAGCGGCGTGGGGAAGGAAGAAAGGAGACGATGGTCGTGTCTTTTATGTGACAACAGAGGGAGGCATGGTAGCGCCTTTGGAAGGCAAGGTGCGTGAGGCGAGGGTGCTTGAGATCGAACTTCAATGAGATGTAAGGTATCAGTTGTGAAGAGAACATGTATTTGCGCAGCGCACAGGACTCCTTACAATAAGGAAATCTTTTCTAACATCGCTTACAATGGCCATTCCTACAAAAAACTCTCCTCATCAGCTCCGTATTCTTCATCCCTGTTACTAAACCCCCCCCCTAAATTGGCAACTTCTTCGTCTTCCTCCTCTTCTACGTGGAAGACAGTCAAATCTTGAGAAGTGTTCCCTCACTGGCCGAGTCCACAGGATTTTCAACCCCAGATTTTCTTCTCTCTGCAAAAAGTGTCAGCCGTATAGATAATGCACACAGCTTCGGTCTGCTTTTTCATTGCATGAGACTTCTGAACCTTCAACTCGAAGTCTTGATGCATGACCGCAGCCTTGTTTTTATTACGCCCATCTTTGCGGTTACCACCTGGTCCACGCCGAAAAGTTCTTTATTCGCAATAATTCAAAGTCTGTTCCTGAATTGATAAGACGGATCAGCGGATCAGCGGATCAGCAGATTAGCAGGGTGTTGGTCTAAACCGTTTTATGGGTCCTTCGCGTGTAAAAAACTTTTGTTTATAATAAGGTTCCAGTGACATCTCGAGCGCTTCTTTCAAAATGAAAATTGTTCTGAAAATGTATTGGGATCCCCGCAGCTTATTTTTATACAAATTCATATTTTCCAAAAAAAGAAAAGCCAATTCTCGCATTTCCTCTTTAAATGAAAATGTCGATAGAGAGATGCCGGAGGCTTGGAGCCCCCCCCGCACACCTTTGTTAATAAACAGCGTGCTGTTGGCCAATCGGAGCTTCCCGACGACCCTGGAATCAGAATTATGACAGCCTGGATCCCTTGCGGATGGAGAAATCTATCGTTCTTCGTGACTGATGGGAAGGCCTAGTAAATTTCTTCAATAGAACCCTTCAGAGCCCTGTCTTTACTGGAAACCTCGTAACTCTACTGTCCGACCCTCCCGAAGTCAGCTGCCTCGAACATGCAAATATCCAAATCCGTTGCTAGGGGCTCGCAGGTTCAACAGTAACAACTCCCAATGGCTGGGGCTTGCCAGCACTAACCGCTTAGTTAGGAGAAAACATCAATACCTACCTAGGCAATGATCAAGGGCAGGAGCCCCTTGGTAGGCGGCGCTAATACAGGTGCCGAAAAATGACGCAGGGGACTTCCGACGTTGTAATTTGGGCCCAGTGGAGCTGGAATTTCAATGGATGTGCTCACGCGACACAAATACGTGTGGGGAAACGTGCTTTCTTACTTGTACAGCGACTGATAGAAACTGGGCATCCCCCATTGATCTACAAGACCCAATGCATCGGCTCCTGATGGAGATTGAAGGGAGCTGAGTCCAGAGGCTGTTGGTATCTGCCAGAACCGTTCACTAGGATGGCAGTTGGGAGTGAATTCGCAGATTGATGAACTTGTACTGGCTCGAAACAGCAGAGCTCTCTGAACTAAGTATTGGAAGATAAAATTCGCTTATTTCTGATCTGATGGACACCGACACGAAGTTCATTGACATTATGAATTGTCAGCTCATCACGATGCGAGGAGAGGCCCCGAATAACAACATTGCCTCAAACAACAGTAATACTCCATCACCTAGTTACAAATTTTACAGAGGCGAAACCCTTATGTGCTATTACTAGTTGTTCACTGTTTGATATTGTACGAAGAGTCGCGACCCATGTGAAGGCGCTAGCCGGTGGATCAACAAGACCCTCGTGGAGCGTTAGAGCTTCTAGCCTCATCCACACCGACTTGTTTTCTCCCGAGTACGCTGCAAACACAGCACAGTCGTTACTAACCACATCTTTCTAGGTCGAGCCGATAAACCCAGCCGCCGGAGTTCTATTGGACGTTGCCATGCTTATACCACGGAACTTGCATTGCTCGATGCCTATAGATATCAAGTCTAGCTCGGTGCCCCTGAGCTGAAAGGCTGGATCTAGAAGGTTGCGGTAAAATTGAAGCCGTCAGATGCTAGAGCCGACTGTCCTCGCTGAGACGTACTAATACTGAGTTTCTATATAAGATAGTAAAATGCTTTGGTTTCATCCAACCTTAGTATCCTTTTCCGCTTTCACGAGCCCGCTGAGGAAATGCCTTCTCTACGAACCAACCCTGAGTTGGCAAACAGCGATGGTGATCTTTATTTTGCTCGGCTTCAACGTTCCTCTAACCCAGATTCGCTTTTGAAGAAGTACCTTACTCATGAAGTGTTCAAGGCTCTCAAAGCCAGAAAAACCCCATATGGCGGCAAGCTTGGCATAATAGTAAGGTCAGGAATAGAGAACCCTGATAGCAGCATTGGCATATATGCCTCAGACCCAGCCTCTTATCACACGTTCAGTTTATTATTCGATCCTATAATCCACTTCTACCACAATATCGGTCCAAAGGTTCTGCAGCCGCCTCCGTACTTTGGCAACCCAAGGAATCTGAGGCATCTAGATCCGGAAGGCAAATACATTCTTTCAACCCGAATCAGGGTTGCACGATCCGTTAATGGATATCCATTCAATTCTCTTCTAACAAAAAGCCAATACGGAGAAATAGAAGACAAGGTCGCTGGCGTTGTTTCGGACCCATTAACAGGATTTCAAGGGGATTACCGTACACTTTCGAGTATCCTTACTTCAGAGAGGGAGAAGCTTGTAAACGACCATGTCTTGTTCCAGGGAGAGGATCGCTTTCTCCAAGCCGCAAATGCGCGACGTTACTGGCCACACGGCCGTGGCATCTTCTATAACGAAGCAAAGACTCTGGTAATATGGGTTAATGAGGAGGATCACCTGCGCATTATCTCTATGGAAAGTGGTGCTGACCTGATATCCATCTATTCTCGCCTGCTTAATGCCATCGAAGTTTTAGAATCCAAGATTGAATTCGCTCGAGATGCAAGGCTTGGTTATCTTACTTTTTGTCCCACAAATATTGGAACAACGATTAGAGCTTCGGTGCACATCAAGCTACCCTATCTTGCAAAAGATAGATGTCGGCTTGAAAAGATAGCTCAAGAGCACAACCTGCAAGTTAGAGGTACCCATGGAGAGCATTCCGAAGTTACAAAGGGGGTTGTGGACATTTCAAACAAACGAAGGTGCGGAATGACCGAATTTGACGCAATTAAACAGCTGCAGGATGGCATCTTGAAGATAATAGAGGTAGAGAAACGGATGAGCATAAGCGCAAGGCCATTTACTATGGAAAATGTTCTTCCTGAGCGGGTCTAAAATCTATGCGCCGGGATTATCAACGCCCTCCCGCTCTAAAAAAAATTCGTCTCAAGGCAGACGCTCGAAATAATTTCAAGTATATGAATCAATTGGAATTTAGCTGCGGAGTTCTCCAACCCTTCCTTAAATAGAGTTGAATAGGAATTTATGTAACAGAGATCCATGGATGTTACCGGATCTATCAGAGCCTGAGACTAGGCCTAAACTGCTGAGTTCTCCAACACCTCTCCCCCCCTTTGCCCCTCCCCTCCCGAAGACCCTGGACCCCGCAGTTCGAGGGAGCATCGTGGCGGCTGGCTCAGGGCTCAGGGCCGGACAACCACCACTGCCGCCCCTGCTGTACGCTAGGGGGGGAAAAAAATTAAATGCAACGCTACAAGCGCGGAGCCACATTCTGGGGGAGTGCGGCACGTGCTCAGTGCCCAGTAAACTAACCAGCAGTCACTAAAATCTCCAGATCTTCTCGCTCCACCCGCTTCTTTGGTCTTTCTTTTTTTCCTCATCTCTTTCCCAGTCGTTCGCCTGCTCCCATTCGCTTCCTAGCCAGTGCGCTCTCCAGCCTATTCCTCGCGCGCCATGGCCGATGAGAAACCCTCTGCCGTGCCCGCTTCCTACTACGACGCGGATGCCGCCGCCGAGTCCAAGGCCGTCGAGTCCAAGGCCGTCGACAATGTCATCCTCGACGCGAAGGCCGCGACCGAGAAGGAGCACAGCATGACGCTGTGGCAGGGCCTGAAGACCTATCCCAAGGCCGTCGGCTTCTCCATCCTCATCAGCATGTGCATCACTATGGAGGGCTACGACAAGGCGCTGACCAACAACTTCTACGGTTTCCCGCCCTTTGCGCGATACTTCGGACAGCCTGTTGCGAATGGCCGGTACGAGATTTCGCCCATGTGGCAGGCCGGCCTGAGCAACGGCGCGAGCGTGGGAGAGATCCTTGGGCTTTTCATCAACGGATGGTAAGGGCTGCTTTTTTTCTGCTGCGGAGTCGCTCTCTCCTCTTCCACGACCTCTCCGCTGACGGGGCTGCGTAGGGCCTCCGAGAGGTTTGGCTATCGCAAGATCGTGATGATTTGCCTGACCCTCATTATCGGCTTCACCGCCATCTTCTTTACCGCGCGGAATCTGGCAACGCTTCAAGTCGCGCAGATTCTAACCGGCATTCCTTGGGGCGTGTTCCAGACGCTGACCATCTCCTACGCTTCCGAGGTGTGTCCGGTAGCATTGCGTGGATATCTGACGACATATGTCAATTTTTGCTGTACGGAACCGAAAAGCAACATACCTTTTTATCTTTGAACTGTCGCTAACCTGAGACAGGGGGGCTCGGCCAGGTCATCGCAATTGGCGTGATTCGGAGCATGATCTCCAGAGACGACGAGTGGGCATTCCGCATCCCCTACGCCCTGCAGTGGATGTGGCCCGTGCCTCTCATGATTGGTATATACTTTGCGCCTGAATCTCCGTGGTGGCTCGTCCGCAAGGGCCGTACCGAGGACGCCAAAAAAGCCCTCGTTCGCCTGACCAACAAGTCGCGCGACGAAGGCTTCGACCCCGACGAGACTGTCGCTATGATGGTGCACACAACCGCGCTGGAGGAGAAGATCACCAGCGGCGCGAGCTACCTGGACTGCTTCAGGGGGGTGGACTGGAGGCGGACCGAGATTGTCTGCATGGTCTGGGCAATACAGAACCTCAGCGGGAACAGCTTCAGCGGCTACTCGAGCTACTTTTTGCAGCAGGCCGGCATGAGCCCCGAGGATAGCTACAGCTTCGCACTCGGGCAGTACTCTCTGAACATGGTCGGTGTTTTTGGCGCATGGTTTCTCATGACCCTCGGACTGGGCCGCAGATCGCTATACCTATACGGTCTCTGTGGATTGTGCACGATGCTGTTTGCCATGGGGTTTTTGGGATTGATACCTGACAGCAATGAGCGGCAGAGGAGCTTGGCAACCGGGAGCTGCATGCTGGTTTGGGCCTTGTTCTACCAGCTTAGTGTCGGAACCGTGGCTTACTCGCTTGTGGCCGAATTGCCAACCAGGAGGCTACAGATCAAGACTGTCGTGCTCGGAAGGAATTTGTACAACGTTGTGTATGTATATGAGCCTCCTTCTTTTCGTTCATATGCTTACCCGCTACAGTGGCATCATATGTGCCGTTCTTACCCCGTATATGTTGAACCCTCTAGCGTGGAACTGGGGCAATTATGCGGGATTTTTTTGGGCTGGCATATGCTTCTTCTGTGTTATTTACACATACTTCAGGCTTCCTGAGCCTACAGGAAGAACCTTTGCCGAATTAGATCTACTTTTTGAAAAGCGAGTTAGCGCAAGGAAGTTTCAATCTACGAAAATTGACGTGTTCAATGAAGATGTCCCGGTGGAAGGGACTGTGGTGGAGACGCTGGTTGAAGAGAAGGCAGCGAGGGTAGATAAAGCATCCGTATAAACTTACATATATGAAGCGAAAAACATATGTTCGTACTCTCGCGAAGTTAATAAACCCAGCATTTTTCGCAAAGGTGGCTATTACATACCCAAAGCGGACACCTGTCGATTCATATATGTTGTCAGAAGGAAATGGCTAATCGTGAATCCAATTCTCCTTAAAAATCGAGTTGAATACTGTGCAATCCTTACAGTGTCCTGATACTGATTCAACCAAGGAAGAAACCGAGCAATTGAAGTTCATCGTTGATTCATTATTTAAAAGGATAGCTGGTCTAATCCAAACGCGCTTGTGGAGTATTCATGGTATGTTACTCGATCACCCAAGCCCAAAGTCTAATTAAATGTAAAATAAAGCAAAGACATAGTTACCTCACACTAGTCCAGGTGCAGCTGCACTCAATAAATCGGCAGCATCCATAAACAAGATTCCCGCCATAGCCAGCTGCATTGGCACGAACGGGTTCCAAGGGTTCCTTTCGTTCATGACGCGATCAAGGGGAAGCCTTAGGACAGCTGTATGGAACTGCATCTGATCTAGTTTGAGTTTGCTAAGGTCTTCCCCGTACTCTAACTCCTCGAGCTTATCCCAGGCTCTGAGGGCATTTTGCCATGCCAAAGGAGTTTTTCCGTATTTACCAGCCTGAAGACCACTTTCTGAGCCCGTGAAGTCCCATCTTGTGTAAATTTCCAGTATCATTCGACGTTCCTCTTTGTTCGGAGAGTAGAATTGCGCCTTTGCGGCTTCCAGTTTTCTTTGCGAATCGACGGGGTGGTCAATTCCTGGTGCCACTATTGCTGAGAAAACATTCAACCGTGGCCACGCTTTCCTCAAAGCCGAACTCGGGGAAGCTAACTCGCTGAGCACTCTCAAATCTTGA
The DNA here is from genome assembly GCA_027478595.1 of Erythroxylum anguifugum. Classification (NCBI taxonomy): domain Eukaryota; kingdom Viridiplantae; phylum Streptophyta; class Magnoliopsida; order Malpighiales; family Erythroxylaceae; genus Erythroxylum; species Erythroxylum anguifugum. The sequence goes on from JANIPN010014141.1 coordinate 15,219, forward strand.
TGCTGTTTCGAAGCTGGCGTTTCTTCCAAGGGGTCCTCAAGTATATCACCTCCCGTATCAACAAGAACAATCGTATCAAGTGGCTCTTTCATATTCCCACGCGCGTTAGTGATTTCTATGAGATCCGAAACCTGAGATGCGAGCCCGTCTTTCCCCGGAGCTTCGGTTACCAGGTACATTTCGACGTCATTCGCGGGCACGTTCTCGACGAATCTCCCCGATCCGGAGCTTGCGTCTGTCATCTTGAAGACCCCTGGGCTAACTTCTCCATCATGATTAGATACGGTGCGGGACAGTCCCATCTGGCCTTTAGCGTCTTCGGAAGTTGTCCTAGATGCTCGAATGCTGGCGACAAATTGAAGTCGCTTCCCCGCGCGCTCGCACAGCAGACCTAGAATAGACGCCTGCACTCCATCTGAGCCTCCGCCTCCGCCGATGAAAGCAATACGCTTTCCTGGAATAGATTCCAGACCACCAAGTCGCTGAAACTTACTCAAGCAGAGCGGAGTCGGTGGGTTCAAACGCAATAGATCATTTTCGACGCCAAGCTGACCCGAGCAAGGCGAACGGGAACAGCCAGGGGAGGAATTTACCAATTCCGTCGTCACCTGATCTTTGATACCGAGCAGAGAAAGGGATTTAAATGTGTATGTAGGATCGCAGGTCCATCGAAAAGCAACCTGAGCGAGGATGATGAGGAAAAGCCGTACGTATATCTCTGGAGCTGACCCACGCAGGAACTCCAGAAACTCGTTGCCATGCGTTGGTGCTGGAGAAGTAGACGGTTCACAATAGCAAGAACGTAACAAAGCTGGTATTATCGGAGGTAAACGTTTGAGGGCGTCGATAATTGCGGGCTCTAGACCCGGGTCGAGGGAGTGCTTATCGCAAACCCCTTTCGCAATGGATTCAAGGTTTTGATTGAACGGTGAGTCCTTGTCACCTTTAGAATCAAAGAAAAACATTAGAGCCTGAGACGCCGCGCTAGAAGGGATTAGCATCTGGAACCTGTCGGCGAGGTAGTGCGAATGCTCGAGTTTACCTTTTCAATTGAGATCCAAACCCGGTTATCCAGTACCAGTAGTCCGACATTTGAAAGTGGATGACTCCGGCGCTTTTAAACACATTAGCAACAATAATGAATAGAGGATCCAAGGCTTCTTAGTTCATCAGCTGTGAAGAATGGGTGCATCGGTGGACGGAGTTGACCGCATGACAATAGAGAGCAGCGAACCATGCTGGTCGAGTCCATAGTGGGTTGGCAGAGGGGCCGCATGCGACGATGTGGGGTACAACATTGAAGTGTCAAGTGCATGATTACAGCGAACGGCGCATTCTGCCTCGTTGTGGCTTGAGCCCCAGTAAGTCGCAGGAACTCGCAGGAAGTCCCGGCAGCCGATCCACCGGGGCCCCCCGGCCAGGTTCTCCCCCACAGCCCAACAGCCTCACAGCCTCCCGGAAATCGTTCGAACTCAAAAATCGAGGTTACGAGTACTACTATGTAGTATGAAGTATGTAGAGTATGTTCGAGCCTGCCTTGTGGCTTACATCGAGGCTTCGTTGGTCACTTGGTTACTTGCTTAACCTTACCCTTACATGTAACCGAACGAGTGCGGGTGCAATGGCTGCGCTCGCCATCGCCATCGCCGTTCGCCTGTCGCAACTGCGCCACAGTTCCCGCCCCTCCTTCGACGCTCCGCTCTTTCTTGACCGCCGGGGCCGGTTCATCCTGCTTGCTTCCTTTGGCACTCACACTTGCTACCGCCTAGCTTACCGCCCCCAGAGACCCTACTGTGCCACTGTGCCTTCTGTACTTTCAATCTCAAACGTCCCGCAAGACCTGTCGCATCGTTCAAACTCATCTCCCGAAGTTTCCAAACGGCAAGAGGGGCGATCCAAAGCCTACCAACTACCCATCCGGCGTCCGCCCCTAGTCTGGATGGTCGCATCAATAGACAGGAAAAGTGCCCTGCCGTAAAGGATCCAACGGGCACATTACCTTTAAAACAGTTCAGTTGCGTCGATCTGAACTCAGATACGGATTATAGCTGGAGTATTTCAGTATCAGAATACCTCTCTAGGTACCTAGTACTTACCTATGAGGTAGGTATGTGGTGAATAGTAGTAGCCTTGTGCCTCGTTTCATCGAGGAGATGTCAAGCCCTAACCCTATCGGTTGTCGCTCAGTACTCTAACGCCGATGCCCCCCGTTCTTTATCATTAGGACCACACGACCATGAACTCGTCATTAGTGGTCTGGCCCTTCCGCAAAGCATCTGCCTTGCAGCGCCGTGATCAAGCAACTCCGTACTACCTGTTCCGTCCTACTCGACCAGCACGTTTCTTAAATTCTTTGTCTCGATTCTGCCCTTTCTCGCACGATGCAACTCTTTAATAGACGATGAGCAATAATGCCGACCTCCCATCGGATTCTCAGTCCTCCTCAACACCTGCACCTGTCTCGCCGACCTCAGCCTCCAATGCTCCCCCTTCCTTATCCTTCGACTTCGCCGTCGCGCAGTCCTCTCCTCTGTCCCAAGGAAACCCCTCGGTTGATGTAGATGCCACTCGCCAGGCTCAGCGCGCCCAGCAGGCGCGTCGTCTCGTCTTTCTTGAAGACCTGGTGCGCAACATTGATATCCTTGTATATGCGCAGCTGAGCGCCCTATACTATATGGAGTACGACCTTCCTAGTCATACCATCTTCGTTTAACTGAACCTTCTATTCATCTCTCTCTCACCTAAATTTCTCCGTCAACAGCATCCAACTAACCGTGTTCACGTTTTCTACTGGCTAACTTGCCTAGTTGCTCCCTAATCCGCCTTTTGCTTCGGTTACTTCCTCAATGGCTCTTCTTCACGCCTAAACCAATCTTTCTACCGGTACCGTCCACTGCACGGCCTTATGCAATGGGACTTCTGACGCCCTTTACAATTTGCTTTCTCTTCCATGTGTTTCTTCCTTCACCCTCCGCCGGAGAAGCCGTACGAGGCTATCTCCACGGAGGACTTCTTATCGACTTTGTAGGAGTGCAAGGGCCTGTGAACAAGTGGCGGTTAATATTAGGTGACATCGCTGTACTATGTCTGCAGTGGGTGCTACTGGGCTTGGTAACGGAAGTGGCTAGGGTCAAGGAAAGCAGGACCGGTGGTGCTGACGCGAGGGTCGCGGAGGAAGAGGACAGAACGGTACAGGTGGAGATAGAGGAGATCGGAACCGAGAACCAAGGAGCTAAGGAAGAGCCGGGGTGGAGTGGGCACCCACTTGATAGATTTTATGGAGGGCAGTGCGTGGTTGCAGAGGTGAGGATCGTAGAAGCGATCAAGAAAGCTTGGTACTGGAGGGACACCCCACCGCCGTAAGACATCATGATGGCAAGTCGACAAGTACGGAGCACGCAATTTGGTTAGAGCGGTATGGCGTTAGCTGGTGAGAGATGACAGACGATCATAATTCAATCATGAGAAGGAATCTTTCGGTTATATAAACTCTTAATGAGATAGACCAGGTGCAAGTCTACCCCCGGTCTTTGTATGTGGCTAATAATCATCGTCTCAACTGGACCTGTCTATCCAGGCGCTGGATTCTGCTTTTTGCTCAAGAAAGAGCTGACCTTTGGTGGAGCGATCAACCTCCCGTCGTTCCGCTTCCAAAAATCTACCAGCGCTATTGCAGTCTTCTCAGGCACATCTTCCTGTATGAAGTGGCCGGACTCTGGATAAACCTGCAGTTGATACTTTCCTAGATTCAATTAGCTATATAACAGTTGTCTTCAAAATCAAACCCTACGAACCTTGCATCTGTCCAATCATTAGTTCTTTGTCGAGTCGATCAGTTCCTGCAAGTAAAAGTAGCTTTCCACCTCTCGCCCCAAGAAATTTTGAGCTCAAACCTACAAACCAGTCTTGCCAGAAAGGCTCTGTAGCCCCTAGATCCGTTCTCCATGTCCATGGCGTCCTTGATTCGGTCCCTGGTGGGCTGTTGGAGGTTGGAAACGTTGTTGTTGGATTTGATGGATACGCAGGCACCGAATCCGTTGGCGGTCCGGGCTTTAGCAGTGACGGCACGCTCACTCTCGCTGAATTTGAGGTCCGAATAGTACGTGAGCGAATATGCCATTCGATTGCTGATTCCACGGTGGGAAACGTTCGTGGTCGCGAAGATAGGTATGACTGCATGCTCTGCAGTGCATCTATTGCGGAGCCTTCGACGACGTCGAGAACAGCATAGCCTAGCACTTTATTGCCCAACCGCCCACTCTTGGCGACATGTGTAACGACAGCTCCGCCGAGCGAATGCCCAACGAGCAATACGCTTGGAAGCTCTTTCCATCCCATCTTCTCCACCAGCAAGGACAATACACGTTCCAAGTCCCGACTCAGCGTCTCGAGCGATAGATCCAGGACCCCTGACTTGGCCTGACCAACAGACTTGGCAACCTCTGCCTCATTACCGACATCTAGCCCTGTCTGCGCGGGCTTCGAGTTCTTGTCTTTCAGAACCGTCTCACCATGACCACGGGCGTCTACCGCAAGGATCCCAACATCGGGTGCGAGATCCCGAACCTCAGCCGTTGTGGCAGCAAAAGAAAGCCCTGACGAGCCAGCGCCATGATGCATAACAAAAAGAGGAGATGTAGATGTCGATGGAGGAGTAAGGTAAGCATGATGTACAATTGGCGAGTTTGGACTTGATAGAAATAACTCCTGTTGGAAATAGAACGTCCAGGGCAGAGGCGTATACGTTGCTCTTGGGCTTCCAGGGACGACAGGGCTAGTCACCATCATTCGTCGTGGCGTCGCTGGAAGCATTGATGATATGTCTAAATCGGAAGATTGGGATGACGGTGTTATTTTAAGCCTACTTTAAGTTAAGCTAACAGACTGGGGAAAGTACGAAAAACGCTGCAAAGGGAGGGAAGGGGGGCAAAGGAAAATGTAAATCTAACATTGATAATAAACAATCAAGAAGTCGGCAACAAGCCGAACATGCATTTTAAAAAAAAACTACATACCCTTTTGACCTGGCGAACAACTTCTTTTTTGGCTCAGGCCGGATGGTTCCAGTACTGCCGGTGGACGAGGCTGAGCTAGCACTCGAATCATCATCCTCCATGGGACCTTCAGGAGGTTTTGTCTGTCGCGGAAGGGGCCTCAGTTCATCTATCTCCTCCCCCGTGGAAGCGTTTGGCTCCATCAAAGTCCCGTACTCGGGAGCCAGCGGTAGCGGGGGGTGGAGGGGAAGACCGGCCAGCTTTGCTTTGGCAAACGACCGCTGGAAGTCAGACATCTCCCAGCAGCGCGGTGGACAATCGAGGGGGGGGAAAGAAGGGGAAAGAGGGAGAGAATATGATCGAAGCGGAGTGACTATGGGCGTACTATATCAGACCTTTATGCAAGCGAAAGCTATACTATGTACGTTCTATGGTATGTTATGAGGATTTTGATAGGCGGTTGATGGAGTCTATTTTTGAGTTGTGCATTCCTGCGTCGCAGACGCACTCTGTTGCGCTGTTGCATCAAATCTTTTAGCTAGAGTTCACGATCGCTGCGTCTACCAACGACGGTTCAGCACGCTTGTTGTACTAGGGCTATCGGGTAGCAGTGACCCACAGCCTTTTGTACATCTTGCAAAGTAGCCCATAGACTATGATTGCCCCGAGAAATAGACGCTATTTCCGCTTAGAGTTTCAATCGTGTGGTAACAACTCCACAGCCAAGACTCGGGATACACTATTCAAGGATGGTCGCGTTCAAAGCCCATAAGACAGTAGACTAGACCACAGGTCGATTGGGGCGGTATGATGAAATTTAAATTTCTAAAAGCAGGTGCTCTGTAATGCAAAACACCACAAAGTTCAAGGTTCTGTAGGATGATCATGTTTCAAAAGGTCTTTCGTCTATCATGAAATATCATACAGTCAGCGCCAACCATGCGTAATAAAACAGTCCTACTAATGCGACTCGGGAGAATGTTATTAAAAATCGTCCCATAAAAGTTTGATTATTAGTTAGCAGAGCGGTATAGGATGATGTCCGAGTATGCTTCCCGTTAGAGTACCCTCCTCTTATATGGCTACTTCCTTTGTGATACTGCTTTTCGGAGTTCATTGGAATTCCATATCCATCATTCTTCGATGGACTTGAACCCCTAGGTTTGTATGCAGCAGGGCGTGATGCAAGCTGATTGAGGCCCTCAGAATTGGAACTAGTTGCAATGGGCGCTGAAGATGTTCTGTCTCTACTCTGTGAAAGCTTTGAGGATTTGAGATTATTGGTAGGAAGAAGAGATCCTTCGCGCTCGGATTTCCTATTTGAATGGCGAAGAACCATAATTGCCTCAAGGACTAGAACAGCCACCGTAATAACGAGGAGAGATAGATATCGAATAAAAATCCCTAGTTGATAAGGCAAAAGACAGAGATGTGTTTGCATTGTAGATCTGACAGTCCTTGGATTTAAAGATGATCCGTTTGCATCAACTGGATTCCATAGGCTGAGCAAGAGAAATCCTGGTTTGTCAACACCCATGGCCCAAGAAAGAGATTTAACGGTAATTTCTCGAATCCCACCTTCACGAGAACTATACCCACGGTGTATGACTTCGCAATAGTCGTGGTCATCACCCGAAAAGACTTGCTCAACTCCGCCAATCTTATCCAGTAGTTCTTTCGATATCTCTTCCGCGAGAACGTTTTGGTACTGATAACCACCATGGATTTTGATTGCATTACGCTCGTCTTCCTCCGGCAGGCCTGCGTCTTGCTTCACCGATGGAGGCCATCGCTCCCTCAATGGTCCGCAAGGTGTTGCAGGAGGTCGATACAATGGCACGTGCGTGAGGAGGATGGTCGGCATCTCTACAATGGCAGCAGACGTATCTTGCGATCGAGTGCTGCCTCTGACCTTATCTAGGTCAACCACATCATGTTTTAAAAGCCTGTTTTCTACGGATCCGAACATCCGTCTTAGTTCTCTTTCCACGACCTCCGCTTTTTGAACCTCACTACCTTCAAGAAAGTTCTCAGCTGGTGTCCATATGGCATCGTTCTGGTGATGTGACCGAGCGCTAAGCGAAACGGTGTCGACAGATACAAAGCTATGGTTACCAATAACATCGATTCTGTTACTCTCACCAAAGAACGTGTTGAACCTATGCCGCACGGCAAGCTGGATACCGTCGCTAAATCCCAAGTCATGGTTACCAGGAAGGCTTGCGAGGAATTTATGGTTAAAAGCTCTCCGTTCTTCACGCAGTCTATCTCTCCATGGACTGAGGAAAATGTTCCCAAACCGCTCATACTCCTGCAGCCAAAACTCATCATCGTATTTGTGCCATATTTCCTCCGGGCTCTTGCTTGTTCGGGTTGACCACTCTCGACCGCCATCGAATAAGTCTCCAAGAAATAACACACTTTGCGGCTTCAAGTTTGTTTGAATTGATGTAAATGCCCTTCTTAAGTATTGATCCGTATGCCATACTGTGAAACTAGAAAGCGGCCAAGGACGGCCCGGATATGTGTGAGGATCAACAAGTTGGGGGTCAGCGATTAAGACAACACGATGAGGAATTGCTTCGGAGGGCTGAAGAGGGCTATTAACAGATTTTCATTATTCAAGAGGTTGTATACTCACCCACTCTTCCCATTCCTCCCATTGGCAAGAACGGACACTATTGTTAAATGCCCCATGTTCACCCCGTGAGAGAAACGAGATCCACAGAAGACCGAGAGCAATTTGAATGAACACAGACCTATCAACTCGCAAAGCCTTGAGTGGATGGATCCGCATCCTTTGGAGCGCGATGCCAAAGACTGTCTCTCATGGGTTCGATGCGGATTTAAAAAAACATGCCCCGTATTTAAATTGATGGGAGTTTTCTTAGCTTCTTTTTTAAAGGCTCGGTCGGTAGCGTTCCGAGCAACTACCTACAATGAGGCTCTCAAAAATTTTAGCCCCACCCAATTTTATACCAAAATTAGTAATTTATACCAATACTTACAGGCGATTTAAATTGGAAATTTTTGATAAAAATTGTATATTATATTTTTTAAATAATTAATAAAATATTATTATATTAATCCCCCACCAAATTTTAATAATTTTAATATTAATAGGAAGATATCAGGCCATGCCAATAATTATATTTTATAATTTACAACCGACCGTTAAAATGATAGCAACAGTTTATTTATAAAAAAAAAGGTAAAAAATATATAATGTTATTTTAACTGTGACGGGCATTTAATTAATATATATTAAATTTTTATTATATTAGTAATTTCAATTTTTCACCTGGGCTATATCAGTAATTTTTTTTTCTGGCGGCATATTTGTGGGTCTGCGGAACCTACGGAAAGTACAAAACGTAATAATTATAATATTAAATAAAATTAATTAAAATAATTTTTTTAATATTATTTAATTATATATTTAAAATTATTATTATTTTTGAAAATATAAATATTTCGAATTTTAGGTATATTAAATATATTTTAAATTTTAAATACGTTTTAAATTTTAAATATATTTTTAATACCGGACGCGTTTTAATTTTTAAATATATTTTAATTTCCGGATATATTTTAAATTTTAAATATATTTTAAATATTAAATATATTTTAAATTTTAAATATATTTTTAATACCGAATATATTTTAATTTTCGGGTATATTTTAAATTTTAAATATATTTTTAATATTAAATATATTTTAAATATT
>JANIPN010014581.1:0-23880 GCA_027478595.1 Erythroxylum anguifugum
ATTAAACAGGTATATAAAAATGAACATGGTGTTGATATCAAGTTCGAGATCTGATGCGTGGACTAATGACCTCTATTGATATTAGGCATTCTAGTCGTGACTAATATACTCCAAGCTCTGTACTTATGAAAGATCAACCGTGATGAACTTTAATTTCTTTAGTGACTTTGCAGAGCTATGAGAGGGCAGGTTGGACTTGTCGAATTGTACAACACGCAGATGCTTGCAACGGAAGAGTGGTCCGATCAAGTCTATGACAAATCTGATAGAGAAGCACTGCGGCTAAATTATAACCGTGTCTCCATCGCTAGATTCTTATCGCAGACATAAAATGTAGAGTCACAAAGTCTCGCTCAGCACACGAATATATATCTAAAACTAACTCATTCATAGAGCGGCGGCCGTTATGAAAACATTTTTGTATAAAGAGAGAAAATTTGTAGACCTAGAAATAAAAAGAGAAACGATAGTACCAATCAGCGCGCTCATTTCATTGTCCCGGGGATAAGCTCTACCGCTCAGGAGCAATGTCGAACGGTTTGAAGGATACTTTTTGGGATAAAGTGAAGGTTAGCCTTAAGACCTCGAGACTGAAGAGAAAGAATGTCCGCTGACACTAGAGTGAGCACAAAACAGAATAGTGCGCGTAGACTGGTCGATATTTACCACTACACTATAGAGATTGTTACAATCATGCGTAAAGCTCCGAAATGAGCTTTTGTGCGCCATCGCAGTGGCTGATATGTTTTACCAGCTCCGCGTTGGACTTGGCTGGGTCCCGTGATCTGGCGGGCTTGTCACGGAAATACTTCAAAAGCAGCAAAAAACAGAAAGACGGCGGCAGTCGCCCCATAGAAGATTCAGAGAGCTTGTCGGTGATCGCTTTCCTACACCCGCGGCACGAACGGGCGTCGGTATCGAGCTTACCATCCGGCAGCAGGATAGGGAACTCGATTTCCGCCGTGCTGTGGTAGATGTTGGCCACTCCGCGGATGGATCGCGGATCTCTTGGGTTCTGTCTGAAATCGAGCTGCCACATGTAGCTTTCCTGCAGAACTCTCACGTCCAAGCTGGACTCCGGGTCCGGGTCCGCCAGCGACTCTTTGAGGGCGGTTACCGGGTCTCGCCGCGGTGGAGAGTCCGCGATGTTCGCTAGCGATCCATGGATTGACAAGGCGAGCTCCTTGGCAGCTTTGACGCTGACTAGATGGTAGCGACGCGGGTTGAAAGCGCCCAAGGTACGAACCGATCCTTCGACGCTGTGCAGGATCGGAAGCTGCTCGAGCTCGGACCGTGTCAAGCGGAAACAGTGGCATGCAGTCGGGGCCTGCAGAACCCACAGCGATCTCTCCGTCGCCAGGCACGGCAAACAGCACCGCTCGCACGTCGGGAGGAACAGGAAGTCGCCCCGCAGCCCGCAAGCGACGCAGTTTTCGGACTGCAAAGCTGCGAGAAGATCTGCGGGAGTGTGAGCGCTGGCAAGCCCGGTTTGGCCCAGCGCGGCGAGTGCCTCCGGGACGTGCTTCAATAAATCTTGGTAGGTCGATAGCGATTCCACGAAGTGCTTACCTCGGACAGAAACGCAGCTCACGCGTGCCAGGGACCGGATATCTAACCTCGCGAAAGTTTGTTGCAATAGCTCCAGCGGTAATTTGTCCAAGCTTCCGAGCGACGACGACAACGACGACGACCTGCGGCGGCGCTGGAGGCTCTTCGGCTTTGCGAGAGGGAATACTGTCACCAGATCGCTGAGCTTGGATTTTGGAGGACGCGATATGAAGGACACCAGCTGTTCAGGTTTTAGTTCCCATTCCCTATTGTTCATGGTTATCTAGTTGGTTTTCGAGGCCGTATCGCTCAATAGATTGAAACAACGATATGGTCGACAAGCGGGGTGGCGTAAGTGATCGACGTCCTATTGTTGACTTGTAAATCGTTTGATGGCTAGTGCAAATGCTGCACGTGTTGTATAGCGTTGTTTCTCATCAAATTAGAGGCCAGTATCAAACGAAATGAAACCATATATGATTTGTATACGGCTGAGTTGGCCACGGGAGGCTGCATCAAAGAAAAAGTCTCATCGCTCATTCAGCTGCGCGGGAAATTGCCCAGAGGCCGAGATGGAGGCAGCAGCAAGGGTTCAGCCTTCCGTGATAGTGAAATGAGACGAGCAAAAGAGCCTCCAAGTAGACTCCAAACTACTGAAAATCAATCGAATATTAGACTTTAGGTCGAAATACATGATTGATAGACTTATTTAGGTATATGAATAGACTTTGTATGATGAGTGTGGTCTTTTTCAACTACATATGTATCGCTCGAAGCATTTTCTGTTGGTTCCTTCTGCCAAGACGGCCGACCGCACTCGCTTCGCTCCCTCGTTGGATATTTCGACTTCATGTGGCGAACAACACAGCTTCATCTTTCATCCCTCCATACAATTTGTCCATGACCTAGTTGCTGGCAAAGCTCTCAAGCCTGAATGGAGCTTCAGCGTATCTCAAGGTTATCCCTGCAGACCCACATGTCCATCCTCGGTACTGGCTGCACAGTGTATTTCGCAAGCATCAGCGCAATTATAATGGCGCTCGAGTGGGTCAATCGGTCTGTTACACCACCCTCTCCTGCTTCAGTAAGCACCAAAAGTCGATTCCTGGACGCCGCCCATAGTAAGAAGCTCGGTAAGAACGCAGAGTAGCTGCTGGGCGTGGATGCCCAAAGCCAAAGTGGCTGGATCATGGTAGGTGGCTTGATTCATCTATTGCGTCCAACAATGGAAGATACTGGCAATCCAGAACCCAACGTATTTACCGGAATGCAAGAGTGTCCAAGCGTACATAGAGGAGAGGAATTCATGCCGCGACAGGTCAAAGTAATATGCAATGCTTAACTGGTCATGCGAACATCCCCCTTTTCCGTGGCTTGCGTCGAATTCAAAATTAAGGTCGGTTGCACAGAGCCAGAGGAAGTCGGTAAGCGGCCGGGTAAGAGCCTGAGGGGGGCATCGTACTTGCCAGAGGATGATCAAAGTTCTCAGGACATTCCCGGCTTGTGATGGCTCACACGGTAGACATCGGACTAAAGAGCTGAAAGAGAAATTCTGATATCTACCTCGATAACGTACATACATGGTAGAGGAATCTGGATGATCGAAAGGCCAAAAGGTAGGTGCTTCTACGGCACCAATTCTTCCACAGCCGCCGATGTGAGTAGGATAGTGGGTTGCCGCCCACTCCGCTTGAGCGCGTAGCGCATATCTGTTTCATCTTCGAGTCGAAGCAAATTGTTTTGTTTCCTTGTCTTGCATGGGACCCAAAATTTCCCAGGAAGGCCAGGATGTTGGCCCAGGGGGGAAAGCTCGACACTTGTGACTTGTGGGCGGCTCTGCAAGTACTCGGTCCACACGCACCCGCAGACATAAACACAGCCTGCAGACGTTCGCGCACACTTGCATTGTCCACTCACCACAAACCTACGTTCATTAGTAGACCAAGTACCCGTCTATTTACAATCTCCTTGGGCCGTTCCGTTCTTTATTCTCTTGCTACTAATCAAGTTCCTGCTTTAATATTGTGGCGTGGTCGACGTCGATGGTGGTGTAAGGGGACCGTTCACTCGCTCACTCAGTCGTTCATTTCACTAGCTCGCCCGAGTCACTCATTTTTCATTTATTTTTCTTTTTGCTCAGCTGATTAATTCTGATTGTATCACTGCATTAACAATTTGGCATCTATTGAGTCGCATTTGCATTCTTGTGTTGGGTGGTCGGCCCTTTGATTCTTGACACCCTCTCCCTTTTTGTGGACTTCCGGAACCCCTTTGGCCACAGAACATATGTATCTCTCTCGCGCACTTTAGTCTCCGAGTTCGACAAGACTAGATACTGGCAAGATGTTAGCAAGTAAGATACTCAACTCGCTCTTTTTGGTGACAAGTTCCCTTGTCGTCAGGGGTAGCTTGGCCGTTGAAGGCAATACATCCAAAAACGTTACATCGAATACACCTTCTCTAAAGACTTGGTGGCACAACACTGGCGAAATCAACGACTGGACCGTAGTCAAGGATGGAAACGTTCGTCAATCGCATATGTACTCGGTCAAAGTGGCTTCATCCAAAGACCTCTCGAACACGTATTACGATTCGTTTGTCTACGAGACTCTGCCCCGAAACGGCCACGACAACATCCTCGATCCGCGTGACCTCCAGTCTGTAACCGAGGACGAAGATGGGATAAGTATCGAGCGCGACATTGGCATGACCATGGCCTGGTCGAGCTTTCTGTACTCAAGTGATGCTTGGGTCCGCGTCAGCCGTCTGGACGGCACCAAAGTCAACATGAGCAATGTGTCACTTCGACCTAACGAAGCCTACTACAACATTGGCAAATCAGACGGGGCACTCTATATTCGCATACCCTACAGCGAAAATGGATTCAAACTCTCGGTTGAGTTTGAAGACGACATGTTCGATTTCCACAATTCTTGCGAAGGCACGCACTGTGCCATCATCCAGAACGTGAATCCCGACGGCGTGAATTACCAGGAAGAGTACAACGAAGACAACCTCATCATTGCCACAGAGCCTCTGAATTCCCTGCTCATCTTCGCCAGCCCGTTCCTCCCAGCCAACCTTGCCCCGGACCCCACCGCCGCGGATGTGCACGTCGTCAAGCCTGGCCCCGTCTCTGACCTCTCCTCCATCACCGCCAAAACCCTCTACTTCCCACCAGGTGTCTTCTGGCTGGGCAGCCTCGCACATGCCAACCTCTCCGCCCACACCACCTGGGTGCACCTCAGCGAGGGCGCCTACGTCAAGGGCGCCATCCAGTTCAACACGGAAGCCGCAACCATGCACGTCACGGGCCATGGCGTGCTCTCGGGCGAGCAGTACGTCTACCAGGCCAACCCGGCCGCCGACTACACCAACCGCTTCGACAACATGGAGTGCCTCCGCATGTGGCGGGGCCGCAGCGTGTACGGCGTCAACCAGACCTTCGTGCTGCAGGGCCCGACGGTTAACGCGCCGCCTTTCAACTCGATGGACTTCACGGGCCACGTGGAGAGCATTGCCGTGCGCGCCCGCGACTACAAGCAGGTCGGCGCCTTTTACGCGCAGACGGATGGGCTGCAGAACTACCCTGGCTCGCACGTGCGCGATGTTTTTTATCATAGCAACGACGACACGATCAAGACGTACTTTAGCGACGTGCTGGTCGAGCGGGTCATGGTTTGGAAGGCCCATACGGCCCCCGTCATCCAGTTCGGCTGGGCGAGCCGCAACCTGAGCAACGTGACGGTCGACGGCGTGCATGTGCTGCACAGCCGCTGGAACACGAACGGCAGCCACCCGAGTATTATCGGCGGGAACCAGGTGTATCTCAAGCCTGAGAACGAGTACGATACTGCCGTCACGAGCAACACCATCCGCGACGTGACTTTCAGTAATATCCACGCCGAGTCGGTCTCGGGAAATCTGTTTCGCATCATGCCATTGGCCAATCTCGAGAACTTTGTCATCAGCAACGTCAGTTTGGCTGGATATCCGGCATTCTCGACGGGGATCGGTGGGAGCCAGCTGGTTGCTATGACGGATGAGGACGGGGTGCCGGTGCGGGTGAACAATTTTGTGGTTGAGGGGTTCAGTGTGAATGGGAGCGAGATTACTTTTGGCAAGGGGAATTGGGATAGAGGGGCGCTTGGGGATCTGAATATTGCGAGCGGGTTGAGGAGCGGGGTGGCGATTGTCTCGGGAAACGAAGCAATGGGAGAGGAATAGGTAGTTCTGGGAGTTAGTTAGCATTGATAGGAGGAGCCAGGTGGTTTAACAGCATGGCGAAATTTGAGGGTCGGAAAGTTGGGGCTTGGACAGCTAAGGCTTGGAAACATGATGGTTTGGTAGATCATGGGGCGTTTCGGTCAGCCTTACACCGCGGCACGTGGCGGCGTTTTCTTTTGTCTAGCATCGATTTGAGATAGACAGACCCGTTGATCGGTTCAAATAGACGCCTTTTCATCAGCAGTTAATTCATTACTAAACCTCATGAGCATGTTGATAGCAAGAGAGTGAGAACCCATAGCTTGTTCTAGGATTAAGCCTCAGTCGGAATGGCTCTTCTGGAGTACATAGAATTGTGGGTGGCAGCTGCCGCATTATATTGATCTTGACGGTTTGATGTATCCTAAGTAGTACTAACTATATGTACCATCGGCTTCGAGGATAGTTATTTCCATTTCATCTTCCCCTATGTCTACTACCACCCCTACTTCCACGCCCTCACAAGCGCATCCACACGGTCCGTGATATCCGGAAACGGCCAACTCCTGACCGTCGGCACAGGATTCTCGAACGAAAACCGCTCAACGACACTAAAAATCCTCTCCCCGATCTCAAAGCTCGCCGTCGGGAACCCCGTCACCCCTTGCTCATTCGGCACAATCCCCAAGTACCTCGCGGTCCGCCACCCGTCCCGACTCCCATACACCACCGTCCCTACATAATCAAACGGCCAAACGGACAACAACGCGACCCTTCCTCCATACTTGGCCGGCACATACAGCCCGTCGGCATAAGCAAAGTACCCCTCGGGCACGCCGGCAATGGGCACCTGCCGCGCCTTCGGAGCCTTTGCCGCCGCCGATGCCCCACCACTACCGCCACCGTTCAGCAGATCGAAGGACACGAGCCCCCCGCTGCGCGTGTCGGCGACTAGCATCTTGCCCGCCGCGAACGCTAGCCCGCCGAAGCCGTATGTGCGGTTGTACGTGGGGGGCGTGTACCAGAGGCGTGCGGCGCCCGTGGTGGCGTCCAGGTGCACGATCGCGCTGCCCATCGAGCCGATCATGAAGACGTCTCCGCCGCCTCCCTGTCCACCGGCACCCCCCAGCCCACCTGCACCCCCCAGCCCACCCACCCCAGCGCCACCCCCACTGCTGTACGGCGAGAGAGCAGCGTCCTGGAACCCATTGATGTAGTTGCCCGTGCGGCGGTGGAACTCCTCCTGGATGGGCAGGATGTCCGTGTCCCACAGGAACCGCTGGCGGCGGGTGTCGTACTTGGAGATGTGGTTGGGCCCCGTCAGGTTGGCGTAGGAGAAGCCGAAGCCCGGCGAGGACTGGGGCTCGAAGGCGGTGGCGGCGTTGTTGGAGAAGTAGAAGGCGCGCGCCCGGGGGTCGTAGTCTACGCCGTTGCCGTGGTAGTCCTTTATGTTGGCGCCGCCGCCGAGGGGCACGGCGAGCGGGGTGGAGGTGTTGGTGTAGGGGTCGTAGATGGTTACCGAGGCGTTGTAGAGGTTGCTGGACGAGGGGGCAGGCAAGTGTTAGAGAGAAAGCTGATTTTAGGAGGTATTCTATGGACTGGGGACGCGAATTTGTTTGTCTCTTTTGCTTCTGGGGAAAAAGGTGGATCATACCTTATGTAAAGCTTGCAGTTCACGGGGTCCCAATTGGCTGATTCGGGATAGAGATTGGTGTTCTCGACGACGAAAGTGCCTACAACCGGGCGACAATTGCCACCACCACCACCACCACTGGCCGGAGCGCCTACGGCCAAGACAGCAGCTGAGAGCAAGAGTGCGGACAACATTTTTGGTTGAAGCATTTTAGAATAATAGAAAGCGTTATAACGTCGAAAAAAGTATCGACGGAGCTTTCGTGGCTTGGGCTAAGATATATTTACATTTTCTCTCTTGGTGTAAGCCCTATACTCAGGGTCATTCAGAGGCGCGGGAGCTATCTTCACGCCTCGGCGCCGAGAAATTGAGCTTGTTCATTTCTGGGAGACGTTCGAGCCGTAGTCAAAATGTATCAAGCTAGTATTTGGGTATAGTGAAAGTGTATTTGAAAGTCAGGTTGGACCCTTGAATACTCAGCCAAGAACGGCCGGATACTGGGCTGACAAAAAAGCAAGCATAAGCGGGAGTTCGTAAGCAGGTGGCACGGGGCCCCGGGTCATTTCATTACTTAGTAATTTTACCCGGAACCTCTCCGCCTAACTCAATAATCTTCTGGGGGGATACCGAGTCAAAATGTTGGGCTTCCCGTCGGACATGCCAATAGGAAGCCGAACCGAGAACTACTGCTTCGCCGAAATGCTTATTGTTTTTGCTTATTCTACATCGTCTCTCCCCGTAGGTCCACCGCTTCTACTAGGTTCTATCAGGCTTTAATAATGCCCTGTACTAAGATGAAGCCCTGTTATGGCTAAGAAAGGGGCCAAGTCTATCTACCTACAGTACAAGCTGCTTGTTGCCTTCCCTTCCTCGTGCGGGGCATTAGGCTTGTAGTTTGAATGTCTCTTACTCAAATCTATATTGAATTTTTAAATCATTGTCTACTGAATTGTTTCTATTTCAAGTCTAGCGGGGTATAAATTAAGTGTAGATAATTCGTTATAATACGAGTCGATCAGGCTTGGTGCAGTTCGTTCTGGTTTCGCTTCCCGTCACCGGGCAGATCCGTTGTTTTGAAGACAGCGCTTAGGCTTAAACCCATAACCGCCTGCACGACGGTACCGAGTTTGTCTGCTGAGCACACGGCTTGGATCGTTATGCACCGGGTGTCTTGCTCAGAAGCCTTCGCATCTTTTATCGGCGGTTGATTGGTGGTTGGAGCATATAGCTGCCCATTTTTAGTCGATGAATGAGTAGCTCCAGCTTCAAATTCGAAGTCCGTAGAGAAGTCAGGAGGTATGAATAGATCGTTATGAGTGCCTGGCAAGAGATTGGGGTCTAGGTTACTATAGTTGACGGACAAATCACCGCCTGATAACGCTCTGTCATGGCCGTATGCGTCAAGCACATCTTCCATGGCGTCGTTGTCCATTGAATGATGGTCTATTGGCTCAAACGGGGTACTGCTCTCCCCTGCTTTGGTTCCATGTTCCGGTGCCCATAAAAGAGAATCGCCTCTATTAGAGGCAGGTGCTACTCCATGCTGGTTGTTGCTTGTCGACGAATCAGACAGTTCATCTTCCGAGTCAGTAAGGGATACAGATCTATCCATCAAAGACCCCCTCGGTCCAGTATAAGAGAGCTTCGCTTTGTTATACGGACGTGCTCCATCGGCTCGCCGACATAGGAGATTGTAGCGGTTCTTTGCCGCCAGGCTTGTCCTCGTTGGGAAGTACGTGGATACAATCTTTTGCCAGTTTCTTCCGTAATTCTTGACGCCCTCGAGGAGATTTTCGTCCTGTATCAATAACGTATTAGCTTATATCCACCTGTTTATCGATGGCGAGATAATTCCATACCTCGTTTGTCTTCCATTCGCTATGATCAATGTCCGGGTTTACGGTGTGGTTCCACCTCTTCGAGCACTGGTCACCCGTCCTAGAGCCCACTTCGTTGGCAACAACAGACCACTTCGTCCCATGCTCCATGACCGCTCTGTAAAGCCTCCCATCCTCGTCTTCTGTCCAGCTCCCCTTCTTGACTGAAGTACCTGCATATCTGTACCAGCGTTTTCGGCAGTCTTTATTTGTCCGCCCCGGGATTGACGCAGCGATCTCGTGCCACAGAATAGTCGAGTCTTCTTCCAAAGCTAATACGCTTTGTCAGTTATCTAACGCAGAGGGCATTCACGAAGAGCTTACCTTTCGTAACTGCAGCCTCCAAGACGGTATCTTCGTCTCGGGTCCACTTTCTTCGTGCTCTCCCCGCTGTGGTGGCGGCTTGGTCCGCCGTTGAAACCGAAGCCATTGTCGTAATACACGTCCTAAGCTTGCTCTACGATAGCTGATGAGATTTTCAAGGCTAGATCTTCAAAACGATGAGGCTATCAAGTTACATTTAACTACTTAAGGCGAATCTACCCAGACAGTTCCAACAGAGCTTGCTATAACTTAGATTCGAACCCTTGACAGCTGAAGATCACTTTGGCGTACCCACAGCCTATGAATTACAACATGAAGGCTCGGTCAACTACACTCAGGGCCTTTTTGCATGACCCTGACGCCCGGAAACACACAAGCGATACCACCTCTTCGGGGTGGCCCTTCGGGTTGAGGCCGAAAAGTATATTTAGCGATGCATTTAGCGCCGTTATCGGCACATGCCAACTGTACTCTGGTCCGTGACATTGCATATTGAATTGCACCGAGACTACTCACGCAGGATAGTATAACTCGGAAGAAATGAATACTTTAGCTATACGTAAATGAAATACAACAAAAAGCTACGAGACCTAACAAAACACCTTCATTTTTAGCGTAATTCCAATCCGATTCGTGACAACAGAAACTCATATCCCTTCGCCGTAGCCTTCCAGTACTCGCCCTCACGGTCGCGGTAGAGATCAAAGAGATGTATCGCGCCCTCCACAATCGTCGTACCCGACGCGACGCCTGCTTCCTGAAGCGCATCTCTGATGCGGTTGCTGTGCTGCCAAGGGATCAAATCGTCCTCGGTGCCATGTATGAGGAAAGTGGGGGTGCGGTAATTTCCTAATTTTATCTGAGCATAGGGGCTCACCGCAGCTATTTTCTCCTTCGCAGGTTGCGGCAGCGACAGCCAACGCGTGTCTTTTCCTCCACTAGAAGCCTTGCTGGGCAAGCCTCCCAGGAGGACGGGCAGCGCTTGCCCTTTCCAGTTCATGTGCAGTGCGATTCGAGACCTCGGGTCGGAAGTCGACATCCACCCGCCAACTGCTCTCTTGCTTGCTGGAACATTGTACGAAGTGATTGGGGTATCTTGTACGCCTTCCAGAAGGTCGTAGTCGGCGGGGACTGTGCCTTTGGTACGCTCAGGGAAGTTTGGCTCTGCCCAGAAAGGGTCCTCGTAATCTGACGGGCAGTAGAAAGCCAGGATTGCCTGAGGGGGCCTCAGTCCTCTCTGAGGAGCAGTCCATGCCAGTGACATAGCAAGCGTGCCGCCGGTCGACCACCCGACGACAACGACATTTTCGCAATCCGGAACTATATCTTTGCGTTGACGTTTCAGACCCGGTAGTTTCGTATATATCCATTCTAGAGCAGTACAGACGTCGGTCATGGGGCCTTCGCGCAGTGGCACCTCTGGACAGAGTCTGTAATCAACGCTGATGGGTACGAGGCCATTGTCCAGAAGTAGCCGGGTTTGCTTTGGTCTGATGTCTTTTCTTGAAAGCATAATATGGCCTCCTCCATGGATCATCAAGGCTACGGGTCTTTTGACGGAACTTGTTTGGATATCCGCAGGATAGTATATGTCGGCGTGTAGCGGGATTCCGTCGACTCTTTCAAACTCAACGGTCTCCATGGCACTGACTTCCGGGCTACCGTAACTAGTCACGGCGCTCGTCACGGTAGGTTTCGCTTTGAATGCCGTGATAACGCGGAATTGGTCCGACTCCTCGGAGCTGTCATCACTCCAGTCTACATGGCCGAAACCTGCGGACATGAGCGTACTTTGCCAAAGATATTCATTCGCCAAAACATGTTTCCGACCATCGTTAAATAACCACCAGCCTTCCAGAAGCCCGAAAACGCAGTCTAGCCAGTAAAGGTCCCTCGTAAGCTCTAGTAAACACAAAAAGCCGTCCTTACGGAGAAGCTTTTGAGTGTTCCTTGTCGCATTGAGAAGATCTTTTGTGGCATGTACACAATTCGACGACAGAATTGTGTGATATGATTCCAAGAGATGGGCAGGGGGTGGCTTTTCCACATCGAGGACCATAAATTCCATACACTTATAGGAAGCGAAGTTCCGTTTTGCGGCCGCCACTAGGGATGGAGATAGGTCGGTGAAAGTGTATGAAAAATCAATGCCGTTGGCAAGAAGCAGGTCAACGATATACTTGGTAGTGCCACCAGTTCCTGCGCCCAGCTCAAGAATGCGTAGCTTCTCTGAGCTCTGGCGATTGCTGAAAGCTCGAACATAAAAGTTACCCAAGACTAGCGTGCCTGTCTTGAACATGGGCGAGTTCGTATAAACATCTGTGAGAAGATCCCGGTCTGCCTTGGTTCCAAACAATATCTGAATAGGATCTGCTTTACCGGTCAAACACTCCGCGAGTTGAGATCCAGTAGAGTTCAGAAGTTTTAGCTCTGAATAATGTTGGGGGAATGACTGGATCATGTGCTCGTACAGTGACCTTGATGACTGTAAGTTAGCCACTTTGTTAGTGCGAATTGCCTCATCTCCCTCCAAACGAATGAAGGAAGCCTCTGAGAGGACTGTGTGGTACAATTTCACAACTTTATCGTGCTTGTCCAGATGAGGGATTCTCGGCAAGACATCTCCAGCTTTCATAGATCTTAGAGAACAACCAAGCCTTTCGAAAGCTTCCACGATGTATGCAAGAACGAGTTCTGATTGGAATGGATACACGTGGGTACGGAACCCAGCCCAGCCTGTTTCCGAAGCAAATCGGTGATAGTCATCTCGGATGGCCTGAAAGTCTTCGATAGCGTGTGTGAGATCATTCTGCTCCCCAGGCTTGGGCTTACCTATATTGGAAGAGAGTGTTTTGATAACGGGTGGTTTCGTGTTAATATCAAAAGTCGGAGCTTTAGGCTTCACAGCCGGCACAGAGCTTTTGAAAACCAAACCTGAAAGTTGTCCAAATGTTGCCTCTGTGGTGAGCTGTGACATGTCCAATTTCACTCCAAAGTTCTTCTCGATATCAGAAGCAATCTCGATTCCAATGAGCGAGTCGAAACCGGCGTCACCAAGATTTGTCTCTGATGACAGGCTGTCTACCAGATCGAGGTGCTGTAAAACAACTTTTGAGAGTTGAGATACTGAAGAGAAATAATCGTCGTCAGCATCCGGGCCGTGAAATGGAGTGCTTGCACCAGTATCAATACCGCTCTCATCTTCTGTAGTATCGTCGAACACTTTGTCAACAACAGATGAAGATGAGGAGCTCAAGTCGCCTTGTTTAGAGGTAATACACTTGCAAAGCGCCCCGAAGCTAGATATTTCAGAGAACTCGGCGACCGAAACGTCAACATTAAATGTTTGCCTAGTCTCGTTGAGTAGCTCTGTTGCCATCAAGGAATCTATTCCAAGGTCGTCCATGGATGAATCAGTCTTAATTTCATCTATAGGAACGTCTGCAACTCGTTGCAAAAGCTGTTTAACGGCAGTCTGAATTTTATCATTCTCAGAAGGCCCGCGGAAGGAAGATGAACTGCGTTTCAATTGGTGAGTAGGCCTTCTCTCGACTCTAGTCGATGTGTTCTCTTTCTTGAAAGCTGATGCTGACACTGCGACCAAATTCTTTTCGGATAATGGTGCAAAGGCGACAGTCGGTTGAGTGGTTGCTTGGTTCGCTCGTGACAACGCCTTTCTCAGTGAGGATATTGCGACTTTGGTAAATCTTATGCCAAGAATAATTGCCACCAAGTTGCTAGATGATGAGTCGAAGACAAATACATCGTTGACGAGCTCCTTTTCACCCTTGCGGCCGTATTTAGAGTAAACCATCCATGGGCCCCTTGTGCTGCGGAAGCTCGAGCTAAGGCACAACTTATCAATCTTAGTACAGAGGAAAACTTCATTGGGTCCACAATCGTCGAGACCATTAACGTGTAGGCCAGCCACTTGCGTAAAGTTATCCATAGATAATGGATCGGTCACAGAGTCGATTAGAACATTTGAGTCGAGTTGCGGCATCTCCACCTTTCCAGCGACCTCCGTTTTGCTGAAAGAGATTTTCTTAACACCACGGAATATCTGAGAGTAATTGACAACCTTAGCAAAAGTCTTGTAAACAATTGATCCTTGCATAGTCTCAGTATTGTCATCCTGAAGTATACTGGAACATCGATCCAGATCAACCAAGCGCTCGTATCTTTCAAATTCTGCCTCATTTTCTTGTTCTTCAAGAGCAATGTAGGCAGAAGCGTGCTTTGTGGACTTGGAAATATCACTTTTGAGGTGGCTCATCAGCATAAATTCCCAACCCGATGACTGTGAGTCGGATCGAGTCAACTTGACGGTTACGTTGCGACTCGCGTCAATGCCTAACGGAGCATACATTTCAAGATTGGACAGCTTGGGTATCAAGCTCCCAGACGCGGACTCCTGCTTGAGTAAAGTAGCTGACTTGGCTGCAATCTCGACATAAAGTGAAGCTGGGCATAGGGTGCTTTCCAGCACCGCGTGTCCGGATACTAGCGATTTGTACTGTTCGCTGGCCTGATCTACCGTAAACTCAGCCACATTTTGACCCGGATCAGCAAACCGAACAAATGAAACCAAGGTAGGCTCAGAAGCCGTGAGCTGTGTGATAGAGTTCTTCTCTTCTTGTTGACTGTCATGCTTATCGATATATTCGAGCCAGTGTCTTGACTTGTCGAAGTGATAGGGAGGCAAGTTAAGAGCTGTATATGCGCTCCGTAAACTGCTATGGAATGGGAAAAACTGAACTTTAATTCTGTTCTCCCAGAGATCAAGAGTGGTTTTTGCAAGCGAAGCCATCGCATCAGGCCCACCTAACTTCACTGGGTGGAAGACATGCGATTTCTCTGCAGATGAAGAAAGCGCACGACGCACCAGTGCCATAGCAGGAGTTCCCGAGCCCGCTTCTACCCAGTTGCAGGGTCCATATTTGTTCTCGATCCGCATGACAGCTTCATGGAAGTAAACAGGCTCACGAGACTGGTTTACCACGAGATCGTGAGTTATTTGTGCCCAAGATTCGTTCTTAGAGCATGTCTCCACCGGTATTGTAGGCGAACTGAAAGAAAGTGACCGTACGATGGCATTGAAACCGGGAATGATAGCGTCGACGAACTCTGAATGGAATCCGTGGGTCACCTCAAGACGTCTAGCTTTGACTGGGCCAGTAGGCAATTTTTTAGCTACATCCTCTGCCATTGAAATCGCCTCCTCACTCCCCACCAGAACGTAATCCTGAGGACCATTGTAACAGGCAATGTCAATTTGAGGGGATGGAGTAGTTTTTTCCAATGCGGATATTAATTGAGAAACAGTGGCGAAATCCGAGTTAACCGAAAGCATTGCGCCAGTCTCCGGACCCCAGGCAGATTTGATCAGAGTTGCCCTTCCAAGAACAAGCTTCAAAGCGTCTGTCAGAGTTATAGCGCTAGCTACCGCAAATGCTGTCAGTTGGCCAAAGCTATGGCCAATCAAATTCTTTACAGGTAAGCCACAGTCAATCCAAGACCTTGCGACAGAGTATTGTATCGAAAAGATCATGCCATGAAAATGGACAACATCATTGATCGTGTCTTGGCTGAAGATTTCTGGAAATATGCTCTTGTGGCCCATTGAGCGAATTATGGAATCACAATGATCCAAGTGAGATCGGAGAAGACTTGAATTGTCGTAGGCTTCTTTCGAAAGACTAACTCCTCTACCTGATTGTCCAGAAAAGACTAGAACAACTGGCTTAACTTTGGCTTCTGCGTAGGGCTTAAGTTCGCTTATATCGGCTTGTGTAAGATGATTTTGAAGCTCAGCTAAAGAAGGAGCAGTAAAGTTTAGCGAATATGGAAGTGCCAGGTTTTGCTTATGAGCTTGGTTGAAAGCAATGTTGGCTAGGAGATTAGAAGATTTCTCTGTGTTTATGAATTCTTTCAAAGACTTGCAATACGACCTCAAGCTTTCTGAAGAGCTAGCAGATATTGAGAAAGGATATTTGGCAAGTGAGAGCGTTTGAGAACGGCGGCCGAGCGCATAACTGGCAAGCTGTGGAGGCTGGCAGACGAGCAAAGCAGCATTGCTGCCGGCAGCACCATAATTGTTGATGCATGCGGCCTTGAAGCTTTCGGGCCACTCAACTGTCTTTGTAGGTATGGCCATGTTGCTTGGTTCCAATGGCGGTATACTTGGGTTTAAGGACTGAAAGCTCGCCTGTTTCGGGATCGCTCCATGTTGCATCATTAACAGTACTTTGATCAAGCCTGCAGCTCCTGAGGCAGCCTCAGTATGGCCAATGCTCCCTTTGACTGAGCCAAAGTGAAGTTTTCTTTCCGTGAAATCTCCAAAGACTTGGCGAATGCTTGCACACTCGATCGGATCTCCTTTGGGCGTTCCAGTACCGTGCGCCTCAACATAAGAGATATCGCGAGGGTCCATGTCAGCAAGAGATAGAACTCGTCGATACAGATTTGCCTGAGATTTGGACACCGGCACCGTAATTGGGGCACTGTTATCGTTCTGGTTGACAGCGGAGCCTGTAATTACTCCCAATATTCGGTCATTATGCTCAACGGCTGCAGACAGCTTTTTGAGTAGGACAATACCTGCACCTTCTCCACGACAGTATCCGTCAGCTCTAGCGTCGAATGCTTTAGATTCTCCCGTAGGGCTTAAAAAGTTTGCGGCCGCAAGGTTTTGATGCAGAGTTGGAGCTGTTATGACATTCACTCCCCCAGCCAAGGCCATCGAGCACTCTCCATTTTGGACCGCTTTGCATGCAGTGTGAATAGCGACCGCTGAGGACGAACATGCGGTATCGAATACTAATGAAGGGCCATTTAAACCAAAAAAATGGCTTATTTTTCCGCTGGTAAAGGCGCGGACCATTCCTAGAACCGAGAATGCTGTTGGCATATGAGAGGCAACATTGTCTTCGTAGTCTGATGCTGCTACTCCCATATAGCACCCAACATCTTGTGGTGGTGCATCCGTAGCAAAGTAGCCAGCAGACTCCAGTGTCTCATAGGCAACTTGTAGGACAAGTCGATGTTGAGGGTCCATGGATGCAGCTTCTCGCGACGATTTCTTGAAAAATCGATGATCAAAAGCGTCCCCATTTCGTAAGAAATTACCTCGATACCGAAAGTCCGGATCTGCGGTGCGCCTCAGACCAGTAGAGTTAAACCGCTCACTTGGAAGATCTCCTAACATGGATTGTCCTGATTTTAGTAGTTCCCAGAACTCTTCAAGAGAATCCGAACCAGGAAACCGGCATCCCATACCAACTATAGCAATAGCATTGTCAGGGTACTGAAAGTCTTCACTCGCCGATCCAAGAGAAGGGTTTACCGGTAGGCTGTGCTCCGTAGCGTCAACATCATCGGAGAATGGAAGTCCACGAACAGCCGTAATTTGGAGGTTCAGCTCTTTCGTAAATGAACGCGGAATACAGTCCACTGGACTGATTACTAGCGCTTGAATTGTGTTGTCGTTACCTTGAGGATAGATCGAACTCTTCAACAAGGCGTTCCAATCCGATGTCTCTTCTAGGATGGATTTAATGGCGATATTTTCAAGACTTCTCTCAATCATTTCGGTGTCATCGCTTTTGGTTCCGAATCCTGAAGGGAAAGATGCCATTCTAGAGGTAGGAAATCGGAGGTTCTTATTCTGTGCGCATAAGCGCTGGAGCTTTTGTACGGCATTTTTGTGAACAGAATGGTGAAATCTGCCTGTAAGCCCGATCTTCTTTACGGTGAATCCAAGACCAACAAAGTGATCCCGAAGCGGTTTCTCGTCCGCCTTGGTAGAAGTTACCGTAACACTTGTATCAGAAGACACAACAGACACATAGGACTAGAAAGATTAGTATCCTGATGACTCTAACATATTTAAGATACTTACATCTGAATATCTGCTCAATACAGACAAAATGTCTTGTTGCGAGTGTGGATATCTCCAATGAATAGAGAAGCATGAGATTTCTCTCTTTTGGTGAGAATATTTCCCATCCAAGTCAACATACGCTCCAATACATACAGCTAACCGAAGTGCCACGCTTCCTAATGTTGCTAAATCAACGATGTCTTTGGAGTTAGACAGAGCAATAGCTGAAAGAAGTCCAGTGCAGAAACCGTGAACTCTACCATTGTCCACGGCCTTCAGTATATCTGAATGTGATATAGGGGAGTGTAAGGAGGTGAAGTAAGTGATATACTCCACTAGTTGGATAAGAATAGTAAGGGGGGTAGCTATAATCTCTGATGAGCTCTCAAATATCCCACAGTGACCCTGTTCGATCCAAAGCTTGAATCCTTCTAAGAGCTGAAATCCCGGAACCCGTAGTAGGGAGTCATCTGCACGAACAAGTACAGACCACAGGTCAGAAAGATTGGCGACTGCTTGCCTGATCTCGGCAAGGGCCGGATTATTGAGGAGGGAGTGGCGTAGACGGTTAAGATATTGTGTAGAAGGAATAGGTGCCTGCGGCCCGAAAATGACATGCGGGGGGGAAGTCATCCTAGGCTAATTGCCCTTGTAAGGCACTGTTGAAAGGACCGCTTAGGAAGTTGAGAGTGAATGGGAAAGTGGCATATTCAAATTACAGCGAAACTCATTCTCATAGCTGATTTATCTACCAAGTTGCGAGATTCAGTCCATCAAAGCGTAAAGACCAGACACCACGTAAATGGACCCTGCAAGTTCTAAGGAATGGGCCTAATTCGCAAAGAAGCGGCTGTACCTGAGTAACTTTCTAGAGATAATCGAAAATCCTATCAAGAGCGTCAAAAACTGGATCCAGTAGCCCATAGCGCGCCTAACTCGGGCCCAACCTTCATACAAAACACCTCAATCAGCGTATTTCAAGTGTACCTAGAGGTACTGTTAATTTGCCAGAGATCTTACCATCGTGCCTACAAGGTCCGAGTCAAATTGAAATATGCAATAAGCACCTAGCCACAAATAGACGTTCAGTGTACCTTACACCTGTGAGACGGCCCCGCAGCCTATCGAAGACACCACAATGCAGCATTTGGCAACAGCAGAAGTCTTCAAGCTTTCTGTAGCTGCAAGACAACGAGTTAAAACTGTTTTTGGTTTCTAGCGACGACTGATATAGCTGGTCAGTGCTCAAGATGCAACGCTCATACATCTACATGGTGAGGAAATCGGTTCGCAGTTCTCGAACCTGCGTATCGAACCGAATGGCCAATGAACAACTACGTACCTACGTTGACGTAAGAAAGCACCGAGTGCGCACTAATCCTCAAAGAGGAATCTATTCGACATAACCCTTTTATTTTTCAAGACTTCGTGTGAAAATAAATACATTGCTAAACACCTTTCGTCCGCTTCGCTTCGCCCCGATAAATTGCGGTGTGTAGTACCGCTAGCAGGTCAGCTTACCGATAGCCCTGTCTGGTCTTGCGATGAGGATGTCTTATAATATTATCTTACGAGTACATGGCTATAAATTCTTTGCAGAACGGTGATGAGTCCTTTGATTGGACACCTCAAATATGCGATCCGGGACCATTCCTTAGAACGGCGAAGGCTTTTCTCCATTACCGTTCCAGATCTTCAAAGTCGGCGAGGTATACGGCCTCTCGTAATGTGTCGGTACAAATAACAAAGTGCAATTGATATAAGTACTCGAGCATATGTGACATACACAAACCAAGAAATTTGAATAACATGAAGTGCCATCAAGTTGTTCCCGGTACGAGGCGGTCTATTCCACAAAAGAAGCTGTTCTTTTTGGAGCAACCAATGTGAAACACGGGGTATGTGACCAAGGGTTCTGAGAAAGGATTTTCCAGACTAGTATTGCCGTAATCGCAAATACATCAGGATTGTTTACATTACCGGACTAGCCTCAACGTATGTGTACTCAACCTCCTGGACTCATGGGCCTCGCGTTCCGCGTGAAACCACAACATTAGCCCTGCGTCCTGTCAGCCATTGATCAACCAGACTCAGTATCTGTAGTCGGCATAATTGTTGAAATCACGCGAGGTTTCTTTGGGCTAAATTAATTTCGCCTAAGCCCGAACCGAGGCCCGGCAAAATTTGCTCCATTCTTGAATGCTGGGAAACCCGTTTAGTCTGACTTCGGGTCCGAATATTGGCTTCTGCACCTACGAAGATGTATGTTACCATCATGGCTATCTGACAGCAGACCCTTATTTCCGATAGTCTATTCCTTTGAAAGTCTGTCAAATTTTGTGATCGTATAATACCTTCCTGTACATGCGGCAATTTGTTAATAGAGCTGTTGCATAGCATTAACGATAGTATTCCCTACGATTAACTTCTCAGCACTTTCTTCTTGCATTCAAACATCGAGAATTCAGAGTCACGTGCTTGCGATCGTGTTCCAGAATTTTCGGCATACCAATTTATTGACAATCTAGGGCCTGTTACTTCCGAGATTATTGGATCCTAAGTTATCGTAGAACGTAGTGACTTCCGTTGTCAAAATGCGAGCTACTCTATAATATTGACTCGGGAACTTGTGTATTCAAACCGTGGCAGACCGCTCTCAGTCAGCGTTGTTGGAAACCGAAGTTAAATTCTAGTCTACTGTGTATCACGTAATGTGGCTTTGTCTCTTAAACACTCACAT
Source organism: Erythroxylum anguifugum (assembly GCA_027478595.1). Classification (NCBI taxonomy): domain Eukaryota; kingdom Viridiplantae; phylum Streptophyta; class Magnoliopsida; order Malpighiales; family Erythroxylaceae; genus Erythroxylum; species Erythroxylum anguifugum. The sequence continues at coordinate 20,211 of JANIPN010014581.1, forward strand.
AGAATTTCGTGGGCTACAACCTGAAAGCACTTTATCGTATCTTAGAATGCATAGAGATTTCACGTAATACCTCCAGTGCCGAGTTAACGTCTATGTAGAGCACTTCTTGGATCATGTATTTATTCACTCACGTGCATAACACTAAACGAAGCGAATTCTATATTTGAGTATAAATCATGCCGGTATAAGAAATAGCCTTCTGCAGTTCTTTAAAAATAGTTCAGTTGCTTTTAATTTCTGTAAAACTTCACAGTTGTTTTGGATTGAACAACAATGTCCATCACTTGCGAAATTATCGATGGGTCCAAATCCTCTAGCTGAAGGATGACTCTAGACTTTCCTTGCAAGTTACAGTCTTGAAGTTTCTCTTCTGGTTGCTGACATAACTCGTGAGACTCAGGAGCATTGAACTCAGCTAACAGCTCGTCCCCCTCTACCATCATGTGGTCTTCAAATTCAGTTAACACGCAATCTTTCATCTCTTCGTCGAATCTGCATAGGGCTTGAAGATCTTCAGAAGAGTTACCAACAGAAATATCGAAGTTATCATATTCTAAATTAGGTATCTCAGAAACATTAGATGTAGGACCCAAATCGAAGAAATTAAAATCGGGGGTCCCTGGTGTTTCCGACGCAATACCGGGGCCTGATATTGAAGGGTCGCTCGAGTACTCGTCTGGACTGTTCGTAAAAAAGTATGGCTGTTCGATGAAAGGACTATTGTCGTTGAATAGAAATTCAGCTTCGTCGGAGATACTGTCAACGGAGATACTGATCCCTTGAAGGGATTTGTCTGAAGACGAAACCCTTGATGAAGTATCATCTCCCGCCGCTTTTAGGGACCTTTGAATGCTGGCTGAGCAACATGGAGATTTATTTTCCGGAGCAGTGCGTCCCTTGCGGATAAGAATCGTATACCTGTGATAATCTGATCAGTCCTGGATTCTGGGTCCTGTGATTGGAGTTCAAATCATACTGGTTCTTAACAGTATTTGCTGCTCGACTAGGGAAGTGGCGCTGCTGAATTTCTCGCCAGCTATGTCCATGCGTCAACACGGCTGTAAGAAGACTATCATTCTATGACTAGTTAGATTGAATGTAATTTGAGAAGAAGGGATAGTAGACGCACATCTTGGTCATTCCATGGCCGCCGATCTAGCACGGGATCAAGGCTATGGTGCCAACGTTTAGAACACTCTAGATGCCATTAATTGACGGTTATTCAGGGTAGTGATGAATCAAGACTTACGGTCTGCACTACGGTTGCCCATTTTCTGAGCTATTACAGACCACGACAATCCATTTTCCTTCACGTAGCCCACTAATCGTTCGTCTTCTTCTTTAGTCCACTGGCCCTGTCATTTAATGTGAGTCTCTTACAATTCCACAAGCTAGTATTTCACGGCACGATAAGGGCAACGGAGGGGAATACATACTTTTTTCAGAGTGCCCACAACCTTGTTGTTGTATCGCTTCCGACAGTCCTTATTATTGCGGCCCGAAAGGGCTTCAGCGACTTTGTTCCAGTCAATGGAGCCATTTCTGGACTTCGGTACTGCATCTGCTTTATCAGAGATGTTTTTTATTAGTTTCAAAGAACACCTACCAGTCATTTGCTGTCTAACGCCCTCGCGAAGTATGGCATCCTCCGCAGGAGTCCACCTTTGACGTTCTTTCGACATGAGAGCGATCTTCACGTATGAACAACACGATGTATCGCGGACTAATTCGGGCGTAGCTGGGTTCGTGTAAAGACCATTCAAAGTGCTAAGCACCTTATAAGCTCTATTATACAATGGAGGGTGATCGCTGATCAGGGGATTATAAGATAAAATGCCCCAACCCAACGAATTTAAATTCATCGCATCTGAGGAAGTTCAAGCTTTTGCACTATAAATAAACTTTGAAGCATAGTTCATGTAGTGGACCCTTATCAACAAGCAAACTCGCCTATTGGCACCAAGACCACCCATCCAAGATCAGGTAGCCGGCTTAGCTCTTCATTTCTCGAATTTGCGAACGTCGGCGGCAGTATACCTGCATATATCACGGGATCAATTTCCGCCCGAGGCGTCTCGGAGACCCCGAGTCAAAAATAACGCTTTGCTGAATACTACGGCAAGCCCCTGGCTAATCAGCTTGTCGTCTCCAAACAAGCCGATTGGACACCCCCTTATAGTATGGCAGCACCAACAATGATTACAGCAGAGCTATAGATTATGTATGCAAGCTTATTACCCACGGACACATGGAGCACGCGCTCAGGCCACGTTTCTATGGCTTCTAAGCTTTTATTCTACCTGCCGATCATTTTTCTATCGATGCTAAACTAGAGAAGCGAATTGAAAGGTATCAACTGTATTGTGAGAGAATCGAAGAAGCTTTCTGCGCGATAGCAGGGTCTCAGCCTCGAACGTCGTAGCCCTTCCGCGATGGACGCAACGACGCGGCAACTGGAACACCAGCCCCGCAGCGGCAGCCCCGTTGGATTGAGCGGCACACTGATTCCTTCCCGTTCGACGGATACACACAAAAAAAGCCATGCCGAGAACTTACCAGATCTTCTAAGACGCCACGAGCGATTAGAGATTTGACACGGAATACAGCTGAAGGCTAACGAATCGGAATTTCTATTAATGTGTCATAAGAACTGTAACGGTGAACTCAGGGTAAATTTTGTATCCGGTGTCAAGTGCGGCCAAATAACTCGAGGTTCACTTAGTCCCCGAGTCTCGAGTCAAGCCCGTCCTGATTCCTAGTATCGAGCTCACGACTGATTTGGACCATATGAGTTGAAGTATATATAATAACCGGAAGAACGTGAACTGCAACAAGTACACGACAGGACAGGACAAAATCCAGCAAGCCATCATCTCGAACCTCGAATCTACAAAATCATTGTGCTATTCTACTCTTAAAGTTTCTTCACCATGCTCAGCGGCGTGTTCTCGGTACTTCTCCTTGCAGTCGCTGCTATAGCCCTGCCGCAACCGGAGATCAGCAGACTTCCTGCTTGCGGTAATGATTATCAGCGTCGCTGCAGATGTCCTGAGGGCACCATTTTCAAGAATCTAACTACCTATGCAATCGTTGGTGCCCCGGCGCGCGAAGTTACCACTGTAATGTCCAATTGTATGCCGACGACTTGTCCCGCCTGCCTCCCCGTCTGAGCCGCTAGCTTACGCGTTTTGACCAGTTTTTGATTTGCACTGGCAACAGGGTCTTGTTCCTTACCGAACCGAAGGGGACCCTAGGAGGCCAGGCGCCGTCCGTAGCTTCAACTTCACCGGCCCGAAGGGCCCAACTGGTGGTTACTATCAAATCAGCGAAGTGGTATGGATTCCAGAACATCAGTGGCTTGCAGTCTTAACACAGTCCTAGCTTGTTGAATTCAAACAGACCAAGAACGGTGGCTTCTTCCAGCAGTACGAGCAGGCACGCAGTGAGTCCCACCATACATCTCTGACGAAAAGTAAATCTCTTACCACGAGTACATTGCAGAACCACCTGTGGTGCAGGTTCCGGGCGCAGGGTCATACCACGGCGGCTGGGCCCAAGTCACCGCGGAGCAGACTTCCATCGCCAACGAGACCGTCGTGCTTTACCGCAATTGGAGATGCGAGCTCGGCGAAACTTTCCGTAAGTCTGTCCCCTGCATGAGGAAACCCCC
>JANIPN010014850.1:0-90210 GCA_027478595.1 Erythroxylum anguifugum
AGCCATGGGTGTGCCAAAATCGTTAGCTGGCGGGAATCCTGATCGACCAGACAGTCAGCCAACAGCCAGCCAACAGCTAGCCAACAGCCAGTCACACCCAGTAGACAACAACTGTGAGTGTGCCGGCAGAAGCGTCCCGCACGGTTGGGAAGGATTCGTCGCTACAGAGAGCTACGGCAAAGGAAGGGCTTTGCGCTTGCGCAAAAGGGCGCCAGAGGATTGGGACAGAGGATTGGGATTGATTGGGATTGGGATTGGGATTGGGTGAAAAGTGGCACGAAACACTTCACAAAACTCCAAGAGTCTACACATAACAGGGACATTGGGCTTTTAATGACCACCTGGTGGCAGCAGTTACCTGCGAAAATAGCATTGAAACGCAGACAATAATATGCAGCGGCCACGCGACTGACTGTCGCCCTCCCCAGCCAGCCAATGAGCCCTTCACCACCTCGGCCATCGCCGTGTTTTCCTTCTTTCGACGGATGGGCCATTAAATAGACGTATGACCCGCAACACTCTTGCTTCCCTTTGCTTTCTCCAATGCCCTCCGTACTCACGTGCGCCCCCGCGAGGACAGAAGTCTTGCTCTTGGCTCCGAGACTGAGATTGGTTTGTGGTGCCATATCAGATCCGGCTGTTGACCAGGCTTGAGTCTTGAGCTGTTTGGCTTGGCACTTGGTGGCTGGTGGGAGAAGCGCAGAGTATAGAGTGCAGAGTGCGGAGTGCCGGGTGGCTTAGCGATCGCACTGGCTCCTGGCAAGCCCAGCTGCCGCCCGCCCGCCCCACACGCCCACGCTCATGCATTTGCTCTATGGCTGCCCCTACTGCTGCCACCCATTAGGTACACAACGGACCCCCCGGTGCACTTTGCGCTTTCTTGCTGCCATGCCAGTCTGAGACCGCTTGTCCACAGTTCTCGCTCCGTCTTCGAATGTGACCCCAGCACACTAGTCAGGCGTCGAAACAGCCCTTCTTAACGCTCCCAGAGCCATATCTCTGTAGCTCTACACCCCTACACCTCGCTTCTTCCGTCTTCCTCATATCTATATCTGCCCGCCACATTGCCACCTTCCCCAAGCTCTTCGCCATAGCATTCCCTCACCGCCATGGACGCACACGCCTCAGGCGACACATACGCCCTGATGGATTCGTTCCAACGTATCGATCCAAACGCCGCACAAGACTGCATGGACGAATTATGTACACTCTCCGGGAGCCCAACCGTAGGAGCATCGGTGCTGTCTTCGAGAGACACATCCCCAAACGTGCTAGAGCATGGTGAGAAAAGCGCACCAGCCTGTGTCGTCTCAATTGTCCCACTGACGCATGCTGCAGGTGCCAACCCCGACCCAGGCCCGCCGCTGTTCGACGATGTTGTCATGCTAGATGCCGGCCCATCCTTCCTCACAACGGCCGGTCGGGTGGCGAGCACTGGCCGTACAGCCCGCAAATCGGCGAAGACACTTGTTGACGACAAGGACTTTGGAACGATGGATACCTTTTTCGATAGCGATACAGCCGTTGAGGGCTTCCATTCTGCCAACGAAGAATCGGTCGAGGCTAGGCGGGGCATCGACGCCTCGACGGATATGACAAAGGTTGCAGACACGACCGAGGGCAGCGAGAAACAGAAAAGAATCGACCTACCTAAATGGCGGTCTCTTGAAGCCGCCACTGCGCCTGTTGGCGTCCTCGATTCCGTCGCCAATCGAGGTACTCAAGGTCGCCTGCGCCTATTCTCACCGCATTACGTTGCTCGCAAGCTCTTCGGTCCATCGTCTAACACCATTGATGTCGAACTGGGCAACCCTGGAATGGAGTTCATTGTCAATGAGGCCTCAACTCCCCGGAGCGGTAGTCAACCTTATCCCAGCTTCAGCCGAGAAGGCAAGGTCGCAGCTCTGGCAGGTGGAGGCGCCATCTTCATAGGATCTGTCGTCTACCTTGCCATGAGGTTGCATGAAGGAGACAGTGTTTTCCTACCTTGCATAATGATGGCAACTTCTGTGGTAGTGATCGGTGGCAGGTACGGTATCGACCGGGCAGCGACCCTCCGGACCTCAAATGGACAATTGTTCCGCCTGGAATAAGATAGGTGGACCTGGATGCTGTCATGTTGATGACAGTCGGCTGGAGCAATAGTTGTGTGTGATGTGGATGTAGAAGATGGATCAATGGTTTTGATGGGCGAGGCTAATGTTTAGTAAAGAAAAGTGGGAGGCAAAGGACGCGTTCCCATCTTGTGGAGTTTGTTTGTTTAGCGGTGCGCGCGAACGTCACACTGTTTGTTTGTTGTCGGGGGTTGAAGTTGAGTTTTTCCGGTGGTGTCGAGAGGCGGCGCAGGTCGAGCCGAGATTGCCCTGTCAGCTGTGGACAACAAGGCTAAAGAGGCTTATTATTGTGCATTGCCGCGCGACAAGTTCAGCCAGTGGAATGGAACCAGAATCGATCTGCATCTTGCATATTGCCTTTCCTGTATGTTCTCTGGAGATATCATCGGGCTTTGGTGACAGTGACCTGGTTTTTGCCTGGGAAAGAAACAGCTCGCTTTGAACACGAGATGCCGTCTCGAGGCTGTAACCCAACCCCCCCATCTCATGACCGTCCAACGCTCGCTTTGAGTCCGACGCGAGCGCCCCGCAGTTGATCATGACAGTGTTTATAAAAGGAAGCATTTGCCCTCGACTCTATGCCTGAAGTCACGCTACAGTCTCCCAGATCTCAAAGAAAAGCAAACTGTCATTTACCTTCACCTCACTAAGTCCTCCCATCATGTCTTCCTCCGGAGCCCCTGCCTCCCTTGGGAAATTTGTCGTTTCCGCCGATCCTTCTACAGACCTTTGGCGCAAGCCCCCGTCCACGGATCGCACCAACGCAGCTCTCAAGAGCCTCTGCAAAATTTCTCTCGAGGAATTCAAATCAAGCCGGGTGTCTTTCACCGCACCCTGGGCACGGCAGTATGATCAAGGTGGAGTCGCGCTCTTCTTCCGCCGCTCCGGAGCCCAGGATCAGTGGATCAAGTCCGGCATCGAATTTTACGAAGGAACCCCCTTCCTCAGCACCGTCTGCACGGACAACTGGTCCGACTGGAGCTTGACGCCCGTCACGCAGCCCTCGGACTCACATCTACCCAAGTACGTCACCATTGAGGCCAGGAGAGAAAGCGACGAGCTGGGTAAAAGCCTGTGGGTTTACCAGCTTCTCCTCGACGCCGACGGTAACGAAACGCGGCGTGTGCCGCTGAGGGAATGCAACTGGGCTTTTGCTAGCGAAGATGGAGTCACTTTGGAAGTCGCGGCCTATGCTGCCAGACCGGCGGCCGCGACGGGCAGCGACGATGTGTTGAATGTGGAGTTTGGGCAAGCTGTAGTAGAAAAGCGGTAGGTGGTTATGGATAATGGAGGGAAAGACGGAGACCGAGTGAATAATCATAGTAATAGCAATACATCCTCCTCCGTCACGCGATGCTTTTTTTCCCGCTTGTACGCCGTGAGTCTGTGTCACCCCCCGCTTTGTCTTGCGGCGGGGAGTTGGGAGATAACTGCGCATCTTCCCGTCTCTTGTGCTTTCCATTTTGGGCGCTTATCGAATGTCCCGGATGATCCTTGCTTTTCGCAATAATAACAGGATTTTGAGAGGAGAGAGTTTCAGATTCTGAGCAAGTGGGCGGGGCTAGGATACTTTTGCGTCATCCGGATTCTGTGGATGTTAAGTTTTTACTTATTGATTTCGTTTTGTAACAAGTAATTTCCTGGGGCATTTGATTCGGTTTTGTTCCAGGGATTCAATTCTGGACAGTATGAAATTGAAAACGCATCCATTTAGTTTGCAGTTTGGATGTGAATTTCGGAAAGCCCGGATGGCTGCCACGTGGCCAGGATCCACTGTCTTACATATAAGACATCGCCGTATGACCTGTCGTCAGTCCATTTGGTCAGGGAACAAAATTGGGATTCCTAGCTTCCACTCCTAGTCCTTCCATTCAAGTCTACATTGACTGCCTAGTAGGGTCGCGGCCTGGTAGCCGTATTCAGACACGAAGGAAAGGTTTCTACTTTACTCTTCGGGGCGCATCGGCCTTTGTTCATGTCCAGTACGATATGCTAACTTGAGCATCAATAACCGATAGCCGTCCACACTTCTTTTCTAAAGTTCCTCCCAGTCTCACCAAACCTGATATACTAACAGGATTTAGTTTATGCTACAGCTCGAATTTCTTTCTGGTAAGTTTATTCCAGCGTGAGGGGGAGAAACAGATATACTTTCTGAGTAAAACATGACTCAAAGAGGACAGACTATCCGAGCCGCTGCCACTTGAGATAAAGCATCTACCCTAAGGCTTTCTTTGAATGCATTCTATGACGATATCTGAGGAGGATAAATAACATAAAAGCAAACGTATTTGGTTCCGGGTTTTGTGGATTCTCCGAGAGACGAGCGGCCTGGATGACGCTCAAAGAGATGTAGATAAGCCAAAGGATAGAAAGCTATCGGTGAAGGCCATGAGGATAACCCAGATGTCTATGGCAGCTGCAAAAACCAAGTCTACTTTATCAGTCTTGCAGGTTTCAGATAATCAGGGACCCATCAATCTCTGCGCCAGACTTTATAGAAAGGGCAATATTGACAGTTGCTCAACGATTGTAAAATAGGGTATGGCTGTGGCTGCTTGGCCCTTGTTTTCCAATTGCCTTCGGCGACCGAAACTCTGGGGTGGACAATGCAGAGCTCTTTGTTCACTGGGCTGCGACTCGTCAACCCATTTCATTGGGCTGCTTGAGCATCAAATGTGTCAAGATCTTGGGGCACTAGTGAGTTCTTGCTATGCCACAGGTTACAGCTCAAATATTATTATTGCACAATATTAATGATGACTACTCTTCTAATAGGGGCTATTCCGAAGTGTTTCCCCCTCTATTTACTAGTATAGGTATGGTGCTTATATGGCTAGACAGTTTCAATACTTATTTTACTTGATTTCAACCGTGAAGTCTCCGACTATAGTGTTTGAGCTTCCATTAAAGCTTACTGAGGTCGACAAAGATCGATATTCTAGTTGATCACCTCTTACTCAAATGTCTTGTTAATCAAGAGTGGTTTACACAGCACAAGTATAGAACTTTATTCAATAAGTGCTCGCAACGTGTCATTGTGTATTGAATGACTCTTGGCAAAGAGACTCTCAGTCATTTTTTTCCCTATCAGCCACATTGTTCTTAGCCTACATTTTGGATATACATGGCTGTACAAACACTTCCAACTCACAAGTCCATTTCATACTCATCAAATCATAATGCCTGATGCTTGCTTACGACCTTGCCATCTAGGGATATCACACCGAATCTCCAAAAGAAAAGAAAAAATACAACCACAAGTAACCTGCATCTAATCTCAACGAAGCTCCGACTTCCTCACCTGCTCGAAAGTAATAGCGTTTAAAGAACTTCAAGAACCTTTATTTGTCCGTTCAATACCCCTGCCCACCGTAATAACCTTGGTTTGCCCCGCCGCCGTACCCTTGTGGAGGCTGTTGCCCCTGCTGGTAGTACCCAGTTGCCTGGTCACCATACCCCTGCTATTGCAAAGGAGGAGGCGCGCCGTAACCTTCCTGAGGTGGGTACCCATACCCTTGCTGATACTGCTGCTGATACTGCTGCTGACCACCCTGATCACTGTAGTAGTTTGAAGCCTGTCCGTGATCCGGCTGCGGAGCATAGAATTGCTGCTGTTGCTGGCCGCCCTGAGGAGGGTAGTATTGAGTTGAGGGAGCAGCCTCGGCCTCGAAGTCGTCTCCACCGTCGCGCTTGAGCCCGAAGTCCTTGCCCAGCTTTGATACCTTTCCCAGCATGCCGCCGCTCAGCTTGTTGGCCATTCCCTGAACGTTTCCGACACCGGGAATGTTGGAGAAGCCGGGGCCTGACGAGGAACCACCTCCATGACCACCACTTCCACCGTGAGCGCCATGTGTGTGTCCTAGTCCCCCAGCTCCTCCATGTCCGCCGTGCGGCATGCCGTGCGAGTGTGCCGGCATTCCCTCATCAACAACGGTATGGTTTTTACCAGCGCGTACACTCTCAGAGGAGAGCATCTGGTCAATATTGATGTTGTGGGGGCGGGAGCGGGCCCAGCGCTCGACGATGGAAAACATATTGTTGTGCAGCTCGTTGCCACGGTCACGGATGGCTGGATGGTGGAAGGCACGGACGACGTCATTGAGAACTTGCTCGACAGGTACGCCCGGGTTCTCCCAGGCGTATAGCACGCGTGGCGTTACGTACTTGAGAATCTCGGCGGCAACCTGCCCTGCGGGCTCGTTGAGAAGGTTTGAGAAATGGTCCTTGGAAAGCAGCGAGTGCGTCGGATCTGTGCAATTGGAGTCCGTCCACGGCTCGTACTGGTGCTTGCCACTGGCATCGACAACGCCGGAGGAGCCCGCCTTGAGGGATTTGGAGACGGCAGCGATGATTGGGCGAATGAAAGGGGCCAGCAGAGATAGGATGAAGAGGGTGACCGTTTCGCCGATCTTCTCCACTAGGCTTTCCAGACCTGGGATCTTCTCAATGGTTGTGTTGATTGCACGCGCGATCTTATCGCGGAATTCGAGAATGGGGTATATCTTGGCTGCAGTCTTGACTGGATCGATGTTTGTGCCCGGGATCCCGGGACCCGGAGGCCCACCCTGGCCTCCGGGTGGAGCGTCGAATCTTGGTGGCTCTGCTCGCTCTAGGCCAATATCTCCCCGCGTTGCCCCATGGTAGCCTCCTTGAGATTGGTTGAGGCGCTCCTGAGCCGCCGATTCTGCCTGTAGCCTCTCGGCTTCTTTGCACAGATCACTGGTCCCAGGAACCTGCGCGAGTAGCTTCGTGAGCGCAGACACATCGCTAGACCCGCCCCCTCCATGTGTTGATTTTGTGCCCGATGAATTCGAGCCCTGGGCGTTCCCGAGTGTGTTGTTCAGCTCGTCAACCTCGCTTTGGGTAAAATGGTCCGTGGCCTCGCCGAGCACGCTGTGAACGAAGTCGACCATGCCAAAAGTGCCGGTCACCAGGGGGTAAACCCGGTGGCCTTGGAGATTGATTTCAGTAGCCGTTCCGGTGTGAGCAAAGACGTTTCGGTGACCCATCTCTCGTAGTGCCAACTCTACGTAGTTGGTGTGAGCCCCGAAATCCTCCATACAGTGGAGAGCTTGACCCAAGCACCTCAAAGCCTCGCATAAGTCTTCCTCCCGGCCACGATGGCCTGAACCAGAGGTATACATGCGACCAAAATGGATGCTTCTCGACAGACTATGCTTAACGTAGCCAGAGCTTGTAGCGATTCCCAGGTTCTCATTGCTGATGTAGTTCTTCATGCCTGTTCTAGGATCGATCTCCAGCTCAACAGGTTGGATGGGCGGCCTCAGCCTGGGGTCGAATTTCCTGGCATCTTGGTTGTCTGCGTAATCCTTTGGGTTGTCAATATGTTCCTCCGGCCTGTAAACGCCTAGACGCTCGCTGGTGACCTCGAACTCTTTGGTGGCGTAACCGAAACTAAGAAAGGAGAGAACCCAGACAAGAATGCGAATGCTCTCGGCCTGTACACTCTTCAAGCTCCCAACATCCATAGCCTGACTGTAGTCACGAAGCCAATTACCAAAGTAGACGCGCTTGACCATCATGGAGGACCACTTCTTGCCCTTCAGGAAGGCAAGGGTCTTGAGCATATCCTCGATGTCGCCATGGCGCCAGTTGGTGCCCTCAATCTTGGAGATGGAGGCTAAAAGGGGAGAAAAAGTAAGGGTTAGCTTCGGAGCACACAACGAGGAAGGGCTGGCGACACCTACCAATGTTACCGGCACCAAACGCAGCAGCTGGCTGGACGAGGATGAGCGCAACGGCGAGGATCCAAAGCCATGCGGGGCCGGGCAGTCCGCGAAGGGCCATGGTGGATATGCAGAGATAGTCGAGAAGGAGCCAGTCGCAGGTCAAGTATTCAGGCTAGATTAGGTAGAGTAGCTAGAGAAGCTGGAACAGGGAGGTGGGAATGGAGGGACAGGAGGGACAGGAGGGGCGGAAGAGGAATGATAGGGCAATTGAGGCTTAAGTACTCGTTCTTCGCAAGTTGCGTAGGTAGGTAGGTAGGTAGGTAGCTAGTCTAGCTAAACAGTACGAGTACGATTCATGTGTATTGTATCAACATAGGGAAGACTGGCCAGGCGGGAGAGCTGGCGGAGGGGTAGAAAGGAAAAAGAGGCCGCCAGCTGAAGCCACACAGACAAGGACAAGGACAAGCACACACACACACACACGCATCTGCACACGCACCACCACCACCGCCACGTTCAGCTTTCTGCCATTTTCGTTGTCCTAAGCGAAAAAAAGATGGCGTCGGCAAGTTGGATATCTAGAGAGGGAGGTAAGGATCTGCCCTTGCACGAGACCTAATGTATAGCTTAGTAGAGTCCTAACTTTAGGGGGTTACTTTAGGGAGGTACGAGTTCTTTAGGGAGGTGTAAGGTACCCAGGTATTTATCGTATCTTGTCGGCTTGTACAGGATACTTACCATATGTACTCGGACTGTTTCTATGCTTGTCCACCATGTTCTTCTTCTTCTCCTCCTCCTTCTCCTTCGGCTTCATCTTCGCATCCCTATGCTTCTTCTATTTCTTTGATTTTTTGTTTGTTGGCTCCGTCTCTCTCTCTCTCGTCGTTGATGTTGCCGTACGAGTACGAGTACTCGTAAACAGGCCTGCCACCCATACTTGGCAGCTGAAATCTGCCCCGCGAGTAGCAAAAGTGCATGACATCAAAAAAGCAAAAAAGCAAAAAAGCCCCGCCTGGCTGCACCCAGCACTGAGTCACTGACAGACAGCAACAACAGCGCTAACCACATTTAGGCCTCCCCTTGGCGCTGCTGCATCGCCGTCAGCTCCAGCTCCAGCTCCAGCTCCAGCTCCAGCACCAGCCCCCAGGCCCCCGGCCCCAGCCCACAGCCCCCAGGTCCCACGCAACCCACACAACCCACGCCCCCAAGTGTCAGTTGCCTTTCCCGAGGCAAAAAGCTTGAATCGGTCCCCCCCCATTCTAGAGCTGCAGTGACATGGCACCCGGCATAGAGCTGCTAAATCTGTCTTCTCGTCGTCCTTGTTCTTCCCCAGACCAGACGGCCATTTTCCAACGTACCTGGCAGCTGCCGAGTGCAACCCAACGAGGTACTTCGTACAATCAGAGATTCCTCCACGTCACTCGTACACTGATCTCCCAAACCACCTCCAAGGGAACAACCCCGGCATGGACAACTGGTGAGCTGCAGCGGACTCAATATTCACCTCGAAGTTATTCTACGTGGAGACCGGTCTTGGGGGAAGGGTAAACAACAGATATAGCGCCTTACGGTCAAGATGCTAGGACATGTTATTCGTTCGCAGCAGCAAACTGTAATGCTCCCTAAGATATAGTAATAGCCTTGTAGAGCCTGGGTATAGCCATCCTAAACGCCTCGCCCGTACGATTTAGAAGAGCTTGGAAAGAAGAAAGCTCGGTCCTGCTAACAATGCCATGTGAATACCTTCAAGCGTCAGATCACCGTTTTCCTGCACCAGAATTCAAATCTTATTTCCTCACTACACGTAGTAGAGGCTCGATCCGGGCCCTGCGGCTGAGCCCGACTCTGTAGCGCACCTGCCCGCTGCTGAGCGGTGAATGTCTGCCCGGCCCCTTGTCCTGCTCTTGCCGCTCCGCCTTCTTTGGCGTCCGGACCCCGTCGGCATCTCCAGAGAGGTTATTGCCCTGGCCAACATATGGCATCCCCGAGTTGGTGGCCGAAGTTTTGTCCCTCAGAGCGGGCCCTTTCGTCTGTGGAATAGAGGCTTCGGTTTTCGTTTCTTCCTCTTTTTCTGCTCGCTCGCCTTCATCGTCCACGTGAACTCGAACCTTTAGTCTCTTACCTTTCCTTCCTGATGCAGTTAACAGCTCGTCTTCTGATTCCCCATCTACCGCTGAATCCCTGTTGGGCTCTTTACGACCAGTCTCTATCGACTCTTCATCAGATTTCGGGGCATTTTCATCTACGGACCGCTCTCCGCTGATAGGGGCTTTTGCGACCCCCTTCTTCTTTCTCCCCCGCTTCTTCTGCTCGGGCGGCGCTATTTCTACTACGCAAATTTCTGACTTGCTATGCTGTGCCAGCTCCTCAACAGGTGACTCACGTTCAGGCACGGCAATTGAGGCCTCTTTCTTTGGCCTCCCTCTTTTCCTTTTCTTGGGAGTTGCATCCAGCTTGCTTAATCCAGATGTAGCCTCTCCGCTGTACTCGTGTGTTGTCTCATCCTTTTTGGGCTTGACGGTGAAAGGGATGTCATCATCTTCCTCGCCGTCGTCCTTTATATATACTGGAATGTCGCTTGTGGTTTTGTTTCGTTTCAAGTTGGATTTTCGTTTCGCAGCTTTCTCCGGGACGACAGAAAAATCAATGGACGCAATAAAATTGTCTGGAATTTCTCCCTTTCGGGACCGACTGGGCCTTGGCTTGTAGCTCTCTTTCGGCAAGTTAATATCATCAGACTCCAAGTCATCGGATTGAATTTTCTCAGTGGTCTCCTTGGGTGGGCGTCCTCTAGGCTTCGACTTTCCAGGCTCCTTGGCAAGTGGAACTTTACCTCTTTTACAATTAGATGAAGTGTCCGCTTCAATTTCATGTTTAGTTGCAGTTGGTGACGTGTAATTGTGCGACAACGTATCCTCTGCTTTTGCCGGAAGACCAATCATCACTTTCACCGTCTGCAAACCGACTGACTCCATGGGAGCCTCAAATGTCGGTTCTTCTAGAGAAATGTCCGATCTCGATATCTGTTCCACCTCGATTGATCCACCTTGATGATTCGCATCTGATATTGTTCCGGTATTTGATGTCTCTACCATACTGTCAGGCAATGCATGAAGGTCGCTAAGTGCCCCGTTGACTATTTGGGACATAGAAACTGATCCTTTGCCTTGCGATGATAATGCCATCTGGCTTGCGGTTGAACAGGCGTACTTTGTTTCCGAACTTTTTGGGATGTCTCCATCACTTAAGGTACATTGTAAAGCATCTGGGTCCAAGCTTTGACCTGAAATGATTATGTTTTCTTTAGTCTGCCCTATATTTTGTGCTGAGGCTCGTTTTCTTTTTGTTGTGAGAACTAGCTCAACTTCGTCGTCATCATTGAGCCATTCACCATTTAAATGTGACCGATTCAAGCCTAAATCATCTAAAGTGGTGCTGCTACCAAACAGTTTCTGTGACTTGCGTTGCTGACCGCTAACTTGGTCCATGGTAGTTTGCCGCCTTTTGATTTTGGACATAGTGGGAGATGCAATGGCAGCGACTGACGTACTGGTGGAGACATCGTTTCCTTTATGCGAAGACGTTTGGAACATTAGGTTCCGGTGAGTCAGATCAGCTTCACGAGCGACGAATCCAGTTGAGTTCTTGGATTCGGAAGATGAGCGAGATCGAGGGCTTGTAATCTTAGCCGGGCTGAGATCACTACCTTCATCATCAGAGTCCTTTATCACCGTCGGCGGCATTGCTTAGTGCTGAAATGTCGCTCTTGGGGCGCCATTAACCATTTCTATTCTCCAAAAATGAGATCTGGGTATATAGGATTAGGTTGACATCCGATAGTGAAAGCGCGTGTCGCGTCACGCCGCGCCCCGCAGTTGTCGGTCTTGGCAACACCAACACCAACAAAGCTAGGTATCTATATTTACTCTACGAAGTAATGCATTATACTCGTTGCTCGGCGGCACCATAACCAAAGAAAGCATGAAATAATTGCAAGGCCAGCCTTCTCAATCTCTGTTAATCGAAAAAACCCATCGACTTGTTTGCACCCATTTATGCTAAATTTTGAATCAACTGTTCACAACATCGGCCCACATATACTAATTGGACATTGTGATACATGTAACATATGTGCGATAGTAATCACTAATGATTGGATAATGAATTATGATCCCAACTACAGCATTGCTGAAGTTTCCTACTGTTTGCATATTAGGTACATGAACCATTATAAGCCGGGCAGGTCTTCATCCACAAAGGCCTCTCGATAGTTAGCTTCAAAACTTCACTTGATTTCACTAACGAGGGCAGGCGTACGAGTACCAAACACCCTTCAAGCTCCTAACTGACCTCTCTGAATAGCAGCTAGGTTCCGCTGTTCCACTGCATCCATACATCTTTTCCTCTCCTCCTCGCTCAGCCTTGTGAATATCTCCTGAAACTTCGGATTCGCTCCCTCAGCCTTAAAAAACTCAACTAGAAAATTTTGGGTTTCGTCATCTGCTAGTTTTCCAAAGGTAACATCGTCATCATCGCTCTCCCATTCATCGTCAGAATCAGTTCGACGACGCGCAATACCAAGTCCAGGGGATTTAAGAGGCTGCCCCACGAACGCATTATTAGGATCACCGTACGGCAAAAGCTCATTGATAAGAATTTTGACGATCTTTTCCGTTGCAGATACTGATGTATACTGGATCGGTGCAGCTTTAGCCATAGAACGAGTCTTGATCCGAGAACTTGTATCGGGAATTAGATCTCCTTGCACCATGACCGAATCTAAACGGGGGTCATTCAGTCTGTACATTGTGACAAGAGCATGTGTGTTTTGACGGATTGCATCGAATCCAGCAAAGTGACCAGCGGATTCTAACCACTTCTGTAAAACAATAGGTAAGGCAGGAGCGCCGTTGACCGTGTGTTCAACTAGATAATTTGTAGTACCAGCAGCATCCATCAGCGAGAGACGAGCAAACACCATGGAGAGAGACTGAACAAGCCCAGGATGTTCGGCAGTAGATAGCCTCTGTACAATAATGTTCAGCAATTCATTGAGCGAACCACCCAGTGCGGACGAGCCAGCTTTCTCGATGATCGTAACCGCGAGCTCACCAACTTCTGCGGCGGATGCATCGTCTACAGGACCAAGAAGATGTCCAATAACGAGAAAACACATCTCAAGACCGTTCTTATGTGAAGCAGGATCTACCCAATTGAATACCTGGTCCTTATCGTTGATCAGCATGTGCTTTATTGACAGCGTTGCAGTCTGTCTCTGATAGAAATCGGCATCTGAAAATATTAGACGGCATATCCTGGGCATGGCAGCAGCAACGAATCCTTGAGGCAGCGGCTCCTTCGCAAATTCTGCTAGGATCTTGAGTACACTTATGGCAACGTCAGTGAGTGCGGTGAGTTGTTTGCTCTCGGGTTCTTCAACGTCAAACGCGGCCATCAGAGATGGAAGAACTTTTCTGCACAACCGCTCATAGTAATCTTTTCCCAGGTTTGCCATCGCTTCTGCAGCCGATTCGAAGGCCTCGTCAATCAAGATAGCGGTGTTTTGATCCCGAGCAGCGCCATACTTAACCATACTTAGCAACACATCGAGTGCATTGTGATCTAAAGAAGTCGTAGGGTTGGCCATAATAGTGTCTCTGATGGTCTGAAGCACAACATCGATCAAATCAGAGTATTCGTCTAAGTCTTGGGCGAAATCTTGGGTCTGAAGAAAATCAGATATTGCCGAAACTACCCTAGGCTGTAGTTGAGTGGCTTGAGGAGCTGGTAATGTGGTCAAATACTCTCTCATGATGCGAATACAAGCTGCCTTAACCAAATCCTCCTTGTCCGTCTCTATCGCGCTCAATGACAAGTTCGCGAACTTCAATATCAGCTCATGGTCCTTGAGCGTCTCAGACCAGGCCTTGAGGCAAGCCGCCATAGCTATGTGCGCTCGGGCTCGCAGATACACTTGCTCTGCTCGATGTCAGTGCCGTGATACAATATAAATGGAGCTACTGACCGTCACTGAGTAAAGAATGAATAGATTCCACGGCTATACGAACAGCGTTGATGTCAGCTCCTCTATTATTCAAAGAGAATTCTTCAGCGACCTGCTGCAAGGTGAACAACGATGCCTCTTTCGTGCGCCATCTAAAACTAGTGAGCTTTTGGTCGAATAGCTGGTTATATATAACATACGATGATTTGTCGTCGCTAAAGATAACCTTTACGTAACTCAACAAACTCTCAACAGTTTCTTGAGGAAACCAGCCACTAATTTTCCACACGAAGCCGGCACAGACACTTCTAGGCGAGTTGTTTGTTTCCGCAAAGGTCTCTTCGCTCAAAAAAACATTGTAGTCTATCGCCCAAAGAGATTCCGCTTCCGTTGTTATGGCCGAAAATGTGATAAGAGTTTGTAGGACTTGAGACACCCACGTTCGCACGCTGCTTCCGCTAGTAGCAATGTCGTTATCTTTCATACCACGTAAATGTTCTTGGACTAGAGGGGCCTCCAAGAGAGTCTGAACATAGTCGATCTCTTCAATAACGAGAAGGTCAAGGGTGAAGGGCATATTATACTGGTCTATTAAACTGCACTGACGTTCACCATCGACGTAAGACTGGTAGAATGCGGGTCCATTTGCTTGGATACTGGCCCAAGAAGCTTCAAAAAATTGCTGTGCAGGCATTAAGTCGGGGAAAATTGCTTGAATTCGGGCCAATGTCTGTCTTTGTGAGCATGTTCAATGGGAACCGAATAGTGTTCATTCAAAGTACTTACTAGAAGAACTTGGATCTTCAAAGACATGACACCGCGCCAATGTAAGGCTTGTTCAGACTTGGCTTCCTCCTCTTCTTCAGCAGACGGAAGAGAGGGCAATGGAGATTGTACTACTTCGATAAAAAACTGTGCCCATGCGCTGCAAACCGTCTCTGCAAATTTACGGATTTCAGCTTCCTCCTTATCCTTCAAATTTTCCACGAAATCAAAACACTGTCGGAAAATGTTAATAGCGTGAGCACGAACTAAAAGCTTCTTATGTCCATCTATAGCGATTACTCGAAGAGCGTCGACTATCACATTTGCATATTGATAGAAGGCATTTTCTTCAAATCCATCGGAAAGAAGTTCCGTCAATACAACAAAAATGGCATGTATTTGATCATCGTTGCTTTGAGCCAACTGGCCCAGCACGGATTCCAACAGGTTGGGCCATTCTTCAGGAAAGTCAGACTTCGCAACTTTTGCAATGTCGCTAGCAGCGTTGTTAACAATTTTCGCATCAATGTTGCTGCCAAAAACAATGTTGAGGAGTTGGCTCCGGATCGACTCTTTGCTTTGTTCTGATAGTAAATTACCACCATCATAGTCATCTTGCGCCTGGGACCATGCCGTGTTGATTGTTTTTTTTAGTATGATTAGAGCCGAAAGGCGCTCGACGAGGCCAACATCCTGATGGGATGCGATAGTTACCAAGGCTATAGCAAAGTCGTCTTTGCTCTTCTGTTCGTCCAATTGTAGTTCTGCTGCTTTACGAGTTGCCTCGACAGGCGATAAAGTCGCCTTCAGGAGGTTGAGCGCCTGCTCTTCAATAGACCCCATTATCCGCTCTTAAAAAACTTTAGTTTGTTGACCACTGGATCTAGGGCCGAGTTTTGATGAGGCGAGTGGCGGCGTCCAAACACGGAAGCGAGGTAGGTGAAATCCAAACCTTCAAGGCTTCTAGCGAGATCTTATCTCACTTCGACAATGCACAGAGTAAATACAACCCGCAAATTTTGTTCTTTAACGGTGTGCGTATATTAAGCAGATTTGCGCAACCTGGCGGCAGCCTTTTGATCAACAAAACTAGATCTTTTATGGTAATGGAGGCTGCTGATTCCAGAGCGCCGATCTTGGACAACTACCATGCGCTGGTGTCTCTCTTCTCCGAATTTCTCACAGTAGCTGTGCATACGATTCTATACGAACGAGACATTTATCCCCGGGAATCGTTCATCAATACCCGCAAATACAACCACCCCGTACGCCAGAACCGACACCCAAAAGTCTGTGCGTGGATCCAGGACGCGATCGCGGCGGTTGAGGCGGAAATGTTGAAGGTATGTGTGCCAACCGCACCCGTTGTAGTAATGTCGATGAGTGATGAACAATATATGTCGCCAGCGAAGATTTGGCACGTATCTGCTGCACTGTATATGCAAAGACTGGGGTTTATGCACTATGCCGTTCAAGTCAAAGTATACAGATCCTCCTCCACATGCTCTGCAGTGTTTTTGATTTACGCGAAATGCCACAATTCTCTATTTAGCCGAGGTCACGTGGTTCGTGCTGTAGACAGTACGTCTGTCATCCACTGGCAGACCAAATGAGCGCCAGTTCGCGATCAATTTCTCCATAATCAAAATTAACACGAGTATAGCTAACCTACTTGCAGTGTACTGTAGCTCAGACTTCAGTGATCATATACTCTTCCGCTACGAATGTACCACTAGAGCGTTACGTGTTCTCCACCGACTCATTCCCCATTGTTCCGCTAGAAGAGATTCGCACGCCGTTCGAAAAATCGGTCGTAGTTGACATCAACGATGGTTCTGAGTCCCGTCCCTCGACTCCTTCTCTAGCCCCGTCTATAACAACATCGTCGGCCCCAGCAATCGACATAACCTCGCAGTTCCCGGGTGTCCTTACCCGCTTGTCTATGCTATCGGATAAACTCAAGCCATTGCCCGAAGATTGTAGCTTTACCATTGCGATAGAATTAAGAGATCGACCAGCTGGCGTGCCGCCTATCGGTTGGCCGATGCCTTGGGTGGCATCAGAACCTGGAATGCAACCCTCGAACCGGGCTACGGAGTCTGTTAGTCAACCAGGAGTTAGTGACAATAATGAAACTGGGAAATCTGCAGCAACAAAACACTCAGGAGGACAATATCGTGGGGGTGTTCGAACAACACCAATACGGGCTGTTGGAGGGGGATCATTTGCTCTGGAAGTGTGGGTAGAGGAAGGCAAAGAAAAGTTAGATATGGCGAATATCACAAACTTATCGGAGTCTTCAATTTAATGAGCTTATGATAACGGCAAAGGCTCGATTCTGGGTTCTTTAATAAAAGTGAGAAGCAAAGTGACCCGCTGTCTGAGCGAATCGGATGACTGACTACCTATATACAATACAGATATTACCTTCATACCGTCATACCGACATACTATCATACCATCATACCGTCATTCTGCCGTGCTGAATTGCGTTCATCCTGAGCAAACTTGACTCCGTTGACAAATTACAGGGATTAAATACGACCGAGGGTGATTAACTATTCGAACTAGCTCATAAATTTCGAGCCCTATGAACGCCTCTTTCAATGCAATGCGCTGGTTTGGAAAAACCACAAGGCCGCTAACAAAATTTCTGCAACGAGCGAAAACTGTAGTATCAATTTTGACCAAAGTCTACTTCGTCAAATCGTGGCTGATGTACGTGGTTCTCAAAGATTTGATCATTTTGGATTGGTTGCGGCATGAAATCAAAAGGGTTCGGGCCAGGAGTCTGAACCCCTATATCAGGGACCGCTGGGAAATGGACAAACCCATTGTTCATGTGACCGAGAAACATTTCTTGAGTATCATTTAAACCGAAAGCTTGTGGATCAAGAGGTGGAAGAATTCCCCACTGAGTATTAATATCGTAAGTCTGGGTTGGAAACCGCTCTTGATTATGAAACACATGTGGATGTGGCAATGGGTGCTGATGCTGAAACTGTGGCTGGCCGTACTGAGGTAGTACCTGGAGTGGCATAGGAGGCGGGGGAAGCATCGCGGTTGTCGGCGGTAAGTTTGGTGGGAAAAAAAAGGGAACCGGGGGTCGTGGAGGCATGATAGCTTGGGGATATTGCACCGCGTTACGACGGCCCTCAGGGTGGTGTGGGACTTGTTCAACGTTCTCAACTTGAGGGTTTTGACGGATCCGCTCTCGCTCTCTGCGCTCGCGCTCGAGATCTCGCCGAAGTCGAGCTCGGGCTCCGTTTCGGGCTCGACGCATATATATTCTTGCTATTGCCTCCTCTCCGTCGGCTTCCCTATTTCTTTGAGCTCCCGAATCTTGCGTAACTTGTTCTGAGAACTTGATTGTCAAATCTTCCTCCTTAAGATCACTGTGCTCGGCAAGTATTTTTGCCTTTGCTTCCCTTGCTGCTTCATTCACTCTTTTGCTATCCTAGACCGTGTTAGTTTAACCAGGGACTATGATGGAAGACAACAAACCCTTGTTTTAAAGTTATCTGACTGCTTGCATGGTCCGGTAGTTGAGAAGTGGGCATATTTTTCTTTAGTTATGTCCTTTTTGCATACATCGCAGAAATAACAGCCGCATTTTGAGCATGTCATTTTGTTACAGCCATCCTCTTTAATAATTGCCACGGAACACTTTGGGCATTTGCGAATGAGAGCTTCGGTCATCGCTTCTGCAACAACGTTACGTTCCGTTAAACCAAGATCCTTCTGATATTCTTCACAGGATTTGGGAAGATGTGAGTCGCTTTTACAAATTCGGCAGATTGCCACGGCTTCACAGTCATCATTTTTGCATTCAAACACCCGGTTTTCTTCGACTGACGGGTAAATTTCTGCATAGCTGCAACGCGGGCATTCCTCTAGCCCCTCAATTTTAGCCTTTCGAAGTTCGTCCTGTTGTTGCAGTCTTTCCACGATTGAAAGCATGCTGGGGTCCAAGAATCTAAGTCGTTCTGATCGACTAAATTCCATTTGACATCCACTTCCGTCCATACAAGGAAGCCTGTATCGTTGTAGCTCAATTTGAGCTTTTGCAGCCCCCTTGGCACAGTCAAGACAAAAGAAATGACATGGGTCGTTTGTGCAATGTGTCGTCTTTGCGGTTGGAGTATCAGCAAAGCAGCACTGACACTCAACAACGTTGCCCTCTTCATGGGCTTTACGATCAAGCTCAGCATCCGCCGCTTCCTCTTGCGCGGCCTTTTGTTTTAGTGCTATTAGAAAGTTAATATATGAATGATAATCAGAGCAGCGTGATGAGTAGATGTTTCCGTTTACTGTTTGGACAAAGACTGTTTTATGATATGGATACACAGAGCTGAAAGAATCGCAACTGTACACACCTTGGTCGAGCTCTATTTTCCTTCTTGCACACTGGAGCTCTTTCCACAAATCGCGATCTTGATGCCCTTTTAACGGCCGCATCCCCCGAGCTCTTTTAAGCTTAGTGAATCTTGGCTCTCCGGTTTCATACGTCTTGAGTGCCTCATCAATCTCCAGGTACGTTGGATAGAGGTGCTGATTGCGACTTTGAAGGCATTGGTCAATGAAAGTGACGGGAACCAGGGAAAACTCCGCAAGAAGAATATTCCGAATATTCTGGGTCTTCGACCCGTCCCAGATTCGAGGCCTCTCCCTAGAAGCATATTCATTCTGCTCTAGAATCTCCGGATCTTCTATCTCTCCATGCTTTCGTTTCTTTCCAATCTTGACTTCCTTGCGTTTAGGATATTTGCTTGTCTCTAAGACCTCGTTGATAATAGACTGAGAGACTTCTTCAAGCGTACGAATCCCAGAATGCCCTCCATCTATCTTGGTCTGCTTTTCAAATTTGAGGCGAAGAAAGTCAGGGCAAATATTGGGGAAAACTTCGGTAAGTCTAGCTTCAATGAGTTCATAGGTAACGGCGGGCTTCCTCCAAGGTTCTTGCTTAGCACCGTTAGAGCCAAAGTCAATATTGAAGGCTCTTCCATTAGAGTCGGGAGCTATATAAGGGTGAGACGAAGGTCTTGGATTTGCTGGCATAGCAATCGCTCCAGGACCATCTAGTGGGTCCTCCGGGTGAAAGTTTCCCTGAATATTATCCCAAAAAGCGAGAAGATCATCTCCATGGATCTCTCCAGGTATCGCAGCTTGGTGGTTTCTGTGATCGTCATCGATAGGCACCGGCGAATACCTTCGCGGAAGAACATTCAGGACAGGAGCTTGATCATCCTCGTCATTGTCACCCCTGTGGTCGCTTTCAGAGCTGCTAGAGTCATGACTACCATCCAAGGATACAATATCGCACGTAGGGACACGATCAGGATGCGGCCTAAGGGCTATCGCAGCGTTGTTTGGTCCCAAATCTTCATCATCATCACTATCTAGAATAATAACATCATCATAAACGGAGACTAGAGCATTAGACATATCGTCTAAGCAATATCAAGGTTTAGAACAACGGTCAAAAGTGATAAGGGCCCCAGATACTAGACATCGAGCAAAGTATGTAGCGACGAAAACGATAAAGATTTGAAGGTCTTAAGGCTGCAAGTACGTCTTGTCCGAGTAATGTAAATTTTGACTCGTAAGATTCTGCCTCTATGACGACTGGAGGAGGGGTTAACAGATAGGCGTTTCACGGACACTTTGCAGCGTGTGGTTTGGTAGACAACAACGACAGTATTCGCTTAAACGAGTCTTCAAACATAGAGGGAAACAACGACAAGGTGTCACTCCTATAAGACAAGTGCGATCCATACGAAGAGCGTTGCGTAAACCGAATTCGCTACTGGAGGTTAAGATGGGGACGCGAGGCTGCGCTGGCCAGTGGTTTTGGCGTGAAGAAACTGGAACGATATCCTAAAGAACAAAAAGACCACGGTTGTGTCCGAAGGCAAGGTTGTCTGGTAGCGTCTTATCTCATCTGGGTATTTCCACGACGCCTGCCATCGATCAATCTCAGGCTGAAGGCATGCCGATGAGGAGGGTTTCTGACAATGAGGAGCCTGTCCGAGGCACAGAGAAAGAGGCGCATCTCACTCTCGTCTGCCTTGTGGATCGGAGTTTTTGCTACGAATGCGATAAGAATGCCTGAGGGAAGAGGGGAAAATGGGAAAATCGGCAAGGGGGAGAGGCCGGGTGCCCGGCGGGCCGCACCAATTGGCCCGCCGAGCGAGCGAGAGTCATGTGGAGAGGAGCTCTTGGCACTTACTTGCATTGTTAATTAAAACTTTACCTTGGGAGTACGTGGGTACGTGGGTACAACCTGTCAAGCTCGTTCCACCTCGAGCTTCAGCAGAACCTCTGCAAGCTCCCCAGTCCTACCGTTCGTGCATGGCTTCTTGTTGCAATA
The DNA here is from genome assembly GCA_027478595.1 of Erythroxylum anguifugum. Lineage (NCBI taxonomy): Eukaryota > Viridiplantae > Streptophyta > Magnoliopsida > Malpighiales > Erythroxylaceae > Erythroxylum > Erythroxylum anguifugum. The sequence goes on from JANIPN010014850.1 coordinate 20,947, forward strand.
AGTTAGCGGATGGACTAGAAGGTTTATTTACTGACCACCAGCCAACCGGCTTGCGATACACTATTCTGTACATCAACAAGAACTTCGCCGACATGCTGTGCTGAGTCAAAAAAGAACACCAAGCGGGTGTCTTCACGTGAATTTGTTCATCCGACGCCTTAGCTCTTTGTGCTTATGTCGGTAGATTGTATATTTTCTGTTTCCAATTGCTGTACTATTCGCCAACTTGACAGAACTGTCATGTCAAGCTTCCTTGCCCTCAGCTTGATTCATAGCAGACGCCGGAAGAGCTTACGTCCGATACTGAAAAGACTTCTGTTAAAGCTCTAGAGTCTATCCCCTACGTTGTGACTAATTCGTCGTCAATTCTCTTCTTCAATCTATTCTAGTAAATCTCAAGCCCAGCAAAGTGAGATCACAGTAACGATGCAAGCCAGATGCGGCCGACAGGGTCTTAATGTTACTTCACGTTGTTCGGTTATACTGATATTGGCCCACGGCAATCGACTGAGAATTAGTGAATTTCGTCGGCAGGCCTTAATTAAGTCATACCATTCACCTTGCTGACTGGGGATTCATCGATGCGGAGAGATTGGCGGATGTGATATTCTATACGGAAAGCCAGTTCTCCAAAGTCCCTTAAACACTCTAGCGTATTCTGCGGGGACTGCGGTGGTGCGGTTGTTGTCATATCCAAACTACCTTAACCTATTTCATATTGACATGAGGATGTAATTGATTGCCGCCCCGAATCTCGATAAACATATGCATCCACTAGGTTAGTTCAAATTCTGATCTTGTAGTACCATATCTCAAATTCTCAATAGATCTTTCAAACATCAGCCCACTCATTTTTCATTGGTCGCACCTACTCGGTCACGAGGTTGCCCAAACAAAGCACGAAATTGGCTTACTGTTCACAGGCTTATTTCGATAGGGTAATTAGAAGTAAATCGAGCGCGAGTCTATGTGGGGACTGCGGTTAAAGGTAAGTCCAACCATATTCAAGGGCGGAAACCGTCGGCTTCAGCCCGATCGGGAGGTAGTATATCATATACCTGTATCTTAGGAGCTTAGAAACTTGTAGTGACATGGTTGCGGTCATATAAATATAGAATTTGGCCTAAACGATATGTAGCTGATTGCTACGAACAGTATTCTATCAGCCAGAGTCTTTTACAACTCCTTGGATATCCATCATCAGCATTATTAAGTACCTAGGTATTCAGCACAGATCCCTTGTCGTCATTGTATCCAAGAAGTGCAATTATTGCAGCTTGAAAATAATGGCTTCTGTAAACGGTAGCTTGCAGGTGCCTCGTGCAGCAGAATCATCCAAGCTCCCAGATTGCGCGTCGAACACTCTTGAGCTTGTTTCAGCAACGCCACAGGAAGCTCTGGATTGTGTGCTCATAAATTCTAATTCTTGGTCCGGACCTTTAACTCCAGAAGCATACATTCGTCGAGAGCAGCACTTAGCAAAAACAGAACTAAGCAGGAGTGGCGGGTTGACTACGTGGGTGTTGGTGGATTCTGCGGACAAGTCCCATCCCAGAACCATACTCTCGGCATGTGAGACGCTACGCAAGAGAGCTTTAGTAGCTCACAGAGATGGGTCTGTAGAACACGTCGTATCCCATGGAATTGGTAGTGTATTTTGCAGGAACGAATATAGGGGGCGCGGATATGCGGGGAGAATGATGAGAGAGCTTGGGAGGAGATTAGAAGGGTGGCAGCAAGAGAATGGAAACAGGGCCCAGTTTAATGTTTTGTATTCGGATATTGGAAAGGTAAGAATCCTGACTACTGCAAGTGTCTATGTTGACAGAAACGTTAGCAATTTTATACCAAAAATGGCTGGATACCATTCCCATCCTCTCATATATCGCTAGCATCATCCCAGGACAATTCAGAGGTACTAACACTGCCCGAACCTATACCAATCCACGATAAGGATCTAGAATGGCTCTGCACGAATGATGAGTTAATTTTGAGAAAGATTATTACTCAGTTCGACCATATGAGTCCAGAAAGAAAAGTTGCATTCATTCCAGATGCAGCAACGATGCGATGGCACCATGCGAGAGAAGAATTTGTCGCCCAAGATATCCTCCAACGCCAGCCAAAAATCAAAGGTGCACTAGTTAAAGTAGCTGCTGGCACGCATGTTTGGTGTATATGGACCAGGGTATTTTCGAGAAAGGAAAACGAAAACACACTCTATATCCTAAGGATTGTTGTAGAAGGCGAGGAGGATTCATTCAAAGCCTTGTCCAAGCTGACTGATGAGAATGGGATGAATAACGGTCGGCTTCTAACGGAGCAGCACGTTTGTGCTGTAGCTGCGTGTTTGAGAGCGGCTAAAAAGGAAGCAGCTGAATGGGGTATGCACCGTGTGGAGATATGGAATCCATCTTCTACTGTCATTGCCGGGTCCCGACTTCTTGAGCCAGGAGCTGAAATTATAAACCGTGATACAGAAAGCATCGCCTCGCTCATGTGGTATGGAAGCAGCAATGCATCAAAGGAAATCGAATGGGTCAAAAACGAAAAATATGCTTGGTGTTAGTCTTCTAAATCTACCTTTTCTGGGTCAGTGATATGTACTGAAGAGCGATCACCTCACTTTCTGGAAGCCTTGAATTTCTCATGCCATTTACTCATTGGGCGCGCGCTAGCCGTTTTGCTCTCCATTTTGGACGAGCCCTGCTTTTCGAGAACTCTGCTTGTTGAGACTAGGGTATCGTTCCCCTGATACCGGGTGAAACCCTAATGTAGAAGCACTTAGTTGTTTGATATTCAGCCATATAACCTACTCACATCTAGGTTCTCTATTGTAGCATCGTCTCGCCAAATTTCCGGAAGGCTATCTCGCCAGAGCTTTAATAAGTCGTTTTGTAATACACCATCTTGGCCGCAGGACTCAAGTATCTTGCTTCCTATCCATGTGACACATTTTGACCGGTCTATATATAGCTCTGGAATTTTTTAGTAGACTAGCGATGAGAGGATGTGCTCACATACGATCTGATACACTGTATTCTGCTTGAGAATGTACACGTAAACACGCTGCTTGCAGCAATGGTACACTGTATCCGTCATCTTGAACTAGAGCCTGAATCTCTTTGATGTGAATTGACTTTGAGATGTCCATCCCCTTGATGGTGATTGCCGATAAAATAGAGTTCCACAAGCCACGTAAAACAGTCGCAACAGGAATGATCAAGGAGTCTTGGTCTTCAAATACGCAAAGGTCTCTTGCTGCGATCTCCAGTTCATTCTTTGAGAACGGGAAGTCCTCCAAGAATGCATTTTTAGATAGCTTACTGCGAGTATCATCCAGTGAATGCTTTCCCTCATACAACGGCAGGCTATTTATGATGTGTTCATAGGCAGACGTCGTGCTAGGAACGAGCTCGAGCAATGCCTTGCATTGAGATATGGCGGTCACACCTGCCGAAGCTGCATTCGTCTGCAAAGTGTTTGGGCTTGAATTGGATACCTGAAGAATGTAGAGGATATTAGAAGAATGCACTTGACGAACTTCAAATGTTCTATCCTGAGAACAAATATAAGCTGACGGTATAGATTCTTTTGAGTCATTTGCTATTGTTGAAGACTTGAGCTGTAGTCTTTGGTATCTATCAGCAGTTTTCGGTTTTTACTTCAACTTCGATTGCGTACACAGGTGGTGCTTCTGAACTTAACATCTCGATGATGGCAGAGGGAAGTTCAACAAGACGATAACTCTGTTGCTCCAGAGCAATGTTGAAGCTAATGCCTTTGCTTTCTCCTACGTCTTCATCCTCCATTTCGTGTAGGTAATGAACAGATAATTTCGTTTATGTTTCAAAGGGGCTGCATGGTGAAGAACTTTTTGAGCGGTATGCGTTAGAAGCGAACGAAATCGTCGCGGCCGGCTACCGGCGCGTCGAGAGGTAATGAGAATTTCACAACTTTCGCTCGCGCCTGCGCATTTATTTTTCAAATTTTGAGTGCTCTAATTAAGAATTGAGAACTATGATAAGCCATGATAGGTCGACTATCTATCGAAGGAGTTCTGTATAAAGGTAGTGTCGAATCATGAAGGTTACAAAGGTAGTCTCGTACGTAGACAGGCCAGTACCAACCTCTTTTTAAGTCTCTCTATTAAAGGGTGTTATGTTCCAAGATACATCTTGATATCTGCCCTCCTCACCATCTAACGGCACTTTCAGCACCGCACATGTTATTGGGACTACGATCTTGGAGGAATGGTCTACCATCTCAAGTTTAGTCATTCCCTCCAAAATGCGTCTTGAAATAGGCAGAGAAGATTTCCACAGAACAAACTTGCACTACCGTAGGTAAACTACCGACTAATATCGATGCCGACCTTGTGATACGACAATGTACCTAGCAGCCAAGTCATGAAGTCTTTACTAGGACTACCCAATATTGTGGCCTGAAATAGTATTAACTTAGAGTATCACTGCGATGGAAATTTGTATGTTAGCCTCGCATTATTCGGTGGGGCAAATGCCCCTCAATCATGGTTGCCCTCAGGGGGGGGGAGGGGGGTCTGAGCCTCTGAGGTGGTAAGCCACTAAGCATCGGTTACGCCTAGTTACGCGTGAACGCGTCACTCATTTACAGTTGCGTGAGAGAGCATTCCCATCTGAAGACTCACATCTCTGCAACGCCACAACAATTGTTTCGCAATCATTTATGATGCCTCCCGAAACCAGAAGTAATCGAAAATCTATCCGCACACCTCAATCTGACGCTCCCAAATCGCGACAGGGTGGGTTTCCGCCCCGGTACCTATCTTCCTCTACCAATCGTACACCCTCCACAGTGCCACGCAAAAAGCAGCAGACGTTAACCCAGATCGACTTTATCTGTCGAGACTCTCCGGAGAGAGAAAATGATCTTGACTATATACAACCAAATTCTCCTCCACGAAGGAAGAGAAGGCGGAAAAGCAAAATACCAGTGAAGGATGACAAGACTCTGACTCAAATTAATTTTGTGAGGAAGGTCCAGGAGGAGGAAAATGATCTGCTCCACTATGATAATCTTAAAGATCAAGCTTGGACACTTGATAACTCTTCGTCCATCGATGCGGACAAGCCCGGCGGAAATGCTCCTAGGAAAAGAGACTCAAAATCACAGCAAGTAAAAAGAAAGTATGGCAATATAGCATCAGCTTCTAACGGGTATGAAATTGCTGCCAAAGAGCCCATGCCCTTACCAAAGACACCGCGAAAGATTTATAAGTCGGAAATAGCGTCATCACAGTCTCCTGAAGATAGTCAAGCATCAGCACCGAGCTTGAGCCCTGGAAAGAGCAGAGTGGCTCTTCAGGAGTTACCTGTTAATGTATCGCGAAACCATACTTCATGTTCAGAACAGAAAATGAGCATGGATTATTCTCGAACACCTCTACTGAAGGTAGAAGATACTTTCTCACCGAGTCAGAAGCACACAGTATCTACTTGGCACAACGCATCAAGCACGCCGATTTCAAATAGCAGAAAGATAATTAAATCCGAGATAGAAGATACCGACGCTGAACCGGATCTCAATGATGATGACGACTCCGGTGGTGATGTTTGTAACCCAAGAACGTCTACGCAGACTTCGACAAATGATCGAACCGTCATTCGATCATCAGGGAAGGCAGAGGACTTGGAAGATTTATCCAACCGTGGACCAGCTGAAAGCAATCTAATTAGTTCTTCGCGGGGAAACACAGTTGAGGAGAAATCAGTCAATGAGACCCAGAATGGGCCGAACGATACTCATCCGAGGCTCGAAACTTCTCCTCATCTTCCTGCTAACAAAACACCATTGGCTCAATCTTTGTGCGAAAAGGACTCGGAACAAGCATCAGCGCAGCTACTGGATAATCTTTCCCATTGTTTATTGCCTCATGCACCGACGATGACTATAGAAACGGATTCACAGTATGACGCCGCGTTTCGGCCACTATGGGGCTCTGACCTTGATGACAATACAAGCCCACCCAGGGTTGAGGACACTACTCGTACACTAATACCTACCTCGCAAGCTACGACTATCGATGCAACGGATCTCACTCATGAGGTTCAGCAAAAACAAAACATTTCTTCAATTTCCGCCGGTTATTCTTCTCCAAAATCGCGGCTCGCTAAGGAGAGTGATAAGGTAAAACTTCACCAACATGCTATTATACCTTCATCGCCTATAAGCAACCCGACCACACAAAGTGAAAAGGCTAAATGGAATGGGGAATGGCTCACAGATAGTCAGTTACTTCCGGACAGTATTATGAACTTTGAACTACCGCCTTTGAGCACCCAAGAAAGTCAGTTTGAGCAGTATTCATGATGAGATAGCCGGGAAGCTTTCATTATTTTTCGGTGAAATAAGCATAAAGTAGCATAAAGTAGCATGTGAGAAAATATACTATTGTCCACCGCTTGCCCCGAAAACACTGGTGCGCATGACTTTTTTTTGGCAAGGTGCAAGTCATACTTGTTGTTCTTGTAATATTCTTTACAGCATCTCCCCAGCTGTGTAAACAGTAGACGATGGACAAATGACTAAGACTTGATGCTGTCGTGTGTATCTGGTTATCCAAAAATTCGATACCTACGTTGCTTCATATTGAATTACTCTTCTCACTGCGGTGACATATTTAACGTGATGTTCCTACCGAGAGCTTTTTCTGGTGTGATGTCGAAAGAGTGGAAGCAAGGGTTCTATTTGAATGAGAAGAGATTGCGGGCGAAAACACCGATAACGTCGTGCTGCTCGCGTGATGGTGAATTCACTTAGCGTGGTTGTGACTGCTCTGTAATATCTACTGGCGAAGCTCCAGCCAAACGTACTTTTAACCACCACAAATCAGGCAATTCTTCCGAATCCATGTCTAAGCGGCTCAATCACAATTACACCAGACCCTCTCCATTGATTTCAATGTTACTAATCACTCAGTTGTAAATGCGGACTCCCTGCAGTCTGCCCCGCACCGAGGAACTTTACCTCTTGGGACCAGTCGGTATGGAAGCTAGGATCCACTACGCAGAGCCTACTACATCATCGGCACGGTATAAAGATGCTCCTGCTGCCACTGCTCCCATATTTTCTGTGGACTATCAATACCACGATAATCTATGAATTTCGACTGTCAATATTCACAGCGTGGACTCTAGGCAGCAAGCATGTCTGACTACAAGGCGATGGTGTTGAACGCTCGTCCTGAAACGAATATCGTACCTGATGAAACTTTCAAAACCGTCACGAGAAAGGCTCCTTCTGAGGCAGACTTGAAAGATGGTCAAATCATCTTCCAGACCCTATATCTCTCACTGGATCCTGCGATGCGCGGCTGGATACGAGGTGAATGATTTTCTTTGTTCCTCGGAAATCATTTTGCTGTCTATCGTTTTACACTTTAGCCTTCTGTTTTCGAATTAACTATTCGAGTAGACAAGCGCTCCTATCTCCCACCAGTGGGCATCAATGAGACAATGAGAGGTGCGGGCATCGGTAGGGTGCTCGCGTCCAAGTCATCCAAGCTCGCAAAAGGTGACTATGTTACCGGAACTGCTGGCTGGACTGAGCTTGCTGTACTTGATGACAAGGATGCACAGAAAGTTGATATACCAACAAATGGCAGGGTAACAGACGGATTAGGGGTTCTCGGTCTGACAGGACTGACCGCTTACTTCGGTCTCTTGGAGATAGGTCAACCGAAGGCCGGTGAGACTGTCGTAGTCTCCGGCGCTGCCGGTGCGACTGGAAGCGTTGTTTGTCAAATCGCGAAACTCAAGGGATGCAGAGTCATTGGAATAGCAGGAGGAGAAGACAAAGTCAAGTGGCTAAAGGAACTAGGCTGTGATGAGGCTTTGAACTACAAGAGCTCTGAATTCCCCCAAAAGTTCCGCGAAGCTACCAAGAGCTACATCGACGTCTATTTCGATAAGTATGACTCCCTATATACCATTACTATGGGCTAGGCCGTCGAAGCCCGCGAAACACCTGCGAGAAGGAAGAGAACAACCGAGCTTGTTTATCCTACGTGGACTTGTATGACCCAAAGCTGACTGTATTATAATAGCGTTGGGGGAGAAATCCTCGATCTGGCTTTAAGTAGAGCAAAACAGTTTGCTCGATTTGTTATGTGTGGAGCGATCAGCCAATATGTGAGTTCTAAACTGCTCATATACATCCTATTCTATAAACTGGAGCACTACACTCTGTTAATACTCATAAACATTAGTTATTCAAATTTGATTAAATGCTAATAGTAGTTTAGAATAAAGATAAACCAGAAGGTCCAAAGAACATACAGATGGTCGTCACTATGCGAATCAGAATGCAAGGGTTCATTGTATTTGATTTTGCAGAAAAGTATGTAGCAGCGCGGAAAGAGTTGACGAAGTGGCTATCTGAGGGCAAGCTACAGCGGAAAGAGCACATACTGAAAGGTGGTATTGAAGCTGCACCGGACGGTCTAATGAAACTGTTCTCAGGAATAAACAAGGGCAAACTTCTCGTAGAAGTAAGGCCTGATGATGGACATTCTAAGCTATAGATTAGCTAAGCCAATAACATTATCAAAGGCTAGGCTATCATTCTCAAGTCTAGGAAAACAATATAGTGTGACGTCCGTTTGAAACATACAACATTTTTTCAAGGACCGATGCTCAAATTGAAAGCTCATTCAACGACAATGGGATTGTCTAGTTGACCAGATTGATTCTTCTCTTGAACCCCAATCTGGACATTCGGATCATCAATGGACTCTTTTTTCAACAGTTTATCAGGTTCGAGCCCTAGTGAAGGAGACTTGTTTACAGAGCATTTGATAAAACACCCAAGCGTGTCAACAAACTTATCAGCGTCTTGGTTGCTATAGAACATGACCTTGTAGATATCGCCGCGATTAACTGTTATCATCACCGAGTCTATGTGTTCATTTCCATTACTAGAGATGTGCCTCGAAATTGCGGTGATCTCATTTACGGCAAGACTCTTCGTGTCGTTGTGGAGACTGACAGAAATACGTACCCCATGATTGTCTTTTCTTACGTATAAAGGATACGGACCTTTGATCGGGGATAAAGTAAGCTGCTCATAGCCTTGGTCTGACTGACTCGATTTCAGACTCAGCTTACAGTCCGGTAGATACAGAAGTTCTTCTTCCTCGTCATTGTCGTCGGAATCGTACATCGTAGCCACAAGCTTTCTCTTCTTCCTGTTTAGAATGTCTGAAATACAGATATCATTGTCAGAATCAGATTCGGAGCCAAGACCTTCACTTTCTTTCGAAGAAGCACCCCCTTTACGGCCTTCAGTACCAAAGGTAAAGGATGTATGACTTGTGATGTTGGGCATTTTGAGTCCATGAATCCACTCATGGTCCGAAACTTTTCTTCCAAAAGGAGCTTGGTGCAAGTCCTCTCCGGGCGCAACTCTCTTTCGTTTCTCATGACGTCCACAGGACTCGGAACCAGTCTCGTTAGTGAAGTCGAACGAGCCCTTTGAATGGCCACCTGGCCCCATGCTGTCGCTACCAAGCTTCAGATTCTTTGCGCTAACATCTGGAAGAACACTGATTTTCTTTGTTGAGGTGTCGAAAGATGGAGAGCCGAAGCCTAGAGAAGGCCTTGCGAGCACTGTCACAAGCTTAGCCGATCCTGGCTTGCAAAATTCTGAAAAGGGCTTGCTGATAGGTTTGAAAAGTCGTGTATCTGGAGAACTGTTATTGTTGTTTCTTGTTCTAAAACCAGGTATATCAGGTTGGGAAGTTGACGCGAGATGTGACACTGTGCACAATTTTCCCGATTCCTGACGGTACTTTGACAACGTATTACTTTCTTGGAATGCCTCCAGATCGATTTTGTTATTATGATCACCACGGCTAACAATATTGGAGGGTCCTTTGGGCACCCAACGAGGATTAATCTGCGTTATTTCCTGGTTGTTTATTTTCTGGTTGTTATCGGGATTGCTGCTATGGTAGGTTGGGCCTTGATTCATTATGATTGCATCCGGTTCTCGGCCTTGATGGCGTGCTGGAATCATATCCTTAAATGCATTTCGAGAGTGCTGTTCCAATAGGGTGTTATTGTCGAATGTTTCGGCACTGTTGTTGATAGTTTCTTCGACCTGCCCTCCTCGGTTTTCTGTATCAATTGTTGGGCTATAGTTCAAAACATAAGTAGACAGTTCGCTTATTAGTTGAGACTCAGCTAACCTAGTATCTTCTTCACTTTCAGGGCGACCTGGTAGAGTGAATCTGCGGTTACTAGGTAATCAGCAAGGCTGGTCCGTGGATTTCAAGAGGTTCAGACCGTGCACACCTATTCATGTTACAACGGGTGGCCATCGAATGTCTCTTGGAGTTCTCTGCTATATTAAGGCCTCCACGAGCTTTCATTGTTGCTTTTAAACTGCAGTAGCACAGATCAGCATCACTAGACCTGAAAACTGAGTACGGTTCGTTCGCACTCATCTAGCTTTTCCATGATTTGGAGGTTTTGGTGGTAGACTACATGTTGGTTGTATAAGAGTAGTCGATCACTTTCAGAGAGATTGTCTATGATCGTAAAGTCTGGTAAAGCTAGTCTTCCAGTACCTTCTAAGAAATTGAACTTAGCAGGCAGACCAAAATCTTGTGGATGAGGGTTTTGGGCCATTAGCTTGGACTTTATTGAATCAAGTGAGATTGTGTGACCTGACAAAGAGTTGGAAGTCGGGTTGTAAAATAAGACGTAATTAACTCTCGGGATCCCAGTATTTCCGACACAGCGGCAATCTATACACTGATAGCTTCCGTCGACGCAGCACTTCTTAAAACAATCCCCTCTGGCTCAGCAATAGACCTCATATAGTCAAGGATCGCGAGAAGTGAGCAAACGGTGTTGGTTCGAAGATCCCAAATGTGGCCTTAAGTTCGTAGTCTCTCTAAACCCATGAGAGCGACGTGCTCTCCCGATGTTCCGGAATCTTTGTTTAGGTCAAGTCTTTGCCATTCAAACATCTTCATAGCTTGAATGTGCCATGTTTCCAGCGATCAACTTCAAAACTAGATCACTCACAGACATTTCGAGATGTCACAAGGTACCTACTCGAAGATGGAATAGAAAGCTCAAATTTAACTGTTTGAGATTGCTCTTAACAACATATATCTCAATTAGAGGGTATCTAAAACTCAGAATATGAAACACCACAACTGGACAGGCCTTAGTCAGATTCCTCGTCACCATAGTCCACAAGTCCCGTGCCTCGGGAAGTCATTTGTAGTTTGTTATTTATGATATTTTCCTCGTTCTTCAAGTCGCTACTAATAGCACTGCGTTTCCGCTTAAGGCCGGGTATCAACGCTGTAGATGAGGATTTGGAAGAAAGAAAAGGATCAACAGCCGCACGGGTATTGCTGGCCAATTCCTTCTGAAGGGTCTTCTTTGGCTCATCTGCACGCACTAAAGGAACAACTTTCCTAGGTGGTCTCGTTGTTTTTACCGGAGGAGCCTCATTCCCAAAGATACTACGTGTGTGAATATCTCGGATTATGCTTGCCTCACCTTTGCTCCCAAATTCGACTAAAGCTGCTTTTCTGCGATCCTCCTCGGTCTCCGCCAAGATATCGAACCCAAGACCCATGGTGTTCTGCAGTTTTTCAGTTTGTTCTCGAGCCCTTTCTCTGACTTTACGTTCGGCTCTGAACAGTTTTCTCATCCGCTGGTTTGCGGCGTAGGTGTCATCCCAGTCCTTATCTTGTACCTCCAGAAGTTCTTCAATATGCGCATTTTCAGACTTGATAGGTCCTCGATGTTCAATCGTTCTCTCAAAATGGGCGAAAGCATCCTGTCTTTTACGCTCTCTTTCTTCAGGCGTAAGGTATTCTATATCACCATCGAGAACTTTGTCTTCTCCAGTCTCCCTCTTCTTTCCGCCTTCGGCGACCACATAGTCGGTATTCTTGGGGTCTGTTATAATTTCAATCCACCCCCCGCAGTCGGCATGTTTCATCCGAAAGCTCCATATAGGAGTAGAAAAGTAATTGCCAATCTTCTTTTTCTCGGCGTTGAATCGTACACCTTGACCAATGATGGTTTCCTTCGGACAGTTCTCGCACCAAACTGCAAATGGCATTTCAAAACGTACAGTTAGTATGCCTAATCCAGATTTTCGTCCTCTATTCCCAAGACCATGTTTTCCAGCAAGTTTGTTAGCTGATACGACGCCTTCTTGTTCCGGAGGGACGTAACGCCCCATATTGAAGCCCTGCATCTTGTGGATTCTGAGCTGTCCGAAGTTTCGGTGTAGTACGTAGCGAATTGTTCTCGAACTATATTAGGTGAAGTGCTTCCCATGGACAGTTCAATATCCGCTTCGCGTCCGCTCAAGGAGGTTGGATATACTTGCAAGACGAACAAACAGAGTCGAGGGCAGTGACCGAGCCTACCATGGTCTATACAAGACTAGAAGTGTCGTTTCGGAACTGGAAAGTCGAGACACGGGGATGGAATTCGAAGAGCTTGGCTTTGTGTAATTGGTAAAGTCAGAACATCAGATGGAGACGGTCAACTTCTTAAGGGTTAGCTTAGGTTCTGGCCTAGTGGTAAAGTGGCGCGCTAGCGTTGCTCCACTTTATAAAATCGTTTAAAAACGTTTAATAAAATAATATATCGATACCCACCTAAACCACCTAACGCACCCACCTAACGCACCCACCTAACGCACCTACTTAACGTATCCATTTAATATACTTACCTAGGTAGGTACCTAGGTATTAAAATAAGCAATTTAAATAGGTAAATTAGGTGGTTTAAATGGACCTATTAAATAGATGCGTTAGGTGGATGCGTTAGTGGTTTATACCTACCTAGCTAGGTACCTAGGTAGGTAGATGTATTAGGTGGGTATGGTTTATATTTGCAGAATACTTCTAGTATACCATTTCATAAAGCGGGGGCATAGGGCACTTTGTAAAGTGGCCCACTTACGTCCAACAACACCGAACGAACGCATAAAAATGTGTGGACACTTTTCTACGTCTAAAGTGGTCACAGGCAGCGTCACTTGCAGATTTGCCATACCACTTTAAAGAACATAGACTGGTCGTCCCGATGAAATTGGATAACGTAGTGCAATTTGAATTAGTTGTTCAAGCTCACACAGTAAACATACAGAGAGATTTGTGTGAGGTAGATGCAATTAGTCATTACCGCACCGAATATTCCTGCTAAGCTACCAAAACTTAACTCTCGAACAAGCAATTACTTGAGGTGGTGAACCTCTCAGAAAGTATACCAGTTGGAGGCTCCAGCTCTCGGATCAACACAAGATGTTAACACCACGTGATAAAGAAAAGTCATGACAGTCTTGACTACGTTTTACCCTTCTCGCCCTCCAAGTTTTGTTCAGTGACAGCTTACAAAAAAATTGACAGAACCAGTTATCAAAGTAAATGCTTTAATGAGCGTGGGAATGATGCGAGTTACGGCTAGCTTGACTTCCGATTCGGCCAGCAAAGCCACTCCGGCGGTTAAGAGAGCCGACGTCATGTTTTCCTTTATCAAGTCAGTACAAGCCCTAAGCCATGTGATTCTAATTGATACTAACCGTCACAGCAGGCCCGAACGTTTTCTAGCCTGTCAGCTTCCTCATCCTGCTTCTCAAGAACCTGTCGAACATCTTCCGCACTATCGTTGACTACGCTAGCATCGTATATGCTACTCGTAGCAGTGCTATCTCGTTGTGTATCGCCAGTAGAGGGACCAGAAGGCCTGCCCTGCTTCCAGTAGCCGCTAATTCTCGATGCCACGGATGCATGTTTTGGTTTAGACATTCTGGATGAAACACTAGTTTGAGGAACGCCTTGAGAAATGCGTCTTACAGATCCTCTAGAGGGTGACTCCCCGCGTGAAGACGCTCTAGAGCGTCGTGTGGTATTCGTTCTAGAATTATAAGTAGACAACGAAGTCCGTGAAGCAGCCGTGATACCGCTATAATCACCCATACCAGGGTTGAATTCGGCTACATCTTCGGGCGTAAGGTGTTCTGCATATTGAGCATCGGGACCAGACCGCAGAAGAAGATATGACACAGCGTTGAACCAAGTTTCGTGGCGCTGTCCTGTGGTCGCTGTAAATTTGACCTCGCGTCCCGGAGTTTCGACAATAATTGATTTGCGATGCAGACCAGGGGGCATGGGATTATCGTCTCCGACAACTCGGATTGCTTCGATTGCAACGGATTTTGCTTTGAGTTGGGCACGACCTGCGGTGGACGGATCTTGCCCACTCCAGTAGAGTGTTCTCGTGTAGGGGTGAACCCAGAAAAAGCGACGATGTCTATTAGAGGACATGTCTCCTCTTCCAGCCTTGCGTGTGTACTTCCATAGATATTCGCCAATCATCGTCTGTGTGATAGCTTGTATCATCCTAGGATCGGTGCCCCCTTCAATTGGAGCAGGCATACCGTCAGCTCGAATATTAAATCTTGCATCAATTTCAGATTCAAACGACGAAACCGACGATCGCCTAGATCTCGTACTTCTTGCGGTTGAATAGCGGTTACGTGGAGTGGTTGGTGTAGCAGGAGTTGCTGTAGCCTGCGGACTTGCAGTCTGCTCCCCAGGGGTAATGGGTCTTCTAACTGATGTTCTGTAAGCCGAAGCTGGCGCCAGGGGGGGTCCCATGCTGCCCTGAGCCCGTTCTTTAGTAGAAGCGCGTTGCGAAGCCGCCTCAATAGCTTGTCGGTGATCTGCTGGAAGGGGCGGAATGTCTGTATTTGAGGCACGGACGCTAGAAGAGCTTCCAGGCCTCTTGGTGGATTTATTTGGAGGTGTATCACGGGCTAGCTCGCGTAGCTTAATCCCAGATGGCGAAGGGGCAGATGGAACGACAGGTCCTCCAATAATAACAGACTTGTTGCTTTTGCCTAGCAGGTTCTCAATTTCATCCGCAGAGAGCATTGTTTGAGAACTTTGATCATTTTTCTCAATAGTGTTGCGCTCAATTTCGTTTTTGTTGTCGCGAACAAGGTTTGCAGGGACTTCCCGCAGAGGTCCAGTTACTGGTTCTTCGCGCTCTTCAGCGTCTCCGGCATTTTCCACCGCTCGGTCCTCCACGACTTGTGCTGAAGACTCGGACGGTTGTGTCGTAGATTGCCGTTTCCCCATCGCCCAGCCCAAAACCGAGCCGATAACACCAGCGGAGGCAGCGTCCTTAACATTCCCATCCTTTGCGACCTCGTCGTTTTCTTTCGGCTTCTCAGTGAATATGGCAGTCGACGGGCGATCTTTAGTTTTGTCTTCCAAAGCAGGCTCAGTCTCCACGCTTTGGATACTGGAGAAGCTTAATTCCCGGGTCACTGACCCGAAGGGTATTGTAGTGGTGGCTGATGCAGAAGCTTGTAACTCTTGAGAAGGGGTGATGTTTGAAAGTAATTCAGAATATTCCAATGAGGATTCTTGCTGATAATTTTCTCGAACGGCGGTATTGTTTACAGATCTTTCAACACGGGAGCCCTGGCCAACACCTGTTTCTCTTGCGTCGTGAACCTTTGCTGGATCCCTACCGGAAGACAGAGGGGTTCCCTGAATTGCTTGGTCTCGCATCTTGATCGGCGTGCTTTGCACTGCAGTAGTAGTAATCAAATGCGGTTGAGTCGAAGGCTCCCATGGCTCAGTCATCATACTGGAGCTGACCATTGGTATCTTAGGTACAGGTGGAGGAAGCGAACCCATCAGAAAGGTCCTTGCTGGAGTAGATTTTTGCGATGTGGTCCTACTGGGGGTGCCACTAGGTGTTCCGTCCATATCATCTCCACTATCGGCTCCTAAGTTGCCCAATTCTGCCGCAAGACTTTGACCTTTGCCGCTTTTGTTGCTCATAAAACTCGCTGGAGAATCTTTAGAGCTCCTTGGGGTTCCTTCTGGTTCTTCGCTGCCTACACGAGACCGCCGCGAGCCTCGGCCCATCCTGAGACGGTATTTGACCTTACTCAGAGTGCTTTGGACAGGTGTTTTAACCTCGCGATTCTCGGGCTCACCATCAGAGGTTGACGCAGTGCTAACCATTGAGGCTCTTTTGTTAGGCATAATCGTAGATGTCGAAGCCTCATGGTTGTGCCGAACCGTTCCTTGCCGTTTTGGGCCACTTTCAGTCTCTGTGAGTTCTTCACTTGAATTACCTCCTAAACTCTCAGCCCCGGTATGGAAAGCCTCGCTCTCAGTAGTGGTCTCTTTCTCGTTCGCGGTTTCGAATGCGTCTTCCGTCTCGTTCGCTGTCTGGTATGCATCGCTTGTGTCCGATGACCTTTGACCATCGTTAGTATCCTTGGCCACCGCCGCATGCTTTGGAGTGGCCTGCTCATCGTGTTCTTCCCAGTCAGGGTCTTCTAATTCAATGTCGGTTCGACCAGTTCGGACGCCACCAAGCTGGCCTGATCGTTGACCTTTCCTTAAGGAATCGTGTTGAGCTTTCGATTTCGACTTCTTACCGTTCGCGTCAGCCCTGCGTTCATCAAGTTGGTCCTTTGAATCTTGAAGCAGGCGCTTGAGCTCCAATTTTTCGCTCTTCTCACGGTGGACATCGTTTTTAAGTTTTTGGATCATCCGATGAGCGTGCCCTAGGGAACTTCTCATCGTTTCTTGTTCCAGCATGGAGTTTCTAGTTGGTCCTTTAGAAGGGGAGGGCGGAGGAGAGTGTTCTGATTCGGACTTATCCAAAGAGAAATCATCCGGCTCAGAACCAATCTCGCCCGCTGTTGCGCCTTCGCCGGCTTTCATCCGTGTTGCCATAGCTTGAGCAAGCTCATGGTTCTGCGAGGTAAGCTCGTCAATCTTTTTCTGAAGTGACCCTCTGTCAGAATCCGCCAAAGTAACGCTTTTTCGAAGCCCAGTAACCTCCACATCATGTACCTTCCGAAATGCCGAATGTTCCTCATTCAATTTCGCATGAGCGGACTTAATATCGTCAAGCTCTCGCTGCGCGCTTGCCTTCTCTGCGCTAGCCACGGCTAACGATTGTTGAAGCTTCTGTTCACGTGATGCAGCATCCTTTGCTGCAGCTATCAGCTCATGTGTTTGCGTTTCAAGACTCCAGTTCTCGTCTTTGTAGCGCTGCTCGTTTTCGTCCATGTTTCTCAGGCGCTGAGTATAATTCTGGGCGTTGGCCTCGAGCTGGGCTTTCTCCAGTGTAGTAGCTCTTAACGATTCGTCCTTCTCTGCGAGAGCACCTTGAAGTTGTCTAACTTGACTTAGCAAAGAAGAGCTGATCTCCGTTGCGAACTCAATGTCATGGACTTTGTTTGCCTGATTCCTTGACTTTCGCTGAGGGACGTTGACTTTCGATGGAGAATCAGTCGCCTGACTTGAGAACTTAGTTGGACTAGCAGACCTCTATGAAATTGTTAGACTGAAAATTACCCGACCATTGCATCAAACTTACAATCGGGTCTACGGTCGTAGAGCCATTTGAGCTGTCCTCGGTGCTAACAAGCCTCGCTTTAGGAGCAAGAAATGCCCTTGCGCTATCTCTCGAAAGATCATTGTACTCTTTCTCGATATCAATGAGCTTTTGCTTCAGTTCAGGTCCAATCTCGCTCCCGGAACCTTGCTTCTCGACCTCTTTTAATCTTTCTGCAAGCTCTTGCCGCTGTTGAACCAAAGAAGTTCCAATCCTAGAAGCTTCCTCGAGACGTCTATCAGTCTCCTTTAAGTGTGATTCTAGGGCCCGTTTGGCCTGCGAGGGGGACGTAGCCGCTTGTAGTTCGAAAAATGAGTCGGGATCGAAGACCCCAAAGCGCGTGCGTTGCTTGTCCGGAGTCATTGGATTTTTACCATTGAAGGAGGTTTCGGCTCCTTTGACCATTCCATCTTCGGAGATTTCATTGACGACCGGTACATTTACCGACGAGGCCATATTTAGTTGCTCCTCGAACAGGTCCCGAGACCTGCCTCGTCAGGCCACGCGTCGTACGCAGGCCAAAAAAAAGTCAGTGGCGGGATAAATAAAAGGTCTCGTGTTCGGCGAAAGCAAAAAGAATTGCTGCAGGAAAGATGTTCAAGACAAAAGCAATGAATATCGGGAGTGAGCTGGCAAGGCAGTGGCGAAGATGCTTGGAGCTATTGGCATAAGAACGTCAGGAGTCAAACTGCGCGGGGCTCCTGCAAAAGCGGCGCGTCCGTCACTACACCCAATGAGCTGCTCCAACTAAAACAGGGAGAACCTGGATGTCTGACGCGAGTTGGCGCAAGGAAACAATCAAAAGGAAATCAAAGAACGAGTGAAGACGCCCCGAGTCTGCAGAGAAGATATACACAAAAAGCGGCGACGGGAGGCGTGATCGATTGAAGGTCTACGATCGCGACAGAAACAAAGCGAGGTCGCGGCGAAACAGCACGACGTAGGAGGTACCGGGCAGCGGCCAGCAGAGCAGGTTTTGCGGCAGATATAGGGCAGATCGCCTCGGTCGGAGCCACAGGCGAATTTGCTGCTTTGGATGTGTCTGTCTTGGTCTTGAGGGACGCGTTCGATTGGCCGACACAATTAATTACTGTAGCGCGCCAGTTGATTTTTGCCAGAGTGCCAGCTGCCCAGGGCGCTCAACCAGCTTCAAAACTGGTGCAAGCCCCGCCAGCCGACCCACTACTTTAGGTAGTTTGGGGGCATTCGGTATTCCCGCACATGCAACCACTGGGCCAAAGCACCGATTAGTGATGGCGACGCAACAGAAAAGTAAAGAGGAAGAAAGAAAAAATAAGAAATCATGTTCTCATGGTTCTACCCAGTTATACTGAGGGGGGTTGCTCGTGCCCCGTACGCATACTCTACGAAGGGCATAGTACAACCAGCTTCGTCCTGTAAAGATTCCAGGCCTCTCTCAGCCGTCTCAGAGCAGAGTATAGGAGTCAACTGTTTAGTTGCGTAAGGCTGTGAAATTTGTTCTGTTTGCACGCGCTTGTTGTTTTTCCATCGGTGGTTCCAGAAGCTAAAGCGTACCTTACTCAGCCAAGCTTTAAGCTTTGGCTTT
The DNA here is from genome assembly GCA_027478595.1 of Erythroxylum anguifugum. Lineage (NCBI taxonomy): Eukaryota > Viridiplantae > Streptophyta > Magnoliopsida > Malpighiales > Erythroxylaceae > Erythroxylum > Erythroxylum anguifugum. The sequence goes on from JANIPN010014850.1 coordinate 39,967, forward strand.
CTCAAGCCCGCTTCATTTATTACGAACATCAACTCCGGTTCGGAACAGAGACACAATGGAGCCAGTGGAAGAGCCTGGAGAGGCCATGCCTCTTTTCAAGAAACGCAGCCTCAAGAAGTCCACTATACGAAAACGCCCCACTACGCCTGCGGAATCAACCTCTGGCTCAGAATATTCGTCGGCAGATGAGGACGGACGCAAGGTAAAGAGAAGACGAAAGGCTGGCGGTGTGGTAGTTACTTCAACTAAAACTTCTAGAGGAGACCAAGACTTTTCCACCTCGAAGTTCAGCGCCGACAGATCTGCGCAAATAGAAGTGAACAGCGATGCTACCAAGCAGTCGAATTGGTTCGATGAGGGCAAGGACGGTTTCAACGAGAAGCTGCTGCTAGGTACTACAAGATCAATGCAATCAAAGGATCCAGGCGAATCCAATGAAGGCATGTACAAAGGAACCACGGCGTACACATCATTTATCGCGAAGAATCCAAATGCTCCAGCAAGGCAGATCGGCCCGGTCAAGGCCCCTACAAATGTTAGGACCATAACCGTAACCGACTATTCTCCAGATGTTTGCAAGGACTATAAGCAGACCGGATACTGTGGCTTCGGGGACAGTTGCAAGTACCTCCATGCGCGGGAGGATTACAAGCAAGGCTGGCAACTAGATAAGGAATGGGAAACAGTAACAAAGGGGAAAAGCCTTGGAGGAAAGGTAGTCTCTCGACGCAATAAAGAAAACAACTCAGACGCAGACTCAGATGGAGAGGAAGAAGCATTGCTGGAGGGCATTCCATTTGCCTGCATCCTTTGCAAGGGGCCGTATAAATACCCCATTGCAACGAGATGTGGGCACTACTTTTGCGAACCGTGTGCGATCCAAAGGTTCAAAAAGACTCCTAATTGTGCGGCTTGTGGGGCTGGTACGGGAGGCGTTTTTAACGGGGCAAAGAATCTAAAGAAGTTGTTAGACAAGAAACGAGATCGTGAGGCAAAATTAGCCAGAGAAAGCCGCGAGGATACCGAAGGTGAAGAAGACTCATCCTCAGATTCAAACGACGAACAACCTTAGTTCTTGAAACCACAATTTCATAACATTTCGACCACTCATAGAGATTCTATCAGTGTCTAATATGTCAGAAGCAAAAATAAAATTATTGTAGTACGTTAGAATATTGTTATGGGTTAGGGGGCTTGGGAATGTCCTACTAACGGCAAGTGCATTCATTCAATTACTAAGGAACTTCTTGCTGGGGACCAAATTCGAGTTCTAAGGAATTTACCGTCTTCCATGATGAATTAATGTTTATCGTCAATTCGCCTATGTAACTATAGTCGCTTTTTCCGTCGAGGAAGGATTGGTCGCTTTAGCTTGCTGATCGCTGTGCAGCTCCCGAGGTGAAGCTGAAAAAGCTCCAGTAGCATCGAGGGCAGAGCGGGATTCCAACAAAACCGGCTTACAAATACTACATGCTACGGAAAATCCTAGGACGACCGAATTAAGACCACACAGTCCATCAAGGACTTCCGTACTTGTCGTTCTTTGTATCAATTGTTGGCAAGTGGCCTGTAAGTTATTTTCTAGCCTAGAATGCTGGTCTCAATTTGCATCACAAAACTCTAAACAACCTCCTGGATCAAGCGGCACAGGGCGTATTGGCCAGAACATCTGTTTCCTCAAGAGTGGTCTTCGTGATTAGGCGTTCTAAAGGCCGGACTGGGCCAGCTTTACAACTTCGGAGCGGACAATTGTTTAAATCCATTGCTGTTAGGCTAGAGCACTAAGACTGTGTGGTTTAAGCTATCGTCAAGCACACATGGCCCCGCTCCTTTACTAGCCAATATGAACTTTCGATACTAAAGATTTGTGAGATGGCACGATGTGGGGCAGAGAACCATAATCGTTTCTTCAACAACTATAAATATCGTTTTTCTATCTGTTTCTAAAGGAGCGTCGCTATGTCCGTTCATCTTTGATGATTTGAACATACGCAATTTATACCAGCACAAAAGCTAATTTCGAGGATGGCATCGACACCAATTGAAACCCGAGCTCTTGGACACAATGGGCCACAAGTTGGAAAACTTGGCTTCGGTGTTATGGGTCTTTCAGGTGAATTGACGATTAGCTCCGGAGGAGAAGACACAATACTAATTAGTCTACTAGCTTTTTATGCCCCAACACTTCAAGCTGACGAAGAAAGATTTGCTATCTTAGATAAAGCGTTAGAGCTTGGAGCAACAAACTGGGATACTTCAGACTGTAAGCCTTGAGCGATTGAGATGTTGAAGATGTCCAAGCTAACTACGCCACAAAGTGTAAGCTCACACTTCCAAACATGATGACTATAGATCCTAGATTTTTAAGATATGAGGAACTACGGTTGATTAACGCTTGCACTCAATGAGATGATGAATATCTTTCAAATGTTCCAAAGTCCGAAGATAATTAACAACAATCCAGTTACGGCGACAACGAGGATCTCATTGGTAAGTGGTTCAAGAAAACCGGCAAGAGGGACAACGTAAGTGATCAGTAATAACTCTTCTTGGCCCTTTCCAATAAACCTAACCCTTGGGGTTCTATGTTAGATTTTTCTCGCAACCAAATTTGCTGCGACCATGGAAGGGGGTAAGATGGTCATATATAACGAACCGGTAAAGCGGCTTCTTATAACCTCCTATAACGACTCATTTGTTGGTAGGAATATATTAGAGCTGCTTGTGATCGTAGCCTTAAACGACTTGGGATCGATCAAATTGACTTATACTATTGTCATCGCTTCAGCGGGAAAACGCCAGTAGAGGATATAGTTGAAACTATGGCAGGACTAGTGAAGTAAGTCGGAAAACTAATTCATTTTTTTCGGTTAAGACTTATATTTTTTTAGAGCGGGAAAAGTCAAATATCTTGGACTTTCAGAATGTTCTGCAGACACACTCCGCCGCGCCCACAAAGTCCACCCTATTTCAGCGGTGCAGCTTGAGTACTCGCCGTGGACCTTAGACATTGAATACCCTAAATATAAACTTTTGAGCACAGCACGGGAACTTGGAGTTTCAGTTGTTGCTTATTCGCCCCTCGGTCGAGGATTCCTCACGGGAGCGGTCAGTGTTCCCAAGACTCTTGTTTCTATGCCATGGAGACTAAACTTGTTGTTAGTATAAGTCAGCGGACGATTTTGAGGAAGGCGACATCCGTAAGACCCACGAACGCTTCAACAAAGAAAACTTTCCGAAAAATCTAGAGCTTGTGGACAAAATCAAACAGATTGCAACTCGCAAAGGCTGCACCTCGGGTCAGCTGACTCTTGCCTGGTTGATGGCACAAGGCGAAGATATTATTCCAATTCCAGGTACTAAAAAAATCAAATATCTTGAAGAGAATATGGGAGCCTTGAAAGTAGCGGTGTCCTCTGAGGAGGACAAAGAAATAAGGGACGCCATAGAAGCTTGTGGCGTTTCTGGCGAGCGCTATACTGGGATACAGGCTGCAGCGACCTACATGGACACCCCAAATCGCTCCTAGCTTAACCTTACAGATGTGAATACTCATTTTCCACTGCTTCGAAAGGGAGCTATCAATAAAAACCAATAGGATTATAAGCTCAAATGCAATAAACTCAGTTTCCCATTTGAGGATGATAATGGATCGAACTATAACACAGTGTGGATATTATTGACTCATCGCTCGTAATACAGGCGGGATATTTATACTTGTAGCTGCGAAAGCCTTTTATATAGGTTTATGATTTTTTCTTTAAGGTGCTCGCGAACGAACAAGACCACGCGAGCAATTAAGGATCTAGATGATAACGACAATGATGCTAGCTACTGGTGTTTTCTGGTAACAGAGAAATTGGAAGAGTAAGCAGCCATGCCTAGGTCGTGTGGAATTTTGCAGCAGAATGTCAATTCGCCCACCTGCCTAGTATACAGATTAATTCAGATGTGGTAAAACCGGTGGTGGGAACATGTTCAATCCTCAGGCGAAATCAATCGAACATATAGAATAGCCTCGAGCAAAATAAAAAAGTGGCATCGATATCAGAAACCTTCTGCAACGTCTTCTATCTCGACGGGCGGGCACCAAGGTTAGGCAACCTCAAAGGAGGAAGTACCCCGAATTCACATCCAAACCCAAGTCTGGAGACGTATAGGCTGCCAATCATTGGGTGCCCGAGATGGGGGTTATTGTAGGCTTGTAGCTGTTCTCGAACTCAGAGCTTCGGCGCCCCGTGTTCTAGTTGTTGGCGGTGTAGAGGGGGCCTTGCATCTTTGCATTGGATGGGAGATCGCCCAGCGGGGCCTTTCAGCTGCTTACCTGTGATTAGTTCCTTCGTGCCTAGTCTAGGCCGTTGCACACCAACCTCAAACGCGCCGGGAATCAGGGATGTCGCAGCAAGGCTTAGAGGGGAGGGGGGGGTGCGCTTGAAATCCCACAATCAACTCACGACTGCGCGAACACCACTACCATTATCCTAGGGTGCTGTGGTCTTTCTTTTCAACCAACGATGATTTTGTGCTTCATGTCGCAAGCGCCGTGCGATTAGAGTCTCTCATTTGGTCCAGCGAACTCCTGTTTGCATAAGCTTTGCAACCGAACAAGCTTCCACTGTCCCTCCTGCCTTGTCACTGTGGTTGCGTGTCCCTGTTGTCCCAAAACACCTTTCCAGCTCGCTCAAACGATCCTCCCAGTATCATCGCTCAAGAGGCTCGCGAAAATGCTTTCGGGGGCACGGCGGCAGTGGACGAAGCTGGGTACCCGTAGTGCCGATGAGTCGCAGGTTTCCCTCCTACTGAAAGATTTCCACGATGCAGATCAAATGCTTGAGAGGGTTAGTTTCTTATCCTCATCCCCTGTTAATTCTCTCTGTTAACGCTAGCTAATACTTTGATAGCTTATTGCTTCTACCAAAGCCTGGCGGGACTCTTGGAGAGATATTTTAAGGTTTCAGGAAAATCTGGTCACTCAGTTTCATGGCCTATATACCCCCATACAGGGAGCAACGCCCGATCACGAACCGAGACACACTCCAGTTGACACACCGATTGAAACTGTTCAAAGAGTTGCAAGATTGCAAGATGCATATGCGGAGTTAAGGACAGACTTGCTCGAAGATATTAATCTTATTGAGGATCAAATCATCAAGCCGGCAGTAGATGCGCGCTCGTCGATCCAGCCTCTTAAAAAGGTGATTAAGAAACGGGAGGATCGAAAGGTTAGAAGTTGAGAACGCGATTCAAGGATTACTGCTGACTGCTAACATAGCTTGACTATGAGCGCTTTCAAAAGAAATTTGATTCCGGCAATGCAAAACCTGTGAAAACTGATAAAGACCGGATAGCGATAGCTAAGTTAGAATCAGATCTAGCAATTGCAACTAGGGTAAGTTCTTTACTGAGTTTCTGACTACTTGACCACCAAAGTGGCTCCTCTCAAACCCCACCAAAAGTTATATGTGATCTGTCAACCAATAATGCTGACCAGTCTAAAAGGAGTACGAATATGCCGACGAGAAGTTGAGGGCAAACCTGCCGCCGGTTATATCTGCGGCTTTCCGGCTTCTCCCATTTCTTCTCTCTACTCAGGTTATGATCCAAAATAGCCTTCTTGCGAATTACTACACCGCTCTTCACAATTATTGCCAAGACGAGGGCTTTCCCTCACCTCCACCTGATATGAACGACATTATTACTGTGTGGGAAACCGACTTTAAACCCGTTCAATCTCAAGTTGAGACATCACTTGCAATAGTTGCCAATGGGAAAGCTGTCAGACAGCCTTTCAAGCAATCTGACCGTGCTGGAGGTTCGGTAACCGGACTAAATGTGCGCAATGGTATCAAGGCTCGCGTGCCCAGCAATCAGGGACCGTCACGTACTACAGTCTCGCCTTCAACTCGATCAGCTATCTCACCTGCTCCCAGCGAACCTTCCGAGCCACCATCTCCGAATATCATGTCAAAACCTTCCGTAAATCTCAGCAGTAAGCCATCACAGTCTTCCGAACCTGAATACATCACCAAGATTTCTTCCGTTCCTTACCAAGGGTCATTGGGACTCGCCATTCCGAATTATTCTGGAGATGGGGCATCCCCAGGAGGCCTTACACCGCATTATCCAGCTGCCCCTCGCGCGGACTATTTCAGCAGGGAACGAAACGTGCCCACTGCTCTCGCCGCCGCTGCCAAAAAGAAGCCCCCACCACCGCCACCTAAGAAAAAACCAAGCAATCAAGCTTTGTGGGTGACTGCTTTATATGATTTTGCAGGACAAGGCCAAGGGGATTTAAGTTTCAGGGAGGGCGACAAGATAAAGGTAGTTAAGAAGACTGGTAGCACCGATGATTGGTGGGAGGGTGAACTAAGAGGTATTGTTGGTCCATTCCCAGCCAACTACTGTCAGTCCATAACTTGATCGAAAGGAGTATAGACGGGGAGGTAGTTCTTCTATGGGATAATATGGGCTTGGCGCACTGAAAATACCAATGGCGCTAAATAATGGTCAAAAGAAGGGAGTTCAATTTGAAACGCATTGCTCAAAGAGGGCTTGAAAAAAACTTCCTGTGTTAAAACCATTATTACACGTGATTTCCTTGACGATAATAATGATATTTGGTCTGCTAAACGTAGTTAGTGTATTAAGCTCTAATCTGTCCTAAACACCATAAGACTCCCACAAGCCTGAACAACTTATCCTGAATATGGTGCTTCTAACCTTGCCGAAAGCAATTGTAAGACAAAAACAGGCAGGAACCTCTGCAACACGTAGACACCCGATAATAACTTAATAAGACGGTCTTGCTTTAGTACCATGCTCTAGTAGGTACCTAGGTACCGTCTACAGGGCTCCTTAGGACGCGCGGCCTTAAGCCTTAAGCTGCTACTTCCCTTAGCGTACAAGACCCCGAACTTCACTGCATATCACGTGGCGGGGCTCGGAATCGCGCCTACCACTGTACCAGGCACTAAACACGGGACGCGGAACGCGTCCACTTCCCCACATGCGAAAGTGTAGAGTGAAATTAACGTCACGGCCAAAGAATTCATTTTGTGAAGTACCATTCAATCAATCCAATGGGGAGTGAGTAATAAAACACCTTCTTTTGAGTTAAAATTCGTTATGACCTTTGCTGCTAGCAAGCTAGCTCCTAACTCAGTCCCTCTTACACAAAATACTGCTCCGATTCACGAATTTGCATGCTTGTACACTCACGATATTCAGCGCAAGAGGCAAAAGAGATGGCAGGACGGGCTTTTACGATATCATACGTTCAATCGGAGGGCTATGGTGTACGATGTCGCTCGGTCTTTTATAGGGGAAACTTTTCTGAAAGACAGAGGAGGCCTGGATGACGGTGACGAAATAACACTGGACCGTGGAGTGTTGGTACAGGTGTGCGAGCAGAAAGGCACTGTGGAGCAAGATCGCACGGAGATACTAGAAAAAATTGGACCACGGCAGCAGCACAATGTTCCCTCAAAATCTCCCAAAACCAAGTTTCCGCCTGCACCCATTCCAGTATCCAAAGTGCCTTCTTTATCAAGCACAGTATCTCCAAGGGTTACTGGTGATTTGGAGCAGTTGCGTCCTAAGCCCTTGAATGTGATATTGGGCACACCACGGGGAGCCTATGGAAGGGCCAAAATTTCATCCCAGTCACCTTACCAAAAGAAACATGATCGGGACCATGAAACGCGCCATGTTTCAAAAAGACAGAGAATCAGCACAGTACAAGAGATAGCAAACGGGCCACTAAGAGTAAGAGAAGCAACGGCAGATGGGGAATATCAGAAAAGTACTACCAATGTTCCAGGCAATGACCACGGATCGAAACCAGATACGTCCATATCAGAAACGAGGGACGTGCGGAAGCCGCAGCACGAGATGCAAAGCCGTACTTTAATCGATCTTTTATCTGATGATGAGTCTGTTCGAGAAAATACAGCTCAGAGAGGGGGAGCAGAGAGGTTAACACATTCGGAGAAAGAAAATATATCTACGAGGTCCATGACTAAACCGGCTGGGTCACTACTCGAAAATCCATCATCGCCTGAACGTCGAGATCAAAAAAAGCAAATGAGCAAGTTGCGCTCGACTACCACAAAACGAAAATCACTGGTCTACCAAAATATTATGGACAAAAGGATGGAATACTATACGGGTTCTAGTGCTCGTAGGGAGATTGACCAGCAGCAGCATAGTAACTCTGTAGCAGCAAAACATATTTTCAATCTTCCCGAGGAGAAAAGATTCCAAACAGAAGAACAAAAGGGTCCAGTTGAGTTGGACCCCAAGTCTTTGGGGAAATCCAGTAGCTCTCCAAGGTTACTAGAAGGAAGCTCTTCAGATGAAGACGATGGATTTGAGTCATGGGACAACATTGTTGAATCAAAAGCTAGCCGTAAAACGGCATCCAATAGCGACCGCATACGCCAAAACAGACGCCGAATACGTCAAAATGACAGCTTCGAAGGCGCCTTCCCACAAAATAGGATCGAGCCATCAAACCTGAAACCCCCTTTCGATGAAGGTCATAAGAATTTCAGCGTAGCAAATGATCATTTGCAATTAAGCCCAACAAAGGAGCTAGAAAATGACCAATCCCTTATTGAAGACGAATTCCCAAGCTTCGGGTTGTCTCAAATGATACCTTCAACTGGAGATATGCTATACAGTCTTGATGAGCAATTGCTGAGCAAATCCACTCAACGTGTAAACCCCTGCCCTCTCAAGATTCTGCGACAAAATTCACCACCACATACACGCCATCGAATGTCGCCACTAAAGAAATCATTTTCTGATCCAGTTCCTTGGTCTGCAAATCCTCCAGACCCGCCTGCAAACTTCAAGCGATCTATAACAGACGTTAGGAATGCAGAACCCCACGAAAGTATTACCGAAGAATGTGTTAACAGTGGTGACAAGGGTCCATGGAGCCGTGAAACTTTCCTACTGTTTGGTTTCCTTGGCGGAGAATCTTGGTCCGTAAATGGCGGAATCGCAAATGCGGTTGTAGGTAGAGATGATCCTCCTGACCTCGTCGAAAGGAAAAGAGAGTTGATTAGGCAGGGCAAGAAAAGGTGTCAGGGCATGGCCGGTGATGCAACGACAAGTAGGATGATCCTAAGCGACGAATATGACTATATCGAGAGTACGTACTCCTAAACTTTTTAGCAGCGTACCTCTGTCTTGGAGCAGTAGCCTAGCATTATTTATCCAAACGACATGCAACCAGCTGAATTGGTTGCGAGATGAGTTATATTGGCGAAGCAGAGCAGACAGATAAAAGAATGACAGACCAATGTCCAACCACTCGACTAAAAGACCCAGCTAATACGCACCTTGTAAACACATACTGAACACGAGGTTCAATGTTGGCGTTCGAGCAGAGCACAGTTTGGTATCTTACGGTTACTCGAACAAACGTACCAGAACTTCATCCTGGCCATCAACTGGAGATACCCGTACCAGGTACATCTGGAACTTGATTTTCACGGGCATAAAATCCCAAATGGACTTTGCCAAGTCAACCGAAATGCCACTTCTATTGTCAGAGGCTACCTATTCTATCTGCAATTTCACGCAAAAGATAAATTAGTCCTTGAGTGCCTAGGTAGACAACCTCGTCATCTAGGGTCTTGTGTTCACCAGTCACAGATCCTAGTACTAAGCTGCAGTCGCAACTTTTTGGAAATATATCGCTCATGGAACCGCGGTTAGCAGTGGGGCTTGCAAACCGAGAACGATTGATAAGTGTCGGAGCACGTATCCAGAGATGGATCCAGCTCCTAGTTCGATCGTGACTCCCGGCAACCCCATACGTGCCTAGGTGCCTTGTGGAACAATCGTAATGGCGCAAGTATCCTCCACTATCAAGTGCGTATGGATCCGTAGTGGTGAAGTTCGATAATGATAATGAATGTAACATTAGCAGGATAGCACCGGAAGGAACGTGGGATGGAACATTGGGGAGGGACCAGCCTGCCAGGCGTCTGTCAGTGGGGGCCCACGCCGTGGCTGCAGCAGCGTGCGCGCGGGATTTAGTAAGGTCCCACTGCCCACGTGCTACTACTACTGCAGCAAAAGCTGCGCCACGTCATGAGTTTTGGGGCAAGGGATGGGGTCATCATCCCTATCATTATGGAATATTGTTAAGGCAAAGGGATAGCAACAAAACAGCAGGACGGTCTGCTTGTCTATCAGACTAGCCCTAGGGACAGATTTACTCTGGCTAACCAGGTAGTCTGCAGCTTATTATACACAAATGAATTGGCAACATCACCAACAAAAAAACTCCTGATCGAACATTTGCTGCCGCCATCCTGCTTCGTAAGGCCTTGTACAAATGCACGTTATGAGAATTCGATGCGGGAAGCCCGGTGGCTTCCGTACCGTTAGAGCCTAGAACGAGATTTCAAGTGGAGGTAGGAACCGACACTGGCGGTGTAGACTCATTATCTGCACAGAAATCTAATCAACTACCGTAAGGACGTCGGCATTGGCACCTAGATTCTGCCGCTGGCGTAGATCTTGGGCTCTTAGTCCTATTCCACCTGCGATGCTGGAGCAGATTCTGTAATGCCAGAACAAATCTTATCAGCGATGCTCGAATCCAGGAGACTTGACGAGCTCAAGTGGGCATATTAGCAAGCCAAAGATGGTTTACTGAACACCCAATAATAATCCGGTATACAAAGCAACATGTTGTGATGTGTATTCGCTGTGGGATCGGGAAACGATGGCTGGCAATGCCTTCGTGTATGCTGCAAGGCTCGGGCTCTTGTCTAGGAGACCCACCGTGAAGCCACAATGCCCTCGATAGCTGTGTTGGTCAGAAGTTGACCTGCTCATGGTATCAGGGGACTGAATCTTGCTAGTGAAATAAGAGTTTGCCGGCTATAAGACCTGTACGAGAAATTAGGAGGGGGGAAACAAAAGGCGCGAACGACAAATTCAGACACTTGATCTTGTAGCTACCTAGGTACCTACCTAGGTAGATACCTACAAAACTAACCGACTAGTACTGTAGGTATGTATTTTGAAACGCCTCTAACACTACTTTGAAATACGTTAGTCTAGCTGGTGAGCCCGTCACTGAGCTGAAGCGTGCTCCAATATAGCCTCCGAAGCATGACTTATAGATAATCCTAGGTTTATAATAAACGTCAAGAAAATTCTGCAGGTGTGTTTCTTTGTGACATTCAAGTAGTAGGTGAGCCAGCATTGGTATCTACCTAGGTACCTAGGTAAGTACCTACAGTAGGTAGGTACTTGGCCCAAGGGAAAATCAACTTGCAGGGTTTCTGCGAAGCTATATAGCGTAGGTTGCTAGAGAATTGCAAGTAACTGAACAACCGACTTTAGATCTTCTACGAAGTTCTCCAACTCTTTCTCACAAAGACTCCTGGATCATTCGAACATTGATGTAGACGAGTATCGGGTAAGTAAGAGTTCCGTCGGCGAAGAAGCCACCACAGAAATCGTAAACAGTAAGCGACATTAGCCTAATCGGTATAGAAGAAGCACAACGTTCAGAGAACTCCAGAATGCGGAACGCGCTCGTTCCTACAACTGGATACCAGAACTAGAATACTCCTCTGTTGTTCGTCGCCCCAAATGGCCGAATCGCTCTAAGAGTGGAACGGTGCCGACCGGAACCACGGCTGCTGTGTTCTATTATCATCCTCGACTGACCTTGATTTCCTGCACCTAGAAATCTGCTTGGTCGTCGTAATATTTTGGCTTCAACGGGTTGGGTTACATGCATTCGGTGCCCGCCTCTTCTACCAATTATGGCGTGTCATCTTTGGGGTTGAGGCCGCATTGTCACCAGCACCCGTTCTTCAGGACGCATGCCTGGTTTTTTTTTTTTTGGCTTCCAAAGGACAACTGACGGTATCACAACCCATGCTCGTCAAGTCTAATACTTTGAACTACTATTGTCCCGTACTATGGCCCGCCAAAGCTGATACATGCTTAGAACCACACCGCCACTACTTCTTAGCTCAGACCTCAGAGGCATGCATAATGCTAGGATTGGCAGCCGGAGGACCCAGCATCGTTCGGTTCCCTCGATCTTCTATTATGATGCTTCACTTCCATCCTGACCTTCTGACGGTCCGCTCTAGGCGACCCTGGGTCTTATCGCCACCCGAGTCGTTGTCCCAACCCACTTCTACCAACACGTGTCAACGCGAGCCAACGGGTCTAACTTGACTTCTCCCTTTACTTACCGATTCCACCAAGATGGCGATTGATTCGCTTGGTGGTCTGCTCGTTTCGCCAAGTTTTGCAGTGACTGGGCCTCTACCCGTTCAGTTGATACGCCTCTTTTTCCATTTCAATGTGGCGAACAATCCTGGCGGACTCACTGGTTACAAATGAACCATCGGCTGTTTACTCGTAACTCCTCGAGTCGGTTCAATCAAAGGGAACGGATAGCTTGTTCCAGTTTCCGCTCGAACATATGCTCATTGCTATGCTGAGTCTAGCTAAAATGCTGTGAAGATCTGGATACGTTCATGAACGATGCACTCCTGAGCTAACCCTGTTCGACAAATTTTATTTTGATCTAGGGATCCAGTCGTGTGTCCTGTAATTGCTAGATACGGTCTGTGCCTTCACCGCTGTCATTGGCGTAAAAAAAGGTTCTCATATGACCTTGCGACCGAAACGAAGAGTAAACGTCAGTGCAGCATACTGCCTGTCATTCAAGCCCATTCGTCAGCCCATCTGCGAGTGTTGACGGGATCGATATCACATCAGCTTATTCGCGATTCAGGAGGCCGCTCGTCGGCTTTGCCGCCTTAAGACAAATTGACCGCCAGCAACAAACCGAGCTCCCGACCTCACTGCCCCTGCTCTTAAAAACATACCCTTTGGCGTCAGGCAAGCCTGTTAGAACTTGGGCGTACGATATTATGAGCACGCCCAGGTTCTAACACTCTGAATGCTCAGTGAGCGGTTGGCATCTACGAACCTTAAATACGATTATTGAGAAACAAAAGCTTTCGGAATGGACTGCTGATATACACCCACACGCAAGTGGTGTGACTGCTACTGCACATTGAAGAGGAAGCACGAGGCAGGTAGCCGAGCGATGGGGAGAGGACAGTACCCCTTGGGCTCTGCTTGATCTTCGTCCTTGTCCTTCCTTTCACTGTCCGCCCTATCATCAAGGTTTCCAGTAATTAATCAAGCGCTCAAGCCTCTGTGCGTTGACGTTCGAAGGAGCAGTGGCCAGCTCCATAGCCAGTCGTCAGGCTAGCTAAGGGCGCGCGTGAGGAGAATTCGACGCCCACACAACCCAGTCCTGGCACCTGGCACCTGGCACCTGGCACCTGGTTCTTGGAAGGCGCAAACGCTGGGCGGGTTTTGGTACGAAGTACTGTCGCTGGCTGGCTGGCTGGCTGGCTGGCTGGCTGGCTGGCTGGTCCTACTACTCCTGTTGCTCCTTGCTGCTGCTGCTGCTTTCGCTGCTGACTGGGCGGGGCCACTCGCTCCCTCTGGGCTGCTGATGCTGGTGGGTTGCAACTTCCCGGAAGCTTAGGGGCAGAACTAGCGGCCGGGTACCTGGAGCTGCTGCCGGGCCAGAACCATTGGCCGCTAGCCCCACGAGCCCACACCCTGAGACTGAACCTCTCCAACTTATGATTTTCCAAGCGCCTGCGCTCACCCACCACCACGATGCTCACCAGACCCCAGTTAATTACTAGGCCCTTTCTCTTCGTTTCTTTGCCGGCTGCTCACAGATCCAGCATTTCTTCTCTCCATTATTGCTTTCTCTTGTCCCATACCTAACCTTTGTTTGTCTTTGTTCTATATACGTTACTATATCTGCGCAGCACCCATCCTTCTTCTCAAACACCGGAGGTTCCCGCTTCAGCATCTCTCGCTTCGGGCCGACGGGGATCAGTTGAGAGATAAAGTAAATTCAAGCCTATCAGGTCTTTCATGGTCATCAACTGAGCGTCACTCAACCTTAAACAATTTTGTTGTCAATTCCATACCCCAAGACTAGGTGCAATAAAAGTATCTGGTCATGCCCCAGAATTAGTCCCAAGACTTCTGAAGATGGTGGTAGAAGACTGCGGCCCAATCGCTCGCTCATTCAGCTAGTCTCATCAATAAATATGGCGGAAGGTCTCCCGGAAGGTTTGGTCTCGAGTAACACGGAGGTTGTCTCGGATGGAATCGAAAGTCATGATCGAGTCGACCCAGAGGATCTGGCTCGGCTTTGGCGTGGTAATGAATGTAGAGATTGAAGCGCTTGGATAAATTACTGACGCTGCTCCTTAGCATATGCCACAAACAGACGCCTTCTAATCAACGATATTGGTAGGAGACTAGAGAATTTTTTCTGGAGGCTGTGGGGTTCTCCACGATGCCAGGAAAGGTTGCAAGGTAGCCAGGTCGCACTTCTTTTTGCATTAATATCAGAAGGTGAGATCATTCGAACTACGCCTATACCATCGCCCAGAACTAGTCGTATGGTTCCTCGCACTGTCACGCAAGACCTACCAAGTTCCTCGCTTTCCCAGGCGCCGACCTCACAGACTACTGTGGAAAAAGGAGAAAGCAGTGTATCGGAATGCAAGACCGCAGATGACTCTAAGAAGCCGCCAACCACCGAGGAAGATAAAGGCAGAAGACGAAGCTCATCAAAACCAGCACCTATACTCAAACGACCTGGAATTGAATCAGGCTCTAAGAAAAGCGCTACGATTCTTACACCTACATGGAAGACTGTGCCCGACGACCCTGATCACGATGAAGCAGAAACAACCAAATCAAGGCGCTTATCAGGACGTTCGCCAATTTCTACGGATATTGCAGAGGACTATGACGACAACGGGGAATATTCTGAGAGGCACGAACCAAAGTCATCGGCAACTTTTAAGGGTAAGAAAAAAGCAACATTCTTCGTAGGTGCTGGAAAGCGCCGTCCAACCTTAAATCGACGAAAGTCGTCACAGTCCTCGTCGGGCAACTCTACCAAGATCTCTTCGCCTAATATTGGTTCCGGGTCTCCTGTCCCTTCAAACTCGAGAAATGAGATGGAATTCAAAGCCCCCTTTGAAGACAGAACTACCCGTCACTCAGGGTTTAACAGGCCTGGCCATCCTAGGTCAAGGTCTGTGAGTCCCGTTTCTTCGAGCCCTTTCAAACGGACAACGCGAGACCATCTGCCAACTTCAGAACCACCAATCGGGGAGACCGCCAGAGATGAAGATTTGATTGTTAGCCAGAACTTCCGAGGAAGCTTCATGGACAAGCTACGCAGCCAGGGCATCTCGGGTACTAAGTCTCCAGCGGCAACTGGTCTATCAACGTCGTTTCAGGCAAGTGGCAGCTCATCCGGTGCGTTACAAGATTCGAAGGATACAAAGAAGGCTACCGTGAGCCAAGATCCAGGAGACTTGACACTTGACAGGCTACCAAGCCAAACGACATTGGATAATGTATCACCTACTACGCTAGCAGGCCTTCCGCGCGTCCGAAGCCAATTGACAACACTACTGAAGGATAATCAGGAGTACAGCCAAGGCAGAAAAACCTCGGTCTCATCAAAGAGAAAGTCAAAAAGAAGTAAAAAAACGACTAGTTGATTTGTATGTACAATAGTATCGGAGTTCCGATGGCATTAGCAGGGCATGTAGTTAGCTTTTCCCGGATGGTCGGTTTCTATAGTCCGGAGGCACGTATAACACGCGGAGCCACTGCAGAAGCTCTTTCGCTACCGCAAGTGTTGGCGCCTAGTGATTTGTATTCTGTAGTTTCCTGATTTGAGTATCTAGATACCTTGTATATATACAAAGTGCTTATTCCGGCGAGATATGGAATGACAAATGTGACCAATCGGGGGAGTCTCTCGGCCGTGACGGACTGCACGAACAAGGGGTGGTCAAAGTGGACTGGAGGTTTGATCGACGAACCCGGCTATTTGAATTTCAAGCTATGGAATTTGGTCTTGTTCTTTTCCAGAAGGGGCACCGATATTCAATCCATGGTGCCCAAAGTCTGGAATCGTCGCGCTATCATGTGCATCTGCCATATGGATGGCTAGGATGCCACAGCGTTCCGGAAGGGTCGAATAGCCGGTTCCAGGGGCCGGAACGTCGGGATTTGAATAGTAAGATTCTTGATTGATACCCAATGCAACATACGTTAACTACATGGGGTTGAAGCTATATGACCAATTTCCATTTTGAAAGCCGGGCTCCACCGATGGCATCCTTGTTTCGCAGGCAGACAGGAGAGCTACGCGAAAGCGAAGACCGCCGTTGTTTTGAATAAGGCTACAATCCTACAAGCATGTCTGCGTACACGTACTCGGACGGCCGCACCTAAGAGTCTAAGACAATCCCTAGAAATTACAGTATTGTAGATCTCTCAAACAGTCTGCTGTCATACGACTTGTGTTCACACCTTCCCCAACTTCGACTCCTGGAAGCGACTACTGACTGAGCGATCTCGTTTGTTGCATTGAAGACAATAATGGCGATCTGAGAACCAGCGATCGGCAAGATTCGGGAGATGTTACTGCTATTTTGGGGGGTTTGCTAGGTAGCTAGGTAGGTACTCGCTGGGTGCTGGGTCTCCGCGGCAAAAGAGATCATGCCCCTTTAAAAAACACATACAAAAAAGGTGATGATGAACTCGAGCTATCCTGTTCTGATCTTCCCGGGACAGAGAGCAGAGGGTAAAGTGAATTACCTCGGCCCCTGTTGCTTTTTCTGCTGCTGATAGACAACCTTGTTCCCATCGCAGGATCAAAAACGACATCCCGACAAGACCTTCCCTTCCCCGGTGTTTTGGTTTCTTCTCACATTATTATTATTATTGTTATTATTACTATCCCTGGGTGGCGGACGCCAACGGGGCCCTGGACCCTGGGCCCTGGGTCCTGGGGCGCCATCACCAAGAAAAAAAAAAACAAAAATAGCCCAACGGTCGAACTGGACCCTGTGTTGCCCCACTCCCCGTCTCCATATTCCATATTCCCATGTTCCAACCACCCAACTGCCAACTTCTCGAACCCTGCCGCCGCCGTCAGCATCCGGAACGAGCGTTGCTTTTCATAAGTGAAATGAAGATCTCCATGTTGGGCTCCAATGTGCAGCATTATTCAGATTCTTGTGCGTGTTCCTGCCGCTTTCTGGATACAGCCGCCGCCCGTGATAACGAATCTCTCAAACTCGCCCGTCATTCAGACCCTCAGCACCGATGCTAGACTGCTCGCCCGCTCGTCTCTTCCTCTTCTTCCTCCTCCTCCTCTGCCATGCTCAACATCAAGTGCAGCTGTTGCTATGACAGCACCGCGCGACTGGT
This sequence comes from Erythroxylum anguifugum, assembly GCA_027478595.1. Taxonomy (NCBI): domain Eukaryota; kingdom Viridiplantae; phylum Streptophyta; class Magnoliopsida; order Malpighiales; family Erythroxylaceae; genus Erythroxylum; species Erythroxylum anguifugum. The sequence goes on from JANIPN010014850.1 coordinate 57,304, forward strand.
CTTCCACCGGTTCCTGCGGGGGACGTCACAGAACACTCGCAATTTCAGGTCAGACATATCTCTAGTGGTATAAATTTGATTTTTAAGGTAAGATACAGCATGTTCTTTCTTCCGATCCAATAATTTCCTCGTTTGTAGTAAACTTGAAGCGATGCAACCATTCGCAAGCAAAGACTTTGAGAGTTTCGCAATACCTCAGAGGTGATTTTCATTTTATCATATCTTAATGTTTGCTGTGAATCGTTTATAGATGATTGGTTCTACTGCACTTAACGTTAGAGCTCATGGACTGTTGAGTGCCTGGGAGACGGTCCTTTCTTCCGGCGTTTTTCGCAATTGCGTGTTCAAGATCACACATTTGAGTGTTCACATCTTGAGTCTCCTTGGCCTCCGTGAGCTATCAGTCCGATTTCAGACATTTGCAACCAGACGTTTCAGTGTTCGGTGGTTCGGACGATGTAGAAACCCCGGTTTCATTTCCTTTTCTTGGTTCACCTGCTTTCGATATTTCTGCATTACTATCGCGTCTCCTCTGGTCGGACGAACCGTGAAATGCCGTTGAAGTTCTATTTGTAAGCTTAATTTCTGCCCAGTAGGCCTTGCTGCACGTGTGCACTGTGCACGTGCAACACTGGACTAGTAGAGAGATTTGAGGTAAGCCACTCCAGTCCACTATAACCAGATTGAAACACGCTGTTATTGAGCCCGCAATCGAGATTGGGAGCTGACATCCTGCACTGCTAGTTATTATATTTTTGTTTAATAGGCGGATACCGAAAAGGCGTTTCTTCCATGCTTCGTCCGTCCTTTCGTCCGTCCTTTCGTCCGGAAGTGTGCGATTTTGCCATTCAATGCTTATACAAGCAAAGAGCGAGCTCTGTCCAATCGAATCCGGCTGCACCTTGAGGCCCCTGTTTTGTGGTCTCGATTTTTGAACATATAAAATGCACATCAACAGGCTACAGGAGAATGCATCTCAACAAAAATCTCACCTTTATTTCTAGATTTTTAACGTAGAAACGTTTCCTGTCCTTGATCAACATGTCCCGACTTCTCACAGTCTTTGGAGCCACTGGGCTTCAGGGTGGTTCTCTCATCAGATATGTCATTGGACACACAAAGCTCTCCCAGCAATACAGAGTTCGCGGTGTGACGCGGGACCCCTCAAAGCCAGCTGCTGAACAACTTAGACAACAAGGCGTCGAGATGGTGAAGGTTAGCATGAAGGAAAATGTGCGACTCAAAGGTGTCTCGTAACTAACGCGACTATAGGCTGATATGAATGATCCTACTTCCCTCGTTGAAGCAGTAAAAGGCTCATACGCTGTATTTGCTGTGACAAACTGTAAGTCATCTTATCTGCTTAGGGTATTAAAATATTAGCCTAAATGCCAAACTAACGGTTTCAAAGTCTGGGAACACATGTCTGCCGATACCGAAATTGCCCAAGGTAAAGCGATGGCAGACGCTGCAGTAGCTGCCAGGGCCGAGCTAATCATCTGGTCGTCTCTGCCGGCATCTTCTACGATCACTGATGGCCGAATAACATATCTAGTACATTTTGACAGCAAAGCGTTAGTTGAAGAATACATCCGCACTCTTCCAATCAAAGGGGTGTTTTTCCAAGCCGGGTTCTACATGCAAAATACCCAGACGTTCATCCGGCCACAGGTGACTGATTCAGGCGATAATGTAATTAAATTTCTATATCCACCTGAAGCAGAATGGCCACTCATTGATATCGACGATACCGGGGCTTATGTTGCGCCAGCACTGCTGAAGCCAGAAGACTTCGAAGGGAAAAGGCTCATGGCAGCATCACAGTACATGGGTATGGGCGAGATGGTTGATGTCTTAACCGCCGTAACAGGGAAAAAATTCCGTTATGAACACGCTGATGAGGGAGCTAAGTCTATTAGAGAAGTGTTTCCACCTCCAATGGCAGAATTTTTGATAGGGATTGGTGGAGAAGCCATCGGCAGCGATTCGACCTATTATGGTCCGGAAGGAAAGGCAGGGATCAAGTGGACAAAGGATAGAGTAGAAGAGTTTGGGGGGAAATTAACGACTTGGGAAGAGTTTGTAAAAAAATCTTTTCTATCAAAGTGAGAGATAGTTGGATACGTATAGATCGCTGGAGTATTCGTTGTTAGAAGGAAAAGGGGTTTCCTAACGTATAGGGCGATAGAAATCTCCGTTCAACAGCATACGTAGATTCTTTCATTCCGTGAAAATCCTCATGCATGATATTGGAAAAAGGTTACTTCTAATACCTCGTCTGATTAAATGTAAGTTGGTACCCCAAAAAGAAATTTTTTGGAATAAGGAAAGCATGATACATGTCTTTATTCAAAGCAAGTATTTTTAGCAACAATGTCGATCTTTTTTCTTTCTTCGGTAGAACTTTCTGACTATGGTATCAATGGTCAAGTTTCGAATTTCTTTTTAGTAATAGTTAAGTTAATATCAATGTTTTTTTTCGAATAGACATAAATCTCACTATAGTCTAATTTCCTCATACTTCTACGTAGTCCTTTGTTCGGAAAAAGTATTACATTGAAAAGATTGTGGAGAGGCACGTGAAGACTACTACTGTAAGTACCTCCTCGATCTATTCAAAAAAGGTTCTGATTTGGCTTAAGACCGATACTTAACGCCGTACCCACGAGTTGTTTTACCGCTGCCAGGTTTAGAAATATTCAAATAACGCGGCTCAATAAATATGTAATTTTAACCTTACTTGACTTCAACGGTCTTTGACCACAGACAATCCGCTCCTGGAGAGTGTCATGGCATCTCACCAAGCCGACGCCCGTCGGCTGCTTGATGAGCGCGGCTACTCTGGCCCACTGGTACACAACACGAACCCTGCGTACCTCCTAGAGGCACCCGTCCGAGACCGTATCACCGAGTCATACTTCTGGAAAGAGCAGTGTTTTGGACTCAACGAAGCTACGCTCTGCGATCGAGCAGTAGCCGTGACCTGTATTGGTGGTACTTACGGGCAACAGAAGCCGACCCCGTTTCTGTGCCTAGTTCTCAAGCTCCTGCAGCTGCTTCCAGCGAAGGAAATCATACTCGAGTACCTTCACCAGAAAGAGTTTAAGTACCTGACAGCGCTCGCGGCTTTTTATATCCGGTTGGCTTGGGATCCGAAGGACGTTTACGAGACGCTTGAGCCTCTTCTTGGAGATTGGAGAAAGCTGAGGAGGAGGACAAGGGAAGGGGGATTTGGGTTGACATACATCGACCAATTTGTGGATGATCTCCTAACAAAGGAAAGGGTCTGTGCCACAACGCTCAGGAAATTGCCTACTAGGACCGTTTTGGAAGACTTGGGTGTACTGGAAACTCGAGTAAGCCCGCTCGGTGATGAGGTGGAGGAGCTAGACAGGAGCGACGCTGAGGTTGCTAGTGGGGGTAGTGAGTCTGAAGATGCGTCTAAGCAGCAAAACATGCGCAATAGTAGAAGTAGCAGCTGGAGCAGGAGTCGCAGCTCTAGTAGAAGTCGAGACCAGAGCCGAGAAGGCTCTGAGCACAGTCCTACTGTTAATGGAAACCTGAAGGATGAAAATTGATTCAGTCTAGAACTGGCACTTTGTTTGTCACTCAAAGGTATCCCTGTTTGTAGTATGACCATGAGTGACGTGATTATATATGTCTAAGGTATTTTATCTACCACCTGTCATTCTGTTGATACGCTCTTCTGCCGCCCTTGCTCTCCTTTCCCTTTCTAGCTTCATTCTCATCTCAGGCGTGAGGCTCCTGGCTTCCTGTTCTCTCCGATCTGCAGCTGTTATTTCTAAGCCTGAGAGCGTCTTACCCGGACCCCTCATCTTGCTTCTCAGGGCGGCCTTGTCACCGGCTTCTTTCTCTAAACGATCTGTTTCAGCCTGCCGTCGCTCTGCTTCGGCCTTCTGAGCTTCTGCGAGCTCTGTAGCATCTCGCTTGTCTGCTTCCTCTCTAGTCATTGCCGGAGGGACATGTGCATCTTCCCATTTCCATCGACCTTCCCCTAACTCATGGCGAGCAATACGGAAAGCATCTCTTGTCTGTCTCTCACCGGCAAGATCGAATGGTACTTTACCATCGCCATTCAACATGCAAGGATTAGCGCCAGCCTTAGTAAGCAAAGCAATTACTATGGCTCGAGAGTTATTGCTTGCTGCAAAATGAAGAGGAGTGGAAGCGTGATGGTTGGCTTGAGTAGTTGGAGGGTGAAATAGGAAGTCAGGGGGTACCGAATTATTTGATAGGTATGACAAAGTCGCTGGTACTTTGGACCTCTTTATCAGTGCCTGAAGCTGTGATGTGTGCATCAGTGCAGCCTCATCCTCCTTTGATGGTTTTGGCACAACTGGCTTTGATGGTCTTGATCCTGCTTTGGCCGACTGCTTTTCCTCTTCCCGTGCTTTTTCCTCTACTACTTTGATCAATGCGGCTTCGTCTACCTCACTAACCTTGACTCTTGTGAGCTCGACGAAAGCTCTCATCAGTTCTTTCTGAGTAGCACGCCTAGTGCTGAATGGAATCCTTCGGTTTCGGGAATCAGTCTGCTTCAAAACCTGCCCATCGTACGGTCCATATAAGACTCTTTTGTTTACCGTTCCTGAAGCCCTGACGAACAGTAACTGGCAGCCATCGATCATAGTTCTCCATTCGCTGAGAAGCTCACGAATTTCAGACTCTAGCGCCATTTCGTTGTGTCTTCGGATTCCAGCTCCAGCTGAATGTGCATTCCCCTTCGCCATATCATTTGAAGACTGTGCTCCGCCCTGTTTTCGCCGTGTAGTATATCTGTGAAAAGTTTTATGTGCAATAACAATGGCTTGACGTTCTTTAAAATTATCGGCTCTCTTGACTAGTTTTGGAGTAAGTGACACAATCATGGCTGCGAAATGCCCACCGCCGATCATACAAAGGAATACGCTAGGTCCAGTATTTGATTGAGAGGCCACTGAGTCTTCATTTTCCAAATCTGGACCAGAGCTTTTAGCAGGTCGAGGTTGCAATTGTTTTCTTTTGACTATCTCTGCTAGTGTACTCTCATCTTTTATCTCCTCGTCGGTAAATAGAGCCCTATAGATACCGAGTGAAATGTTATTATCTAGGCTATCACTTTTGAACCAAAATAACGGTGGCTTTCCGGCGCCTATCCTTTTCCTAGGCTTTACCGTTACGACATCCTCTTGCTGGTCACCGTGAGTTAACTTGGCCTGCTTCTTAAGCAGAGTCGATAGCTGCCTGTCGTCCGCGTTGTCTTCAGAGCTGCTTTCACTTTCTGACCCCGAGATACTTTCATCCAAGTCGCCTATCAGCTGGTCAAATTCCGTCTCCGAGACTGGTGGTTGGTTGCGGAGTTTCTGCTTTAGATTGTAGTTATGCCAATCCGAACGAACATGGATGCGTTGATCGGCAAAGGTAGGGAATGTAGCGCTACAAAGTGTGCACGATGTCCCTTGCTTGCCAGGTTTTGAGAGGATATCATGATCGTCTCTTGGCTGTTTCTGCTTCTCTAGGCTTGTTGGCTCCTCCACGTGGGGAGCAGGGGTCGAAGTGGACTTCACGTGAAGGGATGAGAGAACCGATGCGGGGATATCGTAGACTGCGGAGGGGATATGAGTTAGTATATGCCTAGCATGGCGACGGAATCAAGTACCGTATAATGGCTTCTTAAGTAAATCGGGATCCTGTGTAGCCATCACTGCAGAAAACATAAAGCGCTGATAGCGTTTGGATTGAGAACCGAGCGTGAAGGATCAAGGCTGTGTGTTTGAGCGGGCGATGCGTCATTCGACATGCTAGTAATATTTTGACAGGAGATATTTTCCGTGATAGCAAATCAACCTCACTACTGTCTCCGCAAACAGTCATATGCGTCTTGCTGCCGTATTTTTATGGGTATAACTCAGCCGGAAAAATTCCTAAAAGTTACTAAAGCTTTAGAAGGCCACGTGGTTGAACTATTGTCGCCCCGACAAACATCCTCCTGGAAGGCTATGGGAAAACACCAGTTCACTCCGTTTTCAAGAACAGGACAAGCTTATAGACGAGAAGATTAGGGAAATTTACGTCAAGATCAGGGCCAATACAGGCTGTCGGTATAATTGGTCAAGGCACGCACCTCTTTTACTCGCAATGGAAGTCTATACATGACTCGTGTGTTTATTTTAATTACAGCTCACGAATCTTTGATTGGAGCAACAAAATCAAAGAGATCGTACCCGTTGGTACACGTCGTAATACAGTTCCCAAAACATCAACGCCCTGGACACCCCGGTCCTATTCTCCCCGTCTTCATCCGGCTTTCAAGCTCTGGTGATACCCCAAACAGCCAATTCGTTGCCCACGAAGGTAGGTATCTTAGAAAATAGTATAGTTCCAAAATTTAGGCCTCTCAGGCCACTCGCGACGTAATCCTCCTCGAGAACAAAAAAGAGCGATATAGCATATCATTCGCCTCAAATTTCGAGACTGAGTCTTCTTTCGCGCAGTGTCCGCCTATATCAAGTCGTTGCAGGACTCTTACTCTTGGAATCTTTAGTTGTCGCTTTTTAAACCGCAGGTATCCCAGCTCGCCAAAACGCCATCCTAGAAACGGAAAATTGATTACAGTAAGATGAGATAATTCGAAGGTGCGATACCGGTCTCCCCATTTTCTTTCCTTGCTTGCCACCATCGTCCACTGACATCCGAGACTTCTAGAATCTCCTGCTTCGTGAAGCTGATTTCGTTGGCATCATCGGGGTTTGCTTCGTACGAGTAAATAGCTTTCGCTCTGTAAGGGTATTCGGTAGGCGCATTGATGTCACTTTGCTGTGACTCTGGTTGCATCCCAACTGGCGAGTGTCCTGGTGATGACTGCTGAATGGACGCTCCGAACTGTGTTTGTGTTGTGTTCCTGCCCATAGCTCCGGCAGCACCCCCGGGATATCCAGTAACAGGCGATGTACCCTCCATCCCGTTGACGTTCAGTTGGGCAGATGTATACATCTGGCCTCTATTTTGCCCTGACGAAGTTGTTTCGGGGCGGTAGTCAGTACTCATAGGGCGGCGGCTCAAACCACCTGCGGCCATGGAAGTGCGGGTCTCCTTATCGAGCGCAAGACGGTCAATGTAACTACGATGTGGCGATTGGCTATTCGAGCCGAAGTACGCGATCCATACTATCGTAACCATAGAAAGGAGAATGTAACCAGCTGCTGCGGCTTGCTCGCGACCATCGCCAGAGAAAATGAACGCTGAAACAGCAAAACTATTGTAGGTAAAAGCAGTGGCAAGGAAGCCGACGATCTGGTTTCGACATGGTTAGCATTTTTGAGTTTCAGCTTCAAGAGATCTCTCTTACAGCAAGAGCGTGCGTATCTGCGGATCCAGATAATATTACGAGTGTCGTTCCTATTATACAGCAAAACATGTACGCTAAAGCCCACCAATAGAACCTATTAAACGGGTCATTGTCTGTCGCTGCCATTGCAGTCAGAATAGAGCCGATAAGAGCGACAACCCATGCCATCTACGGAAATTGATCAGTATGGTTCTCACAGGCCAGGGAGAGATAGATCATACAACGGCGAGAGATATCGTCCCGAGGGCGAAGGGATCTCCGATGACATGTCCTGGATCTAAGTCAGTATCCCATCCATTTGCCGCGTTGCCAAAAACGACTGGCTGAACTGACCAATGCTGAATTTCACACCTCTCCTCCTACCGGCACCATATCCTGCATTCATTTTTTCAAGAATGATGGCTAATGCAGCCGGAGGCAAATGACATTAACGTTCAATGGTGTAGCTCGTGCTATTCTTCTGGACTGGATGGATGAAGTTTTAAACGGCGACAGGTGTGTTTCCAGGCCTTCAGTACAACTATTGGGAAAGGGTTGAAAGTTTTTCTCAACTGGCCTGTCGATGGGAAGATGTTGAAGGAAACGGATGTTGGGAGTAGTGGTGCTACAGTTGTGCCGCGCCGCGTTTTTGGATTATGCGACGATCAGGGCCGGCGTGGATCGCAGCTTTTGGATCGGATAACGAGTGTTGTTGGTGACGAGAGTTGGAAGACAGAAAACAGCCACTGTGGTTTGTTATCGCACACAAAGAGGGCTAGGAGAAAGTGAATGGACAGGTGAAGATTGAACGAAGGGTGGAGCTGTTAGCGGTGGAGTTGCGACGAGGAGGGAAGTGAGTGTGGTAAGGGAGTCAGGGAGAACGAGAGAGCGCGAGGAGAGAAGGCTGCGCTATGCTGTGCTGCGCTGCGTGGTGTGGTGTGGTGTGCAGTGCCATCTATGCGCGGGTGTGTGAGGGAGAGAGAGTGTGGTGGGCAGCCCCGGGCAGTGGGTGAGTGGGCAGTGGAGGAAGCAGTCTGGTGGTGCCTCGCCTCGATACCGCACTACATGCCACCATATCCGAGTAGTTACAATACACAAGAAAGACAGGCCCGACCGTCTTTGTCCCTTCGCTCTGTCCCCCTTCCCTCTGCACCCTTCAATGACGGATATTTGTGGTCCATTCTTCCCTTCAGTGCAGGAATCAAGCACTCTGCGCTCGTGCTATACGTGTGTTACTATTTGGGCGAAGGGGGGGGGAGCATGCGCCGACAGTGGAACCGCTATTGGCACTTCGCCTCACTAACCATTCCCGGTCCATCTAATGCCCATCCTCCTATTTATTATTATTTTGCATCCTCTACCTCACCGTCGCGGCTCGCCCCCATCGACAGCAACAGTTATTATTGCAGCCTCTCGTGCGGTCCAACCACACATGCAGGGACGGCGGCCACCAAAGAATAGCACGCCGAGGCCTGGTCTGGGCATCGAAATCCCCCCTCTCTCAGCCATTTTGCGGTGCTTTCCTTTCCTTGCCAAACAGTCATCGTGCAGCGCCCTTGGTGTAGTTTCGTAAAATCTTGATTGTGGACACGGCATATCCAACCTGTGCTACGGATTATACAACTACTAACTACAGGGAGCCGGAGTCCCTCAGCGTGTTTGGATGTTGGGATCAGGCCAAGTTCCCCTTGGATCCAAATCGCCCCCAGGGCGTGGCGTCTAAGCTCGAGTTCATGTCCGCTAAGAACAACAACGGCCAGCCCTGCAACGCCAATCAGAGTCCAAGGCTATCGCGCTATTTGTTCGACGGAGTAAATCTTGTGGGTTTTGAAATGACTGCTTACCACTTCGCTAGGGTCCGCTGAGCTATACTTTTCGTAGTCAATAATTACGAAGTAGACAGGGTGATAATAATTTCAACGTGGTTTGGCGATCAAGGGACCCTCTTCTACCATCTTACAAAAGTGAAAAGAGTGTGTTAGATGGAGACTTTCCGGTTGGTTAAACATAATTGGTTCTTTCAGTTGGGTTGCTTTTGGGTTATAGTTACAGCCATGTGCATGCTGATAGCAGACTGATCCCTTAATTTATTCTGCCCAGGCGAGAACGTCCTACCGTAGAAGCCAACGTTGATAGCTTGTTATCAGTAATGGTTCCATTGATGTCGGCCGGGATATATACGCTGGCATTCTGCCGCTGGGGTGGAACCATCCTCAAGCTCGTGCGGCCCGTGGTTTTCCTTGTGTGTATTCACAAGACACTTGTGAGAGGAGATAGGCAGGCTTGCAAGTCTAGTTCTTACTTTTGTGCTTGGGCTTCCACTGCTTCAACCTGTTTTAGTGGGTTGATCCCATTTGTAGTTGTGATAATTCTTCTCTCTGCCGCAATGTATGACAATGGTTGTCCTATGCAAAACTTGGACTCCGTTGAAACCGGGAATTTAATCAAATCGAGTGGTTTACGTTTGGGATCAGTTCCAAAAATTGGTGAACGGAATCAATTGGCCTGTTGCCGAGCTTTCTCTCTCTCCAATTTCCTACGGCTTGTGTTTCAGGCAAGCGCCGCGCCTAGACCAAAGTTCTTGCATGAAACACTCTGACCCCAGTCCAGGGGTCACGTCGCAATGCTACACCCGGCTCACATATGATCTACAACTAGGTACCTTTAAGGCTTTACCATAGCACCTACATGAGACTATTTTGACGGGCGCCATTTCTAAATACCAAGTTATCTAGACATGTATACTATGATGTTCAATTATAGCCTTATCGTTGTTTTCAAGACATGATAACAAATGGTTGTAAGGTGGTTGATTCTATAGGACGCCAAAACCTTCGCTCTCTTAGGAAGTTCATGTTGTTCCTTAATCTCTAAAATTACAGACATGCCATCAAAAGAATTTACTCACACGATGCAACGGGTTAGAAGATCGAAGGCACGTACCATAAAAGTCATGCATATTGGTAGCTGGTATTTTTTAAGTGTAACTATAGGGATATTTATCAAAGCTTTTGAAGGGTCATACATATACCTTCGCGAACAGGGCTTGAAGGGCTTCCCAACAGGCCCATATTCATGTCTTTATACTATCAAAACTTTGTCATGTAAAACAATATTTGTTACTATCTTATTGTTGAAAGTTTCCGAAAACTCTTACTCTTATCTGAAAAGATGTCCCTTTGAAGACAAAGATAGGTGATGAGTCAATCAAATAGGTATGGAATCATGTTTTCCTATGGTAAGACCTCATTGGGCACGTCTGTGACAAACTATGATGTAGCCACGAATGGAGTGTTTGTCACGGAAGTCCTAGAGAACCTCAGCTCCGAGACGTTCGTCGAAATATGATGTCTGTTCATAGCCACACCGAAGGGCTGCTGTTTACGAGTTTATCACGAGCCGATGCTAACTTTTTAAACCGGCCTAATCTGGGAAGCTTATTCCGATATACTAAATCCTCAGTTCAGATAATTCAGTGATCAAAAGCATCATCCACAGAGTGAGGGTATCATATAGGCTTACATTCGGTTTATACCGGCTCCTGGTCTTGCTCCTTAGTAACTTCGTGTCTTCTTACAATTTTCTCAGCTTCCAGCAAACGTTCCTGCCACTCGACCCAGCAGTCATTAGCTGCTAGAATACTCAGCTCAGCCCAGCGCTGTAATAGAACCGCGGTGCGCAGCCGAAGGTCAGCAATCTGCTTTACTCGATGTTCCTGCTTCAGCTCGACCAGTGCTAGTTTTGGCCCGAGGCTGCTGAGTTGAGCATAGGTTTCTGTAGATGGAATTGGACTGTCATTAATTGAGGTGAGCCGCGATGCTGTAGATGGGAACATTGTAGCGCAGGAATTAATGATATCGTATTTTTCTTCTTTTGTATAAGAATTCGCTTCATTCTCGTTGAGATCTTCTGGAAATAAGTCGGGGTGCTTTTTATCTGTATTAAGTTAGTGACCAAGTCAAGTTGTAGAACAAGTAGCTCACGAAGACCCAGAATAGTATTTGCAACTTTGTTTTTTGCGCTTAATGCTATTAATCGATGCTCAAGCTGCTGAAGTCTCTCCTGCGGCGAATTGCTGCTGCTCTCCAAATTTGGTGCATCTTCACCATCTTCAATGTCTAAATCGCCTGTCACATAAGATTCTATTTGTGTTAGTCGAGCCTCTAGGTTTTCTAGTGTTTGTAGAGACAATTCATCTTCTATGTCAGCGGCCATATTGGGGAGCCGATGAAGGTCGCAAAAGGCTGGCGTCGGCACATCGGCCATGTTGAGGTTGGCTAATCACCCACACAGGTCGGGGAAATGATGCGGGTTTCGCCAAGCCTTGCTCCGACTCTAGCAGATGATACGATACGTCCATCGAGCTGGACAGATTTCGAGCCTACATACCCTAAATGCCATTCTCTACTATTTTGAACCTACCAAAATACTCCGTCGCATATAAGACGACTCATTTATCGGATATGCTGGCTTTATAGAATTGTGTCTGTCTTGTCTTGCTACGTTACCGTCGCCATTCGCATCTTTGTTTCTTACGGAGTATGGCTTACCTTGCGGCCACAAGCGACGAAACAGTAGTTCAGGATGTTCGATCGGTGAGCAGCAGTTCACGAGGATCGAGACGGTGAGAATATTCATGAATACTGGAGGTCGGCGCTAATTCCTGGACAGGCGGTCTGAAGGAAGAGGTAAAAATGGTGGAGTAGTTGGCCAGGCCGGTTGGACTAGCAGTGTGGTTAATCTGGTGAATACAAGTATGGATCCATGATGTACCATGATATCTGGAATATTCTAAGTCAACGCAGTTGTGGGCGCAGGAGTGCTAGCGATGCCATTTGCAATGTCACACATGGGAATGGTACTGGGCGTCTTGATAATAATCTGGTCAGGTCTCACGGCTGGCTTCGGGCTCTACCTACAAACGCGCTGTGCAAGATATCTCGAACGTGGCTCATCGTCTTTTTTTGCACTCTCGCAGCTTACATATCCCAACGCAGCAGTAGTATTCGATGCAGCGATAGCAATTAAGTGCTTTGGCGTGGGCGTAAGCTACTTGATTATAATCGGAGATCTCATGCCTGGAGTTATTAAAGGTTTAGGAGATGCTTCAGGAGAAGTCACATTCTTGATGGATAGACATTTTTGGATAACAGCGTTTATGTGAGTACAGCCGATCGGTCCAGCTCATAGAAAGTTAATTGCTTCAGGTTAATTGTGATCCCCTTGTCGTTCCTCAAACGCCTCGACTCTCTAAAATATACCAGTGTGGTGGCACTGATAGCCATTGGCTATTTGATTATTCTAGTCATGGCACACTTCATTGAGGGTGATACCATGCAGGACCGAGGGCCGATTCGCTATGTTCGTTGGGCTGGCATAGTGCCGACATTAAGCAGCTTCCCTGTCATTGTCTTTGCATATACATGTCATCAGAACGTAAGTTTTCAAACTTTATCCTCTGATGTAGCTAAGCCAATGCAGATGTTCTCGATTTTGAATGAAATCAACAATAATTCTCACTTCCGGACCACCGGCGTTGTACTAGCTAGCTGTGGCTCTTCATGCTTCATTTACATCCTCGTTGCCGTTACTGGCTATCTCTCTTTTGGTAATAATGTGTCATCAAACATCGTCGAAATGTGTAAGCTTCCCACCCCTCTCTCGAAGGTAAACGCTCACCGACGAAGATCTTCCTTCAACGGCTTCTACAATTGCCAAAGCTGCCATTGTGGTAATGGTCATGTTCTCATACCCGCTTCAAGTTCACCCATGTAGGGCTTCGGTTGATGCAGTCATGAAGTGGAGACCCAAAGGGAGATCAGAGACGTCGCAAGGGTCACCTTCCCGTGGAGCGCTTATCCCGAAGGCCCCTTCGCGAGATCCTATGAGCGATGTGCGATTTGCAGCAATTACTACATCGATACTTATTTTAAGCTATATTGTAGCCATGACCGTTCACTCGTTAGCGACGGTACTTGCCTACGTGGGAAGCACCGGGAGCACAAGTATCAGCTTCATTCTCCCAGGCATTTTTTACTACAAGATATCGGCTCCTGATTCGCCTCACCATCAGAAGTTATTGAAAGAAGACGATGATGAAGTAGACCAGGAGTCTGGTGAAGATGCTAATCTACTTGGAGGTACCTCTCAGCCAGTATTACGAAGCTGGCGTAAAGGCCTGCTACGGAAACTCAGTCTTAGTTTAGCGATTTACGGCCTCTGCGTCATGGTCACTTGTCTAGTCACTAACACTGTTTTCGTTGCTTCCCATTGAGAGATTCTGGGCAGATTTAAATTTCATTAGCATAGCGGTGGAGTTCCTTCGTAGTAGTATAGCGTCATGAAATTAGAGATCAGCCATTTTGGAGTATTGTAATTATGTCGAATCTATTTCCTCGAAACATCTCTTACTAGAACACTTTGATATGCCTAGTCTGTTTCACTATAATTTTATAGTTTACTCCTTTTTCAATGATACCGCCGAAGCTCCTGTTCAATTGTCCAAGCATCCAAAACCCCCGAAACTCCATATATGCAACCACATTCTATCATCGCCAGCTTTCCAAGGATCCCACAGCATTCACCCCAGCTCGATTCTCGGGGAGCTTTGGGGGTAGGATTTCAGGCCCCTTGGGCTCTCTTGCCGCTCTCTGTTGCCAGCTATATTTGTTCTCGATCAGCCCAAGCATCGATAAAAGCTTGAGGCACGGGTCACTTGGCTGTGCGCCTACGCCCAGCCAATATTTCGCGCGGATCATGTCGATTTGAACATCTTTGTAAGGCTTGCCTTGGCCAAAAGGTGGCGGTTTAGGGATGGGATCGTAGGTTCCAATGACCTCAATAGGTTTGCTGTTGCGCGCGGTGCTGACCTTTGTTCAGTTGACGATGCGATTTTCATTTAAACTTAACGTACCGTGCATTTGCAACGACGATATTGTAGAATGGGTTGTTGCGCTTGCCGAAACGTGCGAGACGAATGCGAACCACCATGGTTTAAGAACGCTGTGGCAAAATCCAGGTGAAACCACCAGCAGAAGCTTTCATTTAACTATGGTCCGACTTTTTGATATGCAAATGGAGGTGGAACCTAGGGTTAGTTCCGAAGAAAGGATAGTGTGATTTTAATAGTACAGCGGCTCTAGCGCGGAGATATCGCTGGTTAGTGGTTTCCATGATTCGAAATCACCAAGAGAACATCTTAGAAGGTATAGATAGTCTAAGACGTAGTCTTCCCAAATACGATTCGGAGCCATGTTCCCATAGATATGGATTCGAAACCCATTTAAATAAGAATTCTAAAATTGAGTATAGGATTTTCAAGTTTCTATGCTATGGGGCGTTTTCGCTATACTTTTCGGTCCGCCAGCATTCTAAAATACCAGCAGAATAGGACATCGTTGCCAACAAGTGATGCGCTTGATTTTATGTAACAGATAATATAGAGCCTTGATATTTTCGGAAAATCTAAATTTCGTAGGAATTAAATTCTTATTTTTGATCTATTTAAATAAGGGTATTTCCCATTAACCACGCCGTTGGTCCAATGGTTAGGATTCTTGCCTTCCAATATGAATATAGCAAGAGGTTCGGGTTCGATTCCCGAACGGCGTAAACTAATGGGGTTTTTTTGCATGATTGAATGTTATAGAGCTTTTAATTTACATATTGTGCAATGTTTTCAAGGTATGATATCTGAGTTTGGCTGTGGATATAATACAGGTATTATAGTTCCTGTTTATGATATCCCTTTCTCGGTGAGATGGTTCTTGTTTCCGATCAGGATTAGCGGCCTGCGCTTAGTAAATCAACCTGGGCAATCAAATAACTGCACCTACCAGAGGCACTTAGCGGCAAAAGAGGTATTCACTATGTCTGGTCTCTGCACAAAACTCATTAGCATCGCCAGAACGTCCTCGCACTGTTATGATACTCAACGTTTAGAAGATTTTGCAGAAGAATTTGCGGAAATATGGTTCCAGACTCACCGGCAGACACATACATAGACTCTGCGCTTGCAAACCAGAACGAACTTAGGTTGTTTTGAATGGCATGGGGTCCAATACGAACATCGCAACTTCAAGACGGGCAGACATTACACATTTACTTACTTTATTGAAAACTTCAGCTCAAGATCACACAACAATAGTATGGAACCATGCTGAAGGGTTCACGACGAATATTATAGGATTTCTTAACGCCTTTACCGAGCCAGAAAAATATGATATTACATTATCCATCTTGAACTTCGGCCCCCCTTCTTCCAAACGTCTTGTATAAACAAATACCGCTTCCGGAATTTCTCGCCGTAATTTGAAACCATTTAAATAATGACTAGACTCGGATCAATCCTCATAATAATTCATCGGCACTTATTCAGGATTGGATTCAAATTGCTAAAAACAAGCTGTGCACATCCCGAGAGATTTCTTGCAATTAACATTTTTTTATTTTATTCTTTAGGTGCTCAACAGGCCCATTCCCAGAACATCTCCTTTCCCCATTCGACTAGCCCCCTGTTATCGGTCGAGTCACGGGGCATTACACCCGCTTCGTCAAATTTAAATATTAAAACTCTTATCGATATGTATTCTGCGGAAATCTCCAATAGGTATTGGCGAAGGCTCCAAAACATCAACGACATGTTCGTTCCATTGATGAAGAACTTTCACATCTACTTTTTTTGGGAACAAGAAAAGACTAATTTAGGGACAACCGTAGACTACGTAAACACTCGTATACTTGAACTTGTACCACTAGTGCTAATTGTGGATAGGTTGTCCAAGAAAGTTCTGCGGCTCCAATCCTAGACAACACAGAGTGTGCTGGTCTCCCCTATGACCATCGGCAGACGACGAAATTCAAAGACCGTAGTTCACCAGGGTATAGAGTTGTGGTAGCAGCCTTGATGCGATATTCTAAGGAGGCGCCTGAAGTCATCGCGCAACGATGGATACATACTGCCGAGGCTTTGAGAGCCAAAAGACAGCAAGAAGCTAATGAGTTGCTTCAGTAATTGCACCGTATTGTACCTCGTGTAGGCTGATATAGGGCTTGAGGTTGTGTTATCTAAAAGGCAACCCGGTGCGACTGTACCGCTCAACCGAAGAATTTTAATAAAACGTAGTATAGTGAATCACTTAGCTATAATTTATGCTAGATCGACAATGCAGCCTTCCGTCGAATAAATAACTAAAGTTGCGGTTTGCTTTTCTACGCCGATTAATTCCACGTCCATGCCTGCCGGGAGTTGCATTGAGGGGAACCGATCTAAGAGTCTTACAACTGTATAAGCGGCCTCAGTGAGAGCAAAATCCACTATAAGTAGCAAATTAGTCTAGAAAACCTATGCTAGCGAGTTGAAACTTACAGCCTAGGCAGATCCTGGGACCGCCGTTGAACGGTAAGTACCCCCATGCTGCGTTAGTCTTATTGCGATGCATTGGCATTTCCTCATCCCATCTTTCCGGACGAAATAATTCTGCGTCCATGCCGTACAAGTCAGGGCGCCGATGCATCGAATATACCGAGTAGGCTACCGCGGACCCCTTTGGTATCAGTACTGGAGCTGTCCGATCTGGCCCACCTCCGGTTGGAAGCACCACTGTTCTAGTCGATGTTCTCGTATTAACAGGCACTGATGGATAGAGGCGCAAGGTCTCTTTGAGAACGTTTTGTAAATAATTCATCTTTCGCAGGTCTATCCGGGTAAGAGTTTCTACCGGGTGCTGTTTCAGATAGTCGTTTATTTCTGCTCTCAACTTCTCTAAGACGCGAGGGTACCTAACTAGGAGGAAGAAAGCCCAGGAAAGAAGGCAGGCTGTCGTATCGCGACCCGCTGCTAGTAAGTTTATGATTTGACCCCTTAGAGCTTCCCGATTCTTTGTGTCCTTTGCCACAGCATCAAGGAATCGGCCTTCTTTTTCAGCAGATTTAGAAAGATTGCGGTCGATAATCTGGTCAGCAAAGGTATGTACGTTATTACAGGCCTTATAGAAAGCTTTGCCTCCAATGAACCAATACAGATCTAGAAGTCGGTATCGTTTGGTAATCCACTGCTGAGCGGTATTGAAGGCTTCAGCAAAGCTCTGCTCTCCAGTGGATTCGGGTGCTTTCAGGCTCCTAACAGACTCCCCAAATAGAAATTCTGTCGTCACATCTAACGTTAACCGAAAGAAGAGGGGCTGTAAATCAACAACTTTGTCTTTCGACAAAACGATATCAATTAAGTCATCAACGCCTTGCTTAAAGATTTTAAGGTCCTCGTATTGCTTATACTGAAGCTGCGGTCGTAACAAATCTCGAGAATGCTTCCATGGAGCGCCTTCTTGGGTGAAAATGCCGTCGCCAAACATCGGAAAAGTTATATCACGCTGTTTCAAGGTTAGCACCTATTGCAGCGTGTTATATATCCATCTAAGAGACTACGTTCCGCGAATAACGGTAAAAGGCTCGTTTGACTGTTTTGGAAGTGGAAACCTCTCTCTTCCCTAAAAAGCTTGATGGACACATAGACAAATACTTACACGAGGACCCATGTCGAAATCTGAAACCCGGTTTAGAAACTTTGATTAATCTGAAGTATGAATAAGCCTACCTTTGAAGTTTGTCGAAAGTATTGCCTCTAAATTGGCCGGTTCAATTGTGCCAAAGGCTTTAGTACCCAGGAAAACCTGCTCCAGGGTACTTCCAGTTTGCCTGAAATGAAACAAAAAAAGCTCCATCAGACGTGATTCAGCATCGGCGCGGAATATCTGTTCAAGCCTATCGACACCCCAAGGCCTTTGATTTTGAAGCCTTGGGGGTGATTGGCATCCATGCTGCTGAGCGATCAAATCATCGGCCTATTTAAACTATTAATATTAAGCAACTACTAAATAGCTTGGAATCATTGCCTTTCGTATTCGGCGGTTCCCGAGAAGCCTGTGTATGAACAATGCCGCGATGAAGAGAAGAGCAAGACCCTTCCACAGCAACGAGGCCATCGCGTGCGTGCAACAGAGTTTGGTTGAACGTGGGATCTCTACCGTGGAATATACGAATAAATACGGGCCGCGAGGCCCCTGTGTGCCTGTTAACATCCGTAACCGACAAACGCCGCACACAATGGGAAAGCACTCACACCAGACCAATAATTAGCACCCGCTTGTGGAAAAACTTTATATTGCAAGGCTTTGATTTGCCCAGAGCGACCGGGGAGGCCGGGAGGTTTCACTGCCAATGCCACGCTTAATGTTATGGCGCCAATTTCGCGGCCGCGTCAGGCGATATCCAATCGTGGGAAGGATCAAGGTGGTAGGGGTGCTTGCAAGCAACACATCGTCAGCGAATAATAATGTGGCAAAGGAAGGATCCTCTTCATGTAGCAGAAGTTGGCGGCAAGGCTGCAGGATTATCGAGGACGGCTGAGTGACTTCGTGACCTCGAAAGGCCTTGCGCCCACCTCGTTTAAGTCGCGGCTAGCGGGATGCTCTTTCCGTTACGCCGTCGTCGTTTCTCGTGATTACAGGATATCTATCCACTGCTCATGACCCATTATTTCTTGCCCCTAAAGCAACACAATCGAATCTCTGATAACCGTAGCGAGAAAGAATGTCGTTCCGAGCTTTGCAAAGGGAATGTCGATCATAGATTTATCTACGTCTGATACCCCCACTGCTCTGCGCATTACCCGGCAGCCATCATTCCCCGCCACTTTCACTCTATCAAAGCCCGTTGTGGAGTGAGCTCTCTTTCGCTATAACTATCATTTAAAATAATGCTGATGGCGTGCTAGCATTATCGCTGTCCACGGACTCGTCGAAAGTGGTGTTCAAGCGTGGACAGATAGCGAAACGGGAGTGTTGTGGCTAAAGGACTTGTTTCCCTATCAGAAATATAATGTACGAGTGCTCATTCATACTTATAAATCCGAGACTTTCTCAACGCCTGGCGATGGATCTATTGACCGCATACTTCCATTTGCTCAAAGCCTAATCGCGGAAATATACGCTGAGCGCCAATTAAATGATGCTCTCGAACGGCCGATTGTATTTCTGTGTCATGGATTTGGAGGCTTATTGGTTAAACGGGCGCTGGTGTACTCGTCTACAAGAAGAGCGCCTAAAGTTGAACACCTGCGCTCCATTTTCGTTTCTACTTATGGAATTTTATTTTTTGGTACGCCTCACGACGGTCTGCAGATGCAAGGCTTAAAGATATTGAACCGACCCGACACTCCTGCGCCGAACCAATTTGTTCTTAACTTAATTAAAGGATCTGATATGCTACAAGAAATCACAGACCAGTTTGCGCCCTTGGCAAAGAATTTCGCCATATATAATTTCTGGGAGCAGATTAAAACTAGGACAAGTAGCGGTGAGGCCTTCGTGGTGAATGAAGATTCTGCTGCTCCAGCATGGCACGAGACTGAGAGATGCGGTATAAACGTAACCCACGAAAGGCTTATTAAATTCAACGATACACACGAGAGTGGCTATAAAGTTATTGCAGAAGCTTTGATTCGGTATTGCAGACTTGCACCAGGAATAATCCAGGATCGATGGGAAAACGATAAATCTATTTTGGAGTCCGAGCGTCATAGAGAGGCAGAAGAGCTGTTGAGATTTCGTTTACGCAAGCAGTCAGAAGACAGAGTAGAACATACATTTAAAGACAACAAGTATTTTTTGGTACCCAGACGCTCAAGCTCTTACTTTACAGGACGCAAAATCCATGCAGAGGAAGTGCGGAAGAAGCTAGGCATCCCTGGATCAGATCCTAATGAAGAAGCTCACAAAGTTTTCGTAATATTCGGATTAGGAGGTGCGGGTAAGACGCAGTTTTGTCTGAAATACGTTGAAGAAAATAGATCAAGGTGAGTAATCAAATGTTTTGTGGGAGTGAAGACTAATTTACAGATATTGGGGAATATTTTGGATCGATGCGAGTAGCAATGAAAACGCTGAGGCTGGTTTTGCATCTCTAGGCCAAGAGATAGGGAAAGGCGCGACCTACATGGCCGGGCTTCACTGGCTGTCGCAATGCCATGATCCATGGCTTTTGGTGATTGACAATGCCGATGACCCAGACTTGGATGTCTCACAATATATACCGGCAGGGAATAGTGGCCATATTATCGTGACCACACGCAATCCAAGCGTCACCGCATATGCCACAGCTGGTCATCTTCGATTCAGCGGAATGGACCCTGAGGAAGGCGTCAACCTTCTCTTGCGAACGGCATCGCCAAATTCAAGTCAAATAGCCTCAAAAGTGGTGAATCCGGGGGATCTTAGTGTTGCTCAAAACATAGCCTCAGAACTTGGATATCTCGCAATCGCCCTAGCTCACGCAGGCATGACAATCCGGCGAAATATCTATTCGCTTGAGAAGTACCTATACTATTATTTAGGCTACCGAAAGCGTATGATCCTTTCTACTGATATTAAAACAGCTGACGAGGCCTATATTATCACTACATGGGAAATACCGTTTAATAGGATCGAAGAAAACAAGTCAGTCATACACAACAATGCTAGGATGCTAATGAACACTCTTGCATTTATGCATTTTGATTCCATCCCAGAAAAAACTCTCAGAGCATTACACAGCCAACACAAAAATGGTGATGATGCCTCCGAGAAGAGGTTGAGTAGGGCTTTAAATTCATTCGAAGAAGAATCCCAAACAATGCTTCGACAAGCATTAAGGGTTCTTTACGACTATTCGATTATTGATCATGACGTGAACAGTGGATTGGTGTCGCTTCACCCTGTTGTGCAAAGATGGGCTAGAGCCCGGCTTTCTAAAGCCGATCAAATTCGCTGGTCAGGAGTTGCGGTGGGGCTTCTTGCGAGCTGCGTATCTAAGTACATGGAAGCATCTGGTCAAAACTTTCGGCGATCTCTTCTGCCGCATATAGACACATGTCTGCGCAATATGGAAGAAATTCGAGGATCTGACTGCTTAGACAGCGTGGAACAGGCAATGCAGTTTGAGCGATTCGCTTGGGTCTTTGCGGAGAATGGGCTGTGGAAGCGTGCTCAAAACTTCCAGAAACGTGTGCTAGATTACAGACTCAAACGTCTTGGTAGAACGCATCACAGCACTATCCAGGCAAGACGAAGCTTAGCCCAAACAGAGTGGAACCTTTTTGAAATTAAACCGGCCGTTATTACGCAGTTAAAAACTCTGGTTACCTGCTGGATCGTGCGCCCTTCAGTCTCTGACTGGGTCTCGTGGTCACCCTGGTTTCCTGATCATATCCCATATTGCGTTACCTTATCGGACCTAACCCTAACACTTTGGCTCGCTGGGAGGCGAGAATACTCAAAGCGAGTGGGTGAGCGAGCGGTTAAGGGATTAATGAAGCGTCTGGGTAGTGACGACCCAGTAACGCTTACGGCCATGTTCAATCTCGCGCGAACATATCTTCATTTAGGGAAACACCAGGCTAGTCGCAAATTGCTCGTCGAAGTTCTCAGGAAGCGAAAACGGCTGTTCGGGTTAGACCACCCAGATACTCTCCTTGCGCGCAATGAGCTGGGTATGATTTATTGTTCTCAGAAGTTCAGGCTACCGGTTGCAGAAAGCCTAGTAAGAGGAGTCCTTGAAACAAGAAAAAAGATTCTTGGTGAAGAGCATGCGTACACTCTTTGGTCCATGAATGATCTTTCCAGAGTTTTATGCGCTCGGTATCGCTCCAAAGAGGCTATTGATATCCTTCAAAGCATCATCCCTGTAGCCATGAGGACCCTAGGAGAAAAGCACGTAGGTATATCGATGACAAAGTCTAATCTAGCTTTTGCATTTGTTTTAGATAAGAGATGGGTTGACGCAGAGGCGCTTCTAAGAGAATTTTTACCGAATGTCCCTGAAGAACATCCGGACTGGGTGCACGTTATGTCGGGGTATATATATGTTCGTACAGCGTTAGATCAACTGACTGAAGCGGAAGGCGACTGCCTCAGGGTATTGAATGCAGTAGAGCGCAGGAAATTTTTTCCAAAGAATAATCCTAGGGTGTTGGCTATTGCAGGGCAACTTGCATTGATCTATCAGAGACAAGCTCGTTCCGAAGACCTAGCTGCGCTCACGAAAAGATTTCCAGGAACACACGTCTCTGATCAACAAACGTTTAACTTTTGGGAACTGTAGCATAGGGGCTTAAGCTTTGCCATGAATCAATACGACAGCCACTTAGTATGTCACGGACAGAGATACTAGAAATAAGGAGTGACGAACGAATCAACCGATATCCATTGGTAGGTTTATGTGTGGCTAATATATAGTACAAATCTAGTTACGAATTTCATTCTAGTTTTATTCCTAATTCCGTGCATCTTCCTAGAATATTAATAGCTTTTGAATTATTGAAAATATTAAAGAAATATTGGGAGTCCCTTAACACCTTAGTCAAATAGGAAAAAAATATTATAATATAATCTTTGACGTTTACCGTGTTGGGGGATTTCCAGAACTCTAATAATTTTATTACTTTCGACATCGCCCTTCGTATAGCAAGTACGTACCTAATTTTAAAAGACTAGAATACCTGTTTCGCATTCCTCATCTTCCTCTCACCAATTTTACCATCCCTGTGATGATGATAGTCGCAAAAGTTTCTAGCAAATGCAGATCGAGAAACATCAGGATCTAAAACCTTGTTCATGATGCTCACCCAGCAATCGTGGGGGAGTTCCATCTCTGGGTTGATCTTCCAACCACTCCTAACTCCTTTTCGAGGATTGTTTTGTCCAAATATTCTTCTGCTTCTGGATCGCAGACCCAACGCGCGATAGGTTGTTTATCCATTATGCGAGTAACTATGTGTAGGTCGATTTGATCGCATATTATCTTAAGGACCGGAATAATGCAGCACCACGACAACATACTTGATCATCATCATTACAACATAAATCTGTCCTATAAGAGCGAGGAAATAAAGAGTGAATGCTGAGATGCTGAAATATACGTATTTAGGAGTTTAGGTGCGTTAAGTTTTATCGGAGTTAAAGTTACCTATCTCGGAGATAATTGCTGCGGAAGTAAGCGGTTCTGTTGACTTTCATGATAAGCAGACGCATTCCGCGCTTCCAGAAATACCCTCGCCCGCCTACCTGCCCACAAATTCCAGTTCTCACAAAAAACCAATGCATCGCAGCCAAAGTATTCGATAATGCTTCTGACAGGCGGCCAAATATCTGCTGCAATATCTTCCTTCATCGGTAGGCTTGACTTGTCCTTTCGGTA
Organism: Erythroxylum anguifugum; assembly: GCA_027478595.1. Taxonomy (NCBI): domain Eukaryota; kingdom Viridiplantae; phylum Streptophyta; class Magnoliopsida; order Malpighiales; family Erythroxylaceae; genus Erythroxylum; species Erythroxylum anguifugum. The sequence continues at coordinate 80,861 of JANIPN010014850.1, forward strand.
GGTTCATTGGCTAACGTGTGCAGTCTTCATCTTCACCTCTATTCTCTTTCTATCTGGCTACATTTTACAGCAACGAACTGTCCACAATATTCAATTAGCCTTGCGACCGCAGCCATCTCCTTCACTTAACTCAGTTCCGTCTGAAACTACGATCCCTGTCTCTTACCACCGCCAGCAGCTCCTTTCCACCCTTGCCTCCACTCAGATCAACTGGAAAAGGACAGCCTACGTGCAGCTGGTCCGACGGCATGAAGATGTGTGCGCTGCTGTGATGCAATTTGCAGAGCTGACACGCTCTAAAAGTCCCGCGCAAAAAGCACTGCTATATCCCTCTTCATGGGACGAGGAAATGACTTCAGCGGGAGGGAACATGGGACGCGGGCTACGGACGAGCGTGCGCCTTTTGCGGAAGGCAAATGAACAGTATAAGGTCTCTTTGCATCCCGTGATACCCGTTAGTTGGGATACATCCGATGTTGAGGCACAATACCCACTAGCCAGACTGCTAACACTAACCATGTTCGAAAGGGTAGTCAGCTTGTTCCCCACCGGATTGGTACTAGACGGGGGTTTGCTTGACACGTTATTCGCAGCTGATATGGACGGAAGCGCAGTTGAAGTTACAGGCGGAGGAATTGCACCTCAAGGGGTCATGATGAGGCCTAGCATGGCAATTTATCAAAAAGCAATGAAACAGGGTGCGATCGGTGATGCCATGCCTGGTGTAATGGGGACCATGGACTTGGCGCGGGAGCGACCGTGGATGCTCAGTGAGACAAGCGAGCTGATAGATGAGCCGACTACAGGGCGGGATGTCTTCAATTCTACCGAATGGTATGACATGGCTGCATATGTCAGATTCTCAGATTTGGGTATTCTCGGACCGCAGTACGATGTCCCGGACATGATAATACGCGGTGCGAGACCGGAATTAGCAGCTGCGAGAGGGGTATGGGAGGGAGTTTACGATCGCTTCAGGGTGGAAAGGATGACAGTCTGCGGCCTGGATGTCGAGCCGCTCCCAAAGCCTACGCCACTCCAAGCGCAAACCTAATCCGCGAGAAGTGGCTGTGCATGGTTACAATGCAGATGCGACGAACGAAATTTGTCATGACTTGAATGATCCTTGGGTGTTTGCTAGACAAGTAGCATGGACGGGTGTTTTGCGGAGGGTAGTTTTCTTATCTTGAATCAACTCTGTAGATAGTTGTAGTTATCGAATGTTGATTATTTTTGGAAAAATTTAAGTTTTTATTAAAAATTAATGGCTCCACATCGGTAATTAAATACTATGGGAATACATCTTGATTTGAGGAAGATTATAGAAACAGCTGTTGGTAGGCAAAGGTACCTATAACAAACTTAGCCACAAGTGGCCGAGTATGGCTTAGGAAGCATCCCTAATTTCTTCATGTACGAGTACCACATATCTACCTGGGTAATTTTGAACTTTAACATACTGTGATGTACTTCCTTCGGTGCGTGTGAAGAGAGCCTAGTCCGAACGCCTTATGCTGTTCTCGATTTAGAACTATACTTCAAAGTTGGCTGTATGAGTATACTTGTTACCCTAGGCGGACCTTTTTCCAGGTAGAGACACATTCCTGTAGATCAAACGCTAGCGAGCTGGTTTCAGTATCACCAGCTGCTTTCACGCAAGCGATTAGGCAGATTGCCATGCTAAGAATCTTAGGCGCATTGCAGCAAGCTTCAAAATCTGAGATATTCATTCCCCCACGCTCGGAAAACTGGACCCATCTGTTCAAGAATTCGCAAACAGCCTTCGCTATTTCAGCATCCCGCACGATCAGATGGATAATATTAGAAACAGCCTGCGCAAGATTTTCACACCCTTCAAAGCCATAATGAGCTCGAAGGTAGGCCAGGGAAGCCTGCGCAACGGTACTGGTATCAAGCTTTGACGAGTTCAAGGCTTCTTGGGTACGTTGTTCTTTTCTTTTTCTATCCCTTTCCATCCGCTGCTGAAACCGTCGAAGGTGCTGGTCACTCTGATTAGCTTCTCTTAAAATCCGAGCTGCTTCGGCTTGAGCGGGAGGTAGACGGTTCTCAGCCGCTCGTGATTTTGCTTGGTCCATCATTTGTTGACTCCAAATCTTCGCATCCTCGTGAGGGTCGTGTTTTGTTTCCCATAAAGGTGACTCATCTTCAGGGAGTATTCCAGATACGACCATGACACCGCAAGGCAGAGCGTCCTTCCGAGCAAGAGCTGCGATTTTATCTGGAATATGGCAAGTCCACAGGGCCAAGCCCTGAATCTGCCCTAAAGCGGCTGCGACAGCAGGAATCCACTGGCCGAACCAGGTCTCTTGTAGGTGCCCAGAGGGAAGATGTTGGGTGGATGTTGAGCCGTTCCTCTCGTAGGCGGGACTATCTATTCGTAGAAGGCCTGCCTTAGAGCTAAGGTGAAATGCAATTGGGCGTGCAGATATAACTAGATCCTGACTTGCTTCTCGGCTATTCTCTTCGACTCGTTCGCGTATATGGTCGGTTGCTTTGGCTTGCTTCTCACTTAGATGATTCTCGACTCTCATCCATGACGGTGGAAGTGAATTTTCATGTCGACGATCGAACGAAGGCTTCCAGTTGGTAACAAGAGACAACACACCATCCGATTCATCGGGAGGAGCAATACGGAGCACGATTTCCTTGCCGTCTGGGCTCAACAGAAGGCTGGTTCCAATAGGAGTGAACAGTCCTGCTAATCGCAACATATGTAAGCCCTTGGCATCAGGGATCGCACCCCTATCCAGGAGGAAGGCTAAGAGTTCTTCAAATTGAACCTCTGCTTGTGGCTCCCGTAAGTCGACACTGTATTGGAGTCGATAAATTTTACGGCCCGTTGCTACCTGATTCCAGTTGAAGGTAGTCCAGGTGCCACCTAGCGGCCGTCAGCGAAGGCAAGGTCTTGACGCACGGAACCAATAGCATTACAAGATTCTTAACTCATCTCGCCCCGATTACGAGGTTTCAGGATCCCGAGGTTCGCTTCCAAGGTATACAGCGTTCTTGGGGCAAACACTTCACCAACATGACCGGAAAACCGATGCCGAGTCTTCCAACTACCCTCTAAGAAAGATTTTGGACGGCCGCATGAAATTGGCCACCAACGGGGATGGGCAGGTGGAAGGAAGACATTCTGATGTAAGGGGAAGTGAGAAATCGAACGTACCATACAGATCTGTCCGATCCGGATTAAGAGTCCAGTATTTAGGGTCATCTCGGTCTAAGGGAGTGATAGTCCATCGTGGCAACTCGACTTCAACGACGCCGGCTAGATAAGAGCCCCTAGTGGCGGCTTGCAGACCGTTCTGTCGAAGTCTTTTTTTGATATTCGCGACGGTGACGATGCCATTGGCGGTGGTGTACAGGATCGGCAGAACCCCCACGACGGCTAGCGGGATGCCGACATAGGAAACGACGTCGGTCGCAGTGGTCATTACAGAGTCATGCAGGTATCGGTGGGAGGGAGGGACGAAGGGCGACTCTTACTCTTGGTCTGTCGCAGCAGCAGCAGAAGTCTCCGTCTCGGTCTCAGGCTGCTCAGCTGGGGGCTCTTGGCGCTTTGGCGCGAAGATGTGGCTGTCGCCGCTGTCGTCGATCCTTGGCAGCCACGTGGTGGGGTTGGGAATTTAGCCGTAGATACATAGTATGATAGTAGTAGTACGGTAGTTGGGCAGGCTCATCGCAGCCGTACGGTCGGCGAAGGGTCTCTGTGTCCTAATTCCCGACTCTAAATTTCGTGAAACTCAAGGCTTGCCCCCAGCGGGCGTTGTACCCACAAGCGGTGTGCATGAGAAATAGAGGAAATAGCAACAGGACCGTCAGCACCGACAGCAGCATCGGCAGTAGCAGTAGTAGAGTTATTGTTCCTTCCCACCAGCCGCTAGACGTCATGGGCAGGGCGAAATGCTTGACACTTGGACCGCGGGGGGATCAGTCCACGCTGCAAGAAATAGGGGGAGGAAATGGGTACGGGTGGGTATGTGACTGAAAAGCGCCCGGCTCAGCCCCCAGAGGTCATGCAGTCGGCCCTCAGCTACCTAGGACCTAGGTATCCGGGGGAGCCCGCAAAATGGCAAAATACAGTCCCCCGACCCAGCCTCACTGGACAGATCCCTTCTTGTACTCGTACTGTTCTATCCTACATCCTATACGATACTCGTACGCCACGCCACGACAGCCCACGCCACGCCGGCCTCTGAATCTCTCTTTGTTGTCCTTGACTTGACTCCTTGGACACCTCAGGACCTCAGGCCCCCGAGTCCCTGACTGTCTGCTAGCGTTTCTGCACGAGCCAGTCCAGACTCGCAAGAGGCTTAGCGACCCAGCCAGCCGCGCGACATGCAAACCCAAGCGAGGAGCGTGTTCACCTCATAGTCTCATTTCGCGGGGTGTCGGGCTTGATCCAGTAATAGATCAAACCGAACTAGCAAGCCAACGTCTATGGACAGTTGAAATAGCGCGCTCGCTTTAAACATTTCCTACGGCAGGCTGATCTCGTGGTGGCTTGAGGTCCGTCGATAGCTGAGAGCTGCAGGGCATCGTAACATCTCATTTCTTTAGCTCTTTTCGTTCCGCTTGGGTTCGCGTGGAAAGGACGATAAATAAGGAACCAGGTTACCGGACGTTTTACGATATGGCAGCTGCGCGGTGGACTTCGACTGGCTTCGGTGCTTGACACGCAACTTTCATTTGGGTCCGGGCATTTCTGTCACCTCGAGTAGTCCTCATGGCGGAGGATCAGTTCGCTCATCGGGGTTCGCACAAGCGGGCCTTGACATTGCTGTCACCCCTTGCTACGCCAGAGTATGTACCTACTCAACTGAGCCACCACAGCATAGCCTTTACGCCTCTTTGCTAACGTCGCTACCAGGCCTCAACCAGCCGAGTCAATATCTGGCGAGAGTTCCCAGGAACGCGACAAGCCCACCAGGAAGCGCAAGAAGCATACCAAGTCACGTCTTGGATGTTTCCCGTGCAAAACACGCAAAATAAAGGTTAGTCGAAGTCGTATAGCGTTCCCGAATCGTAATCCTGTGCCCTGAGATGAACGAGCAACCCGAGGGTCTCCTAGTTGTCCGGCCGTTAACTTTCTCGGGGAAACATTTGCTAACAGTGAAGTAGTGCGACGAAAGCCGGCCTGGTTGTAGCCAGTGTGTAGAACGAAGATTGAAATGCACATACCCTAGTCCTCTGGAGGTTGGGCCCGCAGTTGTGAGCAGGCTGCAGGCCGAGAGCGCCAACCTTCCCGTCCATACAGTTTCTCTTCGTTCTACAGGGCAGAATTTCTCAATGACAGACATGCAAGCTTTTCATGCCTTCCTCTTCGAGGCATATCCCAACCAGCCGTTCGGGAACGATAAGATCTGGCGGACAAGGATACCTTCAATCGCATTCGAGGTAAATAAGACTTGTTGTTTCTGTATAACCTTGCATGAGCTAACCCCGTTATATGTAGAATGAGTACTTAATGCATGCGATGCTCTCTCAAGGAGCAATATTTCTAAACGATAACACCGAGCGAAGCTTCATTGCCGAAGCAGTCAATCACCGCCTCATGGCAGTTTCAGGGCTCAAGCAAGCGCTTGCTAAATTCGAGCTTGGGGACTGTACAGAGGCAGAGCGTGATTCCCTGATCGCTAGCATGTGGCTTATATCGTGGCAGTCACTGTACTTTCCTGACGCAATTGATGAGTTTAGAACTCTCGAGCGAGGGGCTGCAATCATCTTGCGGAAGCTGTGGGAGGAGAAACTTAACACATCATTTGTAATGAAACGGCTCGAAGACTTACAGGATTGGTGTTGGTTGAAGTACGGACAATGCCCACCCATAGATGCCCATCTTATCCACCTGGGTTTAGAATCTTTTGACCGATTGGAGCCGTTGTGTGTTACAGAGTCTCATAAAAAGTTACATTGTACACTCTCTGCATCAATCAAAGAACTAGATGTGGACCCATTTGGAGGTACGTTATCATATCATATCACAACCTGGGCACTGATAGTAACTAACATTTACGGTAGCGGTATCGAAGGGAGCTGCCATTTTAATAGCATACGCGGAAATGTCGACCCCGGCCTTTCTGTCATTCGTTGATCCTAACAATAACCCGTCTAGACTTTTGAGCGCTCATATAAATGCCTTTTATCTGTTGATTCTTCCCATCGTTAATGGAGAGTGGCTGGACAAATCAAAGCCTTTACCCAGGCCAGCTTTGACCAATGCAATAGAGTCCGCCAAAGATAGCCTCGGACCCTCAATGAGTTACCACATGGAATGGCCAGAGGAAGTCAGACGTCGGACTCTAGATGCAAATGGAGCATGGCCTTTTGCCCCTCAAAGTCGTCAACATATCGAAAACTTGGCACATCTACCGTATTCTTTAGCAAGCCAAGCTTGATTATTCAATTAGATTAAATACACACAGGGAAATGAGGTAGCAAACTATGGAATCCCAGGAGTAAATAGAAGCAGAGGCTCGTGTACTTTATTATAGTTGCTGTATAAATATATCTAAACCGTTGCTGGCACAGCTGTTACGCCATTCTCGTCAGACGATGGCTGCTTTTCAGCATTATGTCGCTCATCTTCCTCATCTTCCGGGGTGCCTTCTTTACAGGCCCAAGCATCTACGAAACGTAAAGTTTCTCTGTTCCAAAGTTTGTTCATCAACAGCAGTCTGATTGGAACTAGAGCAATGACAATTAATGGAAATGAAGGAGCCCCCCGTGTCAGCGTGACTACGAAGATAATGACCGTGACAACAACTTGAACAACCGTGTATACATGTACGCCGGTGTAGCCTTTGACGGATGAAGGAAGCTTGGGAAGCTCCGAGGGAGGGGTAAGCAAATAGAAGAATCGATATAAGATTGGGCTTCAGTTGATTAGTTTTAGAAACACAAGACGTTAGGTCGAGAGCATACTTTACAGAAAGGCTTTGTTCCCCCATGAACATGAATAGTCCGGCAAGAACGCTCGTGGGCGTCAAGCCCAGTAGACGTTGAAAAGGTGGAGAGACGAACACAAGAATAGCGCCCGCGTGGAGGAAGTGACTCCATCTTTGCTCGTAGACTTGTTGAACTTCCTTTGTTTCGGTCTTCTCTTCACCATCTACGATTATCGTTGATTGTTCCTGCTCGGCATGCATAAGACTTTCTGAATGCAAAGGAGCCTGAGGGAGAAGACCATTTGCGGGAGGGATCCCCAGTATTCCGCACAGCGCCGTAGTGGTTCCTAAAAGCGCAATGTCCCATGCATAGCCACCAGGCTTTTTCGTGCCATACCTGTCGATAGTGCAAATTATACTACTGACCTCATGGTCAAAGAAGAACAACACGGTGATAATGAAGCCGGGGATCATGGCAGCGAATATCCAGGAGACTGGCAACTCCCAAAACCGGACAAAGAAGATGGTGCGGTCTGGGCTTGTTGGCCGGAAGGACGTGCTGACCTCTAGGTTGGATTTGTCGAGTTCGGCAAGCTCACCGATGTGCGGGATTCCGATGAAAAGGATAATGCTAATAGCAGCTGCATATTCGGTGAGCCCCATTCTGAGGTAACGGTGAAAGAGGGGCTTCCAGCTGTTCGCTGTTGACAAGAAGATGGCAAGAAGCATTGTGCCTGCGGCTCCGATAATGGCATACAGGAAAGCGGCGAAGGATAGGCTATCATGGGCCCGTTGAAGCTCCTGGATTGCCTTATGGAAATAGATGATGCTATTCAGCAGCGAGAAGATCTCCGTGGAAAACGTGGTGACATAGCGCATGGTCCACTCGTGGGCATTGATGATGGCAAGGATGTAGTGCATCCAGGCAGCGTGTATGAGCGACCATGCCATAAATGGCAGAAACGGTATCTGTGCGCAAGATCAGCAATTCGGGCCTCGTATCGTAGGGCTTTAACACGTGTGACAAACGTACGCCGAAGCTGTGCGCACAGAGCTCGTAGATGTTCTCTGCAAGTACAGAAAAGGGGCCCGTGACACCCAGGATGTTCAATGGCTGCACAGAAAACCTACAAATCATTTCATCAGCTAAGCTCGCCACCCCTGCGGTGACACATAGGACCGAGGCAAACCAGGTAGGCAGCATACAAGCGCTTATCTACGGTGATGCTTGCTTGCTATCATCTTTCATTCTTGTCGCGGAGAACAAAATAGCAACGAAAAGATACGTACAGGCTGAAGACTACGCCACAGAGACCGGTGGACAGGACGACCTCAATGGTCCCCCAATTCTGGCCCGTCAGCACGAACAAGTCGCTGGCAAAGGTGATACCGGGAAGCAGGTTGGTGAAGAATACATAGACGGCGCTGGCGAAGACGAGCTGATTGAAAAGCTTCCAGTCGCCTACCCAGCGCTGGCGCAGATGGACCAGATCCTGCTGCAGGAGTCGGAACGGCCGCAGCGGCCCGCCGCGAGCAACGCTGCTCTTGAGTACGGCGATGGGCCGGGGCGTGTGCTTAGAGGGGGTGATGGAGGCGTGGTCAGGAGATAGAGCTTCTCCATCCTCGGTCGGTTCGCCCTCCTGCTCCTGGATCGCGTCTCGAGGGGGCGGGTGGGAGGTTGAATTGGAAGGACGGCGCCGAGCGAAGGAGAGCCTCCGCCGAAGGGAAGCACGGGCAGAAGGAGGTTTGAAAGCTGCAAGGATATTCATGATCTTTCCTTTTGGCTTCTTATTTTTCCGTCGCTGTTGTCTGAGAACTTCCGTTGGTGGTTGGACCGGTGGAAATGGAGGCGGGAGACGTGGAAAATCAAGACGGCGCCCAAAAACCGGTCACGTTTTAGCAGGCTTGGTAGGGGAGTCACCGGCAGCAGTAGCTACGCAAGGAAGAGGGGGAAGAGGGAGGGAGGGAAGAAAGGGAAATGAGGCGGCTACTATTCTTTTTAGCTATGCAAGAAGAAAGCAGTCGGTCTTCGTTCCCAGGCAGTGCATGTTGTAGAGTTTACGAATTCGAGCGTCAGAGTGCTGTTTTCAAGGGGCGTTTTGGGACGGATAAGAAGCTCGAATGCAATCCCCTGATCTCTGATATTGCGCCTATAAGGGCCCTGTTCTGTAGCCTCTGTTCTCCCGTTCTTTTGGTCTCTGGTCCATGATCCATGGTCTTTGATCTTTGATCTCTGGTCTACAACCTCTGATCTCTGATCTCTGATATCATTGCGTGGCGGCTAACGGGCATGTTGCATTACGAGAATTTCCCGGGGAGGGGGAGGGGGAGGTGAGAGGGCAACCAATGCCAACGATACCTACAGCCTACAGGGACAAGCGCAAATCCCCACCGCCTCTTAGTGGCCCCCACCGTCTTCGTCCCTCTCCTATCACACTC